>CM050326.1:40225525-40825525 GCA_027475135.1 Bactrocera correcta
AAAAACACCGGAAGGTATTGGGGCAGGTATTGCGGGACCGCGTACAGAGCTGTCCATACCTAAGGCTGCTTCTCAAGTACCTTCCAGGCTGAAGTTTTTGCCATTTGTCAGTGCGCTGAAGTCAACCTCAGCCGCAACTATCGCAACCAGCGCATGGCTATCCTCAGTGATAGTCAAGCGGCACTAAAATCGATCTTATCATACGAGACCAAATCGCTTTTAGTCGAGGAATGCATAGAAAGGCCAAACCGCCTGTCCTTGTGAAACCGTGTGCACCTAATATGGGTGCCAGGGCACAAGGGAGTAGAAGAAAATGAGAAGGCCGACGAACTGGCCCTCGCTGCGGCAGCGTCCAAGATGTTGGGACCAGAGCCACACATAGCGGTAGGACTTCACACTCTTAAGGAGCTGCTCCGCACGGAGGAGAGAGTGGAGAGAGAACGGCACTGGCGGCAGGCAGCAAGTATGCGCCACGCCAAGCTGCTTCTAGGAGGGTACAATCTCTCCAGGTTTAAGGAACTAATTCAGCTCCCCCGTGAAAAATTCGGTCTCCTCGCCGCAATCTACACAGGGCACTGCAGGCTCAGGAAACACCTGTCCTGTGCTAACAGGCGGTTCTGCGACCTGGAACTGGAAACACCAGTACACCTAATCCTGGATTGCACAGCAATCTGTGGAGAAAGGATTCAGGCCCTGGACTCCGTTTACATCAGCAGGGAGCACACCACCTCACTAGCGCCCGGCAAACTCCTGGAACTGTTCAGCTGGGGCTCTGGAGGTCATGTGATAAAGGAGAGGGCACAATAGACCCTAGGTCGCGGTGCATTACTTCAAATACAGGGTAGGCCATTTAAAGTTGACCCATCTATACTATCTATCTATCTATCTATTACGAAGATGCCTGCATAATGATTACTGCAACTTTGAACGACAAATATATTAGTCTTAAAGCAAATAATGAATTGTTTATAAAAGAACAAAATAGAAAAAAGCGAGTACCATTCGAATTCGTTGGTTCAATTTACCATATATTATTCGGAATTATGGATGCTGATGACCGAGAACATATGGAACAAAATATTAGAAATATTTTCGACAACCAAAAAGATATAGCAAAATTGTTTAAAAGGCAGACATCGGTAGTTGACCATAAATATATTAAAAAAGATAACAGATGAAGTTTACCGTAATTTTGAGAAAATGAATCAATAACTTAATAAATTTTATAACGAACTAATAAAAGATCAAAATGCTGAGCGAATGACCTTGATGTTTCGGCACAATTCCGATTTCTGAAGGTACCGTTGGAAAGAGGAAGTCTTCCTGATTAAAAAATATATGGGGTTATAGGGTCCTCAAACTCTTAGTTTGCGAAATGTTCGACTTCAAAGTTAAAAAATTCACAAAATTCGAACATTTCAACAAGCTATTTCACCACATTAAACACGCTTTTAGCACATTTTTTATTTCAAAATAATTAAATTACACTATAAACATTAAATACATTTTTCAGTAATCGAAGTCGATTACTTATATTACTGACTACTGAAGATCGATTCCGAAAAATCGATTATTTTTGAGAAAACTCGATTCTCGAGTAGAATCGAAATCGAGTTTACCATCCCTACTGGCAGCCATCGCGTGCACATACAATAACCTCAGCACAATAACCACCACAAAAAAAAATGATTTTTTTCTATGTTATTTATATGGAAAACAGAAAATTTGAAAGAGGCACCTCTTAATATTAATATTAAGAGCTCATCGTTTGAGTGACTTTTTTCACATTTTCGAAAGTTTTTAGCTTGTTTTTCAGTTGAAAACAAAGGTTGCCTCAGAATGACACACCCTAGTATGTATAGTATATGGAAAAAGTTTTCACAACTTAATATTATAACTTGAAAAATGTTGGAAAGTATTTTTTATTATAACTAATATAGAAAAAAGAATCACGCAAAAAAACAAACAAAAAAAATCGTTAAGAATCCTACAAATTTGGTGTTTAAGATGTGGCAACGCTGAGTGTGATAAGTGATTTTTAAACTAATAAATTTATGTAAAATATTACAAAATAAAAGTAAAATATGAACTTATTTAAATGTTCAAAGTGTATTTTTAAATATACTAAGTGAAAAATGTAAAAAAAAATGTTGTGAAACTTAGAGAAATACCATGAGTTTTTTAAGCAAATTTTTGAATCTTTAATCGTGAATATTTTGAAAAATATAAGTTATTTTAATATTATTTTTAGATATTCGTCCTCTAGAGAAGCTCTCCTGTCCGCACATACCCCATTTATAAGTAAATTCGGTTTTTTTTTACCCCTCCGCCAAAGTAATCGGAATCATGCCAATGTTTCAAATATGGACCATTTCAATAGGAATAGTTATGGACGAATGTGAAGAAATCCAAACTTCGATAATTAATCTTCTAATTGACATAAATCACGGTCGCATAAATCCAAAACTATTAAAGTCTTCGCAACTTAATAAAGAAATTGAATTTATTAGAAACAAACTACCACACAAATGAATACAACCTGGAAGACAATCGGGTAATGAATTAAAAGAAATTTATAAATCGATGACTGCTAAAGGTTCAATTGTTGATTAACTACTAATCATAAACATAGAAATTCCCTTACTATCGTATGAACCGTCAAACGTATATAAATTAAAACCACTTCCAGAATATTTAATATACAAGTTTGATTTAAATCAATATTCACTTATAAACCAAGCAGATCTAAATAAATGTTCTACTAACTCAGAGAATCATTACCAGTGTCCTGGAAATTTAGCTTGGAAATCAGCGACGGATAATTCATGTGAAGTAGCAGCTTTAAAACAATTAGAAAATGAAGCATATGATTTCAAACCTTCTACAAATGAAAACGTTTGGATAAAATTATCTTCTCAAAATCGGTGGCTTTACTTATTATTTAGCAAAGCAATGATATATCTAGAATGTGATAATAATCAACAATTGCAAATGGAAATCCCTAGTCAAGGCATTATGACAATAAGAGAAGGATGCACAGCCCGACATGAAGGAGTAACTTTAACAGCGTCTCATCACGTACAATCTGAAATTAATAAAGAATTGCTTTCCTCTTCTTGGGTTAAAGATATTGAAGATATTCCAGAATTACAAATAAAACCTTTTGATTCAACATTAATAAACAATACCAAAGATATCGTACATCTTAAACAACAAATAGAACCCCTCAAAACAGAAAATATAAAATTAAAATGTATAAATTTTCATTACATAAGTGGTCACGTTTCGCTAACATTAGTTTTGACAATAGCATTAATCATTACTATTTTATGTATAAGATCCAAACGTGTAACAAGAACTGTGACTGTTCCATTTGAACTTCCAGTTAGACATAATTAAAAAATATTAATAATAAAACATAATTAACAAGTAAAATTAAGATACAACTTTAGCCCCTGGCAGAATGTTCATAAATATTAGTTTGTCAAAAAAGTCTTGCGGTATTTTCGCTAGGTGGCGCTGAAAGCTCGTAGTTCTAGTTTTATTCGTCGCATTGAATCATGCTATACCTTTTTGGTCGCTCTAACACGTGTTTGATTGAGTGCCGTTTCTTTTAAGCCGTTCGTGAGTTATAGCGTCGCAAACATGGAGCAAAATAAAGTGAAAATACGGCATATTTTACAGTACTACTACGATAAAGGCAAAAATGCATCTAAAGCCGCCAATAAAATTTGCGCAGTTTATGGACCCGATACAGTTTCCATTTCTACCTCAACGATGGTTTCAACTTTTTCGTTCTGGTGTAGAGGTGGTCGAAGATGCGCCACGCTCCGAAAGGCCTGTCGTCGAAAATTGCGATACAATCGCTGAATTGGTCAAAAGAGACCGGCATAGTAGTCATCAAACCGTTATAAACCATTTGAAGAAGCTTGGAGTCAATAAGAAGCTCGATGTATGGGTGCCACACGAATTGATTCAAAAAAAAAAAAACCGCAAGACTTTTTTGACAACCCATTATATGAACATGAAAGTCTTATTACATTAAGATTGAATTATATGTAGAACATTATAGTTTTGACACAAATGCATTAATACATAAAAATACACATGTAAGCAATAAATTAAATAAAAAGTATATACAGTCCACTAAATGTCAAGTACAATGGGAGGCAACAAAATTGTAATATGAGACTTATAGCGGGATTCTGTAACCAGTCTCTAGTCTCTATTTGAGACATTTTGAGACAAAGTATCAATTTGATACTAGTTACTATTCACTAAACAGTCTCAAGCGTTAGTCTCAAGATATTGAGACCTGGTAGTTAGCCGGTCACAAAACTGAAAAGAACTCTTGCTGTCATTTTCAATGTACTGAATAGAGATCATAATAGATATTAATCGATTGTCGTTTATTTACATTTTGTAAGCAATTCAAACACGAAAAGGTTAAAACTAAATAAATTTTACATAAATTTTGTAAATATGTATTATGAAACAAAGTCAACATATATTTTTATTTTTATTGATAATTATGTTTTTTGACTATGTTATAGAAAAGTTAATATTTGTTATCGACATATTTATTATCATTCAAGTGTAAAAACATCTCTGAATAATGAAATGTAATAGATTTTGAGACTGTCACTTACAGAATAGCAAAATCGTCTGAAGTCTCAAAAATTGTCTCTAACTCAAAATCTCAAATTTAGAGACTTGATACTGTCTCACGTTACAGAATCGCACGGTTAGTCATAAAAATGTGAAAATCATTGCATATAAAAGAAAACTCGTAAATTAGAGTATACATAATACTAATATTACTATACAAAACATACATACTCCAAATAGTATTAATGCACACAAGCAACGGATAAGAAAGTATCAAGCGTATGTACGTATGTGTATAAGTGCGTTAGATGGACTAATCTAACTATATAGCTGTAAAATATCTATGCGTTGGTATCTGAAGAATGCAATAAAAATAAAATACATATTTACACATGTGTATGTACACTAAGCATACACACATATACATATGTACCTAGTTAAGAGATTACAATTAAGAAATGTATTGACGAAACAAATTTAAATAAAGAATTTCAGAGTCAAACGTGAACTCTCACAGTACGGATTAAAAAGAAGTGTTTTTCTCTACATGGGGGCTACATGAAGTTTTCACATTATTTTATCTATTTTAGGCACAAAGATAGGGTAAATTTTTGAATAGCATCGCCCGACTTCAGGGTTAAAATGGGTATGCACAGATCGATATACTTATGTATAGTTGCCGCTGACTTATAGTTTTTGACATATGTATTTACATTTAAAGTTCAAAAATTCAACTATTTAAAATGCGTGATTCTTCGATTTATAATGAACTAGAGGACCGGTCCGCGCTTCTCTGTGGCTGATGCATAGATAATACTAATACTAACATTTATATGATTTCTATTAGTTGAATTATAACTATTAGTTAATGAGATATAGCATTTTTGTGAAGCAACTTGTGTTATTTTACAAAAAAAAAATGGATCATAACGCATTTCGTGTGTTAATAAAGCATTGCTTTTTGTGGGAAAATACTGTTGAGTTTTGGCTTAGGGAAATCCACCGTTGAAAAGATATTTGCTAAACTGGAAACAGACGAAATGAGCAAAGTAGGTGTCTCGCAAGTTCATAATCCAACAAGAACAACGAATAACTGATTCTGAGAAGTGTTTAAGTGCTCTCTAATCGGAAGAAAGCCGAAATTTTTCGTTGGTGATAGAAACATAGCTCCATTATTTCTCACTGGAGTTCAATCAATGAACCGGTTCTCAGGCGTGGAAAACCGAAAAATTGGCCGGAAAAGTAATGACATTAGTCTTTTGGGATGCACGTGGAGTAATACATACTCAACGACTGATTACTGAGCCAGTTATAATCTATTTCACTGCGTATTTGGTTGCGGTTCATTTCTTCTATTCCAAATACTTACCATTGTATTATTTTTGAGAAGACTATGTTTAAAATTGAACGCATATATTCAAATGATTCCTAGAAACATGAATTTTGAACAAATGCTTATGATGTGAAATATAATTTTTGAATTTATGAGTTGTATTAAATTTTGATATAAAGAAATGTATCATACCTTACCCTGGTTCTAAGCTACCTCTGGTTCTAAGCTACCTCTCCGCCAATTTTTAGCCAAATCGGTTCAGCCGTTCTCGAGTTATAAGTTATGGTGTAACTATCAACAAATCAACAACTTTCTTTTATATTTATAGATGTGAGGTTTTTTTTTTTTTTTTTTTTTTTGAAGAAATGAAATATTCAAATGATTCTTACGAACATGAATTTTGAACAAATGTTTATAATTTTAAATACAATTTTTGAATTTATGAGTTGTATTAATTTTGATATAAAGAGATAAAGGGTATCCTATGTCCTTACCCTGTTCTGAACTACCTCTCCACCAATTTTCAGCCAAATCGGTTCAGCCGTTGTTGAGTTATAAATGGTGTAACTACCATCAACTTTCTTTTATATAGTATACTATACATAGATTTTAAACTAATATTTTTAACTTTTATATCCACTAACACTTCGCTAATTCGGTTCTAAGTATTTGTATTGTTTTCCTTCTCTATTCGTACATACCCATTTTAACCCCGAAATCGGGGGATTCTAAATCCCAGCCCAAAGATATACTTTTTTCAGTAAAACACGCTTTCTCATTTTCATAGAGATAACTCACATGTTGCTTGATATATGCGGTATAAAGTCACCCAGAAGTTCGAAAATCATTGGGTTGGGTATATCGGAGCTAAAGGAAGTATTGAAATGATTCAACTCATATTTGACACACAGACATGTCATTGTAGGGAACATATAATATTGTTCCTGAATTTCAATTATATATCTCACATATTGCCGGATATTTTCTTTCAAAGTTCAACTATATATACTGGGGTCCACATATTCGGTACCTAAGTGCTTGATATAGAAGTTCACGCAAGTGAGGAAAGTTCTCTGATCGCTATTCACTTCAGAGTGGCCAGAAACGATTCTTTTACATATGGCTCAAGCAGCTCACGACTTCCAGTATTTGACCAAGTATTCTCTGGGTAGCCTAAGAACATTCTTTTGAAGGAAGGCGAAATTTAGAAGGCGGAACATCCCTTACATAGGGTTGTGCGCTGGGTTTGGGACCCGCCACGTAAAAAACACTACCAATGAAAATTACCAACAGCCTCAGTAGAGAAACCCCCCTTTTGATGAGGACCATGGCAAACGAAATAAGGACTATGATTTGAGGGCATGCACCTGGAAGGTCCGGACCCTTAATTGGGAAGGTGCCGCTGTCCAGCTGGTTGATGTCCTCGTGAAAATAAAGGCTGACATCACCGCCGTCCAATAAATGCGATGGCGGGACAAGGACAGAGAAGAATAGGCCCTTGTGGCATTTACTACAGTGGTCATATAAAGGAGCGCAAGTTTGGTGTGGGATTCGTGGTGGGAGAGAGACTCCGTCGCCGAGTACTATCATTCACTCCGGAGAATGAACGTCTAGCCACAATCCGCATCAAAGCGAGGTTCTTCAACATATCGCTGATTTGCGCCCACGCCCCGACGAAAGAGAAGGACGATGCGACCAAAGATGCCTTCTATTAGTGCTTGGAGCGCGCCTACGAGAGCTGCCCCCGCAATGATGTCAAAATCGAGCTTGGCGACTTTAACGCCAGGGTGGACAAAGAAGGTATCTTTGGAACTACGGTCGATAAATTCAGCCTCCACGACGAAACATCCCCAAATGGGTTGAGGCAGATCGACTCCGCCGGGGTCCGAAATATGGTTATCTGTGGTACTAGATTCCAGCAAAAGAAAATACATTAAGCCACCTGGCTGTCTCGGAAAGCCACCAACCAGATCGATCATGTTGTGATAGATGGAAGACACGTATCCAGTGTTCTAGACGTGCGTACGCTCCGAGGTCCTAACACCGACTGGGACCACTATCTTGTTTCAGCCAAAATTCGCATCCGCCTCTGAACAGCAAAAAACGCACGTCAACGATGGAGCAGACGTTCCATTGCCTGACCATGAAGATGTTCGAATAGCAATTACAAGCCTGAAGAACAACAAAGCAGTGGGGGCCGATGGATTTCCGGCCGAGCTATTCAAACACGGCGGCGAAGAACTGATAAGGAGCATGCATCAGCTTCTTTGTAAAATATGATCGGACGAAAGTATGCCCAACGATTGGAATTTAAGCGTGCTCTATCCAATCCCCAAAAAGGGAGACACCACAATCTGTGCCAACCACCGTTCGATAAGCCTCCTCAACAGCGCGTATAAGGTTCTATCGAGCGTATTGTGTGAAAGATTAAAGCCCACCGTCAACAAACTGATTGGACCTTATCAGTGTGGCTTTAGATCTGGCAAATCAACAACCGACCAAATATTCACCATGTGCCAAATCTTGGAAAAGACCCGTGAAAGGAGAGTCGACACACACCACCTCTTCATAGACTTCAAAGCTGCTTTCGACAATAGGAAAAGGAGCTGCCTTTATTCCGCGATGTCTGAATTTGGTATCCCCGCAAAACTAATATGGTTGTGTAAACTGATGTAGAGCAACACCACTCCGAGCCGTTCGATACCAAACGAGATTTCAGACAAGGCGACTCCCTATCCTGCGACTTCTTCAATCTGCTGCTGGAGAAAATAATTCGAGCTGCAGAACTTAATCGAGCAGGTAGAATATTTTATAGGAGTGTACAGTTGCTAGCGTATGCCGATGATATTGATATCATGGGCCTCAACACCCGCGCCATTACTTCTGCTTTCTCCAGACTGAACAAGAAAGCAAAGCAAATGGGTCTGGCAGTGAACGAGGGCAAGTCGAAATATCACTTGCCATCAAAAAAAAACAGTCTTCGCACTCGCGACTTGGTTCTCAGGTCACTGCTGATAGTCATAACTTTGAAGTTGCAGATAATTCCGTCTATTTAGGAACCAGTATTAACACCACCAACAATGTCAGCCTGGAAATCCAACGCAGGATATCTCTTGCCAACAGGTGCTACTTCGTACTGAGTACGCAATTGAAAAGTAAAGTACTCTCTCGACGAACAAAAACCAAACTCTATAAGTTACTCATAATTCCCGTCCTGCTATATGCTGGCGAGGAGGAGAAAAAGTTGTGCGAAAGATTTATGGTCCTTTGCGCGTTGGCCACGGTGAATATCGCATTCGATGGAACGATGGGCTGTATGAGATACTTATATGATGACACTGACATAGTTCAGCGAATTAAAAGACAGCGGCGACGCTGGCTAGGTCATTCTGTTCGGATTGACGAAAACACTCCAGCTCTGAAAGTATTCGACGCAGTACCCGCCGGGGGAAGTAGAGGAAGAGGAAGGACTAAGTGGAGAAGGATCTGGCTCCACTTGGGATATCAATTGGCGCCACGTAGCGATAAGAAGAAACGACTGGCGCGCTGTGGTTGACTCGGCTATAATCGCGTAAGCGGTGTCTGCGCCAGTAAAGAAGAAGAAGAAGAGGTGTAATTGGGATAGGGCAAAGTTAACAAGGTTAGCCAGTAGAACCGCTCCGCAGAGTTCCAATCTGGCTATGGTTACAGTTTTAATGCGAGCAACTCTTGTTTTTGACACAAGAGAGTTGTCCATATTTTGTATATTTGTATTCAGCAAATTTGGTTTTTGTAGCTTAATTGGTTTAGGAGATTTGTGTATTAAACATATTGGAAGGCGGGGTAACGTCCACTTTTTTTCGAAAATCTTCGAAGTGGCCTCAACTTTAAAATCGGGGGTTTCAATAAAAGCTCTACACAATTTTTTTTTTTTTTATAAAACAAAAACCCTTTGATAAATGACATTCTTTATTCTTGCGAAAGTACATTCATACGTACTCCATTAGTAACCATTGCTTTCCGAAAAAAGTACGGTTTAGTGCGGGTTATGTCTTTAAAAACTCCGGCAGCAAAGTTGATTGATGTACTGGTACATAAAGAATGACTTTGTTCATGTTTGATAAAACTTCTTTTGCGGTGGGAAGACTACAGTTTTCAGTGCACTCATCTTCACTTTCACTTGAAGCAGCTCCTTGGGAAATGTGTTTAAATCCTCTACCACGGTTTTAAAAATAGTTTCATTGTCGATTTTTCAATATTTTCCGAAACTAATTAATTTCGAGTTTGTTCAGGATAGTTGCGATTTATCAAACTTCCATAATTCAGATTTTCTTGCGGTGAACATTCCAATAAATCGTGGCAAGGAAATCCAGCATGTTGAAAGCATTTTCTTATCACAAGAGGGTCTAATTCGTCCCAGGAAGAAACCAACCATCGAATAGCATCCAAAACAGAAATTCTTTTCAACAATTCACTTGCATTGTTGCATTCGTCAAGGTGTGTTATCAGAGAAAGCATCATTTTATCTATATTTTGTTTAAACATTTTGAATAATTCTTTGATCGAGAGGTTGTATTTCTGCCGTTAGGTTTGGTGGCAAAATTTTTACAAACACATTTGAATATTCATTTATTAAACTGTGGCTTGTAGCATTGTCAATGAACAAAATAATTTTTCTACTTTGCTTCTTCATTTGGTCATTGATAGAACTAAGTCAATGCTGAAAAATTACACTTGTTATCCAAGCCTTTTTATTGTGAACCCATTGCACAGTAAAATTTTGAATGTCGATATAACCAACGGCATTAACTTTCTCCTGTACTGCTGCAGCAAAGAAATACGCTCAGTCGTTTTTTGCCAGTTTACCTCCTTTACAAACTGCGAGACTTCGAATAGGTAATTGACGATGAACAATCCAGTTTCATACACATTAAATTGATTCTCTGGTAAATAATTTTTTAAAATTGTTGGTAGTTTTTCTTTCCAATCTGAGGCAACTTTAAGATCTACATTCCCTCCTTCACCACTTAAAGCTTTAATTGGATGTTATGTCTTAAGCGGAAAGATTCTAACCACCCATTGCTTGCTCTAAAATTCTCTATTTGTAACTCAGAAGCCAATAGCTTAGCCTTTTCTTGAATTATTGGGCTACTGATCAGAACATTTTTCAAAAAACGATTTCACTCCCTCATTTATTTTTTCAAAATCAGTTATGCGTGTTTTTCTTTTGCGTTCCGGATCGGGGTTGCTTTCTAATTCTTTTATAATAAAGTTCTTTTTTATTTTTAATATTAGTGATTGTCAATTTGGAAATTCCATATTTTTCTGCCAAATTCTTTACAGATAGGCTTTTATTAGCCGGTTCATTTAATATCACACTTTTAATTTTTAGAGATAACTCCACTGGGTGTTTTCTTTTTGACATGATTGCAACAACTGATCAAATATGCATAATTGTGTCATAGCTAATCCATGAAATTTGATGCATACATAATTTCAGAAAAATAGCGCCATTGCAACGTTTGAAAAATGACATTGCTGCCGAAATACAAATAGGTATGTACATTTGTGTGTAATATACATAGATATAGTACATAAGTAAATAGCATACATACATATAAAGGGATTTTAATGCTTGCTGTTTAAAAATTGAGACAAATTTTGTCCAACTTCCAAGATAGACAGTGTCCAAATTAGACAGTGCATATATGGATATTTTGTACTATATTATTTTGGTACAGAACTTTTTGTCCAATTTAAGCGAGTGTCCACGTTATAAGGGTATCCAACTTTACAGGTTTTACTGTACTTAGATGATATGCCTACCGACGAAGCAAATAGAATTAGAGATAGTTTTTTATATAAGTTAGTAGTATGTATTCATATATAAATTGCTTAAATAAACATAAAGAATCATTCAACGAATTATTAGAAATTAAAAATAAAAACTTTTGGCTTATTTATATGTTGAAGTTCAAGTTTTAAATTTTTTTGTTTCTAATTTATCAATGGATATTTTTTCCATCACAACATTTTGTCGCTTCATTTCTTTAAATTTATCTTTTTAATTTCATAGAGTTTTCTAATCCATCTGTTTGTTTCAGACTATTCTTGTGCATGCTCGCTCTATTGCTTCATTGGCCGTTACTTGTACTAGGGATGTCATCTGAAATATTTGTTGATGTTCCGAAACTTTGTAAACCTTTCAATCTCTATATTGATGAATTAAGGGAAAGTATAGCGTTGGCCTCCTCTTCAAGGGAACTTAAATTTACTTGGTTGAAGGGCCCACATCCAGTTCTAGAAATTTGATTTTTATTTTTAACATTTTCCTTTTAACTGCAAATTTAAAATCAGTCAAAACCTGTAAATAAAGCAATATTAACCGATAATATAATATTTTTTATACACTAGTACTTCAAATTGATTTTTGTTGGTGTGTTTTTGTTTTTTGGGTCTAAATCACACATTTAAAAAATGTAGGGGTTTCACATACTCATAAAGTTATAAGTTATAACGATCCGAAAACCTAGCGGTCATTTTCGATTCGGTTTCAATGATTTCAACGTAATAATTTTCGATCGAATTGTGAAGTTTTTCGATCGAAACGTATTCAATAATGAGACCCATTGAGTTATTGTAGTAGTTTTGAACGGTACCGTCATATGGAGAGTGAGCGGGGTTTAATCCGGTTTCATCAATTTTCACACCGTCGGTAGGACGTGGAAGAGTGGCCACTAAGGAGCCCATATACCATAGATAACTTGATACAAGCAGGGATATTGAGATGCCCAACTTATTCCAGTGTAAGAGCGCCTCAAAATAAACGTTTTTATAACATTTTCCATTGTGGCCAGATCGAACGAAATAAGAATTTTAAATTAAAATGCCCAATTACACTTTTCACACCACCCAGGAGGTATGCAAAACGGCACGTTACCGAAGTCAGTTTTGGGTGCTCGGTTTCCCTTCAGGCCCCTCACCCATTAATAAATTTATTTACATAAATCAACAAAACGATAACAATTCATTAGTGTATGACGAAAAAAAAAAACAAAATGATAAAATTATACATATAACGATTAAAACAAAACAATAACAATTCATATAAAAAATATATAAAAATATCACAGTAATATAATTATTTACATATATACAAATGCCTACATTTACATCCCAAATTCTAATTTTCCTTAAAAAAATTGCTTTCTTATTTTAGAGCCACTTTATCCCAACTGTTTTTACTTTTTTATTTTCTATCGTAAGTTTAAGTTCGCTTATTGTAACCACTAAAAATTAAAAAAAAAATTGAAACCTAAACAAATTTATTTTTAAAATTAGGGAGAGAAAGGTCTTTATTTAAAAATTTAGCTAAAAAATATATTTTACTTCTAATAAAAAGGGCTGAAAACTAATTTTGGGTCACAATTATCACAACACAAAAAGGGCCTAACATCTTTCATTTTATTAAAAAGAATATCTCCTAATCCTATTTTATGGCAACTACTGTCGAATTCTTTTAAAAATCTTGATTCCAAAATTTTTACAAATGCAATAAAATCCTCCGGCGGCTTGACTAAGTTGCATTTGTCTATTTGATTTTGATGCATGAAGGAATTTCATCTCCTAAATATGGTAAAGGCAGGGAACATCGGTGCAGTTTGAAAATTTTTAAATAAAAATAGCCGCAAAAGTAGCTAAACGTATTTTCTTTCAAAAAATTAATTTCTAAACTACTAGCTAATGCGATCGATCTACCTGCCAATCCTGCCAAAAAAGGTCATTCAATAGTGAATCATTACACACATTAAGTAGAACATTATTACTATGTCACAGTTTCCTTTTATTACGACGTTTACGTAACGTAAGCCCCACGCTTTTCTAAACAAACTAGAGAACATATAGGGCGTTACTCTAATACCTTCTCTGCTTCGAATCTGCCCAAAAACATGTTCTAAACTGTACTGACATAGTCGTCTCGTCTTCAAGTACGGAAAACCTGAGTGTGACAAAAATCGCAACAATAGTATTAAACTGTTAATAATATATATAAACCCACCCCTTCATAAAACTAAAATTATTGGTTGTGTTGCTTTCTAAATCGCTTCTAAATGCTCCTACTATTCGAGCTTAAGGCTCCCGAGCTATATAGGGACAACATACCAGAAGCGACCGTACTACTCAATACTTGAGATGCGAATTTAACTTTCATTTTTTGGGAGGTATTTGGATAGAAGGCGAAACATCCCCTGCATAGGGTTGTGCGCTGGGTTTGGGACCCGCCACGTAAAAAACACCCCCAATGAAAAATAAACAACAGCCTCGGATGAGAGACCCCCCTTTTGATGACGACCTTGACAAACTAAATAAGGACTACGAATTGAGGGCAGGCATCTTTAATGTCCGGTCCCTTAATTGGGAAGGTGCCGCTGCCCAGCTGGTTGATGTCCTCGTGAAAATAAAGGCTGACATCACCGCCGTCCAAGAAATGCGATGGACGGGACAAGGACCTTGTGACATTTACTGGCCATATAAAAGAGCGCAAGTTTGGTGTTGGATTCGTGGTGGGAGAGAGACTCCGTCGCCGAGTACTATCATTCACTCCGGTAAATGAACGTCTAGCCACAATCCGCACCAAAGCGAGGTTCTTCAACATATCGCTGATTTGCGCCCACGCCCCGACGGAAGAGAAGAATGATGTGACCAAAGATGCCTTTTATGAGTGCCTGGAACGCACTTATGAGTGACATATGACTTTAACGCCAGGGTGGGCAAAGAAGGTATCTTTGGCACTACGGTCAGTAAATTCAGCCGCCACGACGAAACATCCCCAAATGGGTTGAGGCTGATCGACTTCGCCGGGGCCGAAATATGGTTATCTGTGGTACTAGATTCCAGCACAAGAAAATACATCTGGCTACCTGGCTGTCTCCGGATCGAAAAACTACCAACCAGATCGATCACGTTGTGATAGACAGAAGACACGTCTAAAGTGTTTTAGATGTGCGCGCGCTCTGAGGACCTAACATCGACTCGTACCACTATATTGTTGCAGACAAGATTCGCACCCGCCTCTGTGCAGCAAAAATGCACGCCAACAAACAAAAGGAAAGTTCGACGTCGAGAAGCTGCAATCTCACAACAAACAGCCGAACGATTTTCTACTCGGCTTGCACTCCTGCTCTCTGAGAGCACTCGTCAACAACTCGGTATAAGGGAACTGTGGGACGGCATTTCAAACTCCTTACGTACAGCTGCAACCGAAACCATTGGTCTTCGGAAAGTGCAAAAGAACGGCTGATACGACGAGGAGTGCCGTGTCGCAGTGGAGAGAAAACAGGCTGCCTACCTCGCAACGCTACGATCAATCACAACACGTCTGGGGTAGGATAGATACCGAGAGTTGAAGAGGGAAGCGAGACGCATTTGTAGACAGAAAAAGAAAGAGGCCGAAATGCGTGAGTACGAAGAGCTTGATAAGTTGGCCGACAGGGGTAATGCTCGAAAATTCTATGAAAAGATGCGGCGACTTACAGAAGGTTCCAAGACCGGAGCGTACTCTTGTAGAACCCCAAAAGGTGATCTAGTCACCGATGCCCAAAGCATACTTAAATTATGGAGGGGACACTTCTCCAGCCTGCTGAATGGCAGTGAACGTACAACGTCAGGAGAAGGCGAACCCGATTCCTCAATCGATGACGATGGAGCAGACGTTCCATTGCCCGACCATGAAGATGTTCGAATAGAACAACAAAGCGGCAGGGGCCGATGGATTGCCGGCCGAGCTATTCAAACAGGGCGGCGAAGAACTGATAAGGAGAATGCATCAGCTTCTTTGCAAAATATGGTCGGACGAGAGCATGCCCAACGATCGGAATTTAAGTGAGCTATGCCCAATCCATAAAAAAGGAGCCCCCACAATCTGCGCCAACTACCGTGGGATTAGCCTCCACAACATCGCGTACAAGTTTCTATCGAGCGTATTGTGTGAAAGATTAAAGCCCACCGTAAACAAACTGATTGGACCTTATAAGTGTGGCTTTAGACCTCGAAAATCAACAACCGACCAGATATTCACCATGCGCCAAATTTTGGAAAAGACCCGTGAAAACCAAACCACCTCTTTGTCGATTTCAAAGCTGCTTTCGAAGGATCGGGAAGGACCTCTCCGAGCCGTTCGATACCAAGCGAGGTTTCAGACAAGGCGACTCCCTATCGTGCGACTTCTTCAATTTGCTGCTGGAGAAAATTTTTCGAGCTGCAGAACTTAATCGAGCGGGTAAAATCTTTTATAAGAGTGTACAGCTGCTGGCGTATGCCGATGATATTGATATCATCGGCCTTAACACCCGCGCCGTTAGTTCTGCTTTCTCCAGACTGAACAAGGAAACAACGCAAATGGGTCTGGCAGTGAACATGGGCAAGATGAAATATCTCCTGTCATCAAACACATAGTTGTCGCACTCGCGACTTGGCTCTCATGTCACTGTTGACAGTCATAACTTTGAAGTTGTAGATAATTTCGTCTATTTAGCAACCAGCATTAACACCACCAGCAATGTCAGCCTGGAAATCCAACGCAGGATTACTCTTGCTAACAGGTGCTACTTCGGACTGAGTAGGCAATTTAAAAGTAAAGTCCTCTCTCGACGAACAAAAGCCAAACTCTATAAGTCACTCATAATTCTCGTCCTGCTATATGGTGCAGATGAAAACACTCCAGCTCTGAAAGTATTCGACGCAGTACCCGCCGCGGGAAGCAAAGGAAGAGGAAGACCTCCACTCCGTTGGAAGGACCAAGTGGAAAAGGACCTGGCTTCGCTTGGAATATCTCATTGGCGCCACGTAGCGAAGAGGAGAAACGACTGGCGCGCTGTTGTTGACCCGGCTATAATCGCGTAAGCGGTGTCTACGCCAGTAAAGAAGAAGAAGAAAATTATTCAAAGCTCTAACAAACTTGACGTTATTTTACAAATAAAAGCACAAAAAAAAACTCTATTATATCATTTGTAATAACAATTGATAATTTAAAACAAAAAAATTAACCTATTTACTTATGTTTTGCATAAAAAAATGTCTCTTTGAACAATATATTAAAATTTCATTGAAGTGCAAGGTATTAGTATGGCCACAACGAAATTGTGTACATGCAAAATGGAGAGCTGTGTTGTCTTGTGTACATGCCGGCCATTGTTATGTTGCTGCCTTCTCATAAATGTTCATTTAGTAGGATTCACTATCGTGCTGCTGCAGTCTGTCGCTGTCATTGTGTTCAGCACATGAGGTATGCAAATAGCGCGTTACCGATATTATTTTTGAGCGCTCGGTTCCGCAGTAGGCCTATGTCACCCATATATATATAAATAATTTTACAAACTACACACATCTAATTTTACAAAACTTCAACACCGCACTAATTTTGGCAGTTCGTTTTAGCGCTGCTCTTCTGGCATCCCGCCTTTTTCACTAACTGCTGGTTGGCGGCACCTTGATTGTGTTTTGTTGCCAACTCAGAAAACAGATCAGGGTTCGCTGCCAGCTGACAAGCGAGAGAGCAACAAAAGAGATTCTGATCAATTTATCTATGCCATATAACTAGTTTCATCAAAATATCTCAATAGGCTGCAAAATTTTCGAAACGTAATAATTATGATGAGCATCTATCTAAATATAAATTCTATATAACGGAAAAAAATTGCTCAAACTATTAAGTCATGCTTCCTATTTCTCCCTACAGAAATAATTTATAAAAAAGTAAGAGGGGAAAAAAAAAACAAAAACTTAAGGAATAATATATTAATTAATAGTAAAAATAAAATTATTCCTAAAGATAATATAACATCGCAATTACTTACAGGTTTCTAATAAAATCATTTTGCTTTTGACAACACTAATCAACTCGGTAGCCGCTTTTATAATAGATTATACCTGACAAGACTATGTACTAATTGAAAATAGGGATGTTTCCTTTTGTGAGGAATATGTGGACTTATTTCACCTTATTAATCTATCTATCTTATTTTGTGAATATTATAACAAAGGAAAATGGAAATTTTTGCAACAATTTACTTTATAATGAAAATATTAAAAACAACATAAGAAAATAACGTTTCCTGTGTAGTAGAGAAACGTTATTTTCATGATCGAAACATTATTTGAACAATTAAAACGAAACCATGTTAGTCAGAAAATGAGAATAAATGAATTATTAGGAACACTTTGAAAACCCGACCATGAGGTCTTCCTGCTAACCATTTTATTGAGTTTATAAAAATTAGCGACAAATTGGACGAACTAGTAATAATTAACAATAAACAATTCACTAAAAATTTAGAAATTTGTAAAATAATAACAGAATTAACTTATTCTGTAAGTAATATTAAAACAATACAAAGAAATCAATTTATTATATATGAACTACAACACATGATAAATACAGTAACAGTTGGTAAAATTGGAATTTATAATTCTACTATTTTGTATTTAGAAGAATTGAAAAAAATACATAACAAATAACTGAAAATTTTGCTACATACATAAATATGTATAAGATGTCCAAAAGTAGAATTAACATGTAGGTATTATGAGGTAAGAGCGATTGTACAATTAGACGATAAGTTTATAATTGAACAAAGTATAACCAACTGTAATAATAAATTTCATAACGTTCATGATTGTAAAACCGAAATTGCCAGAACATATTGTAAGTTAATTAAGCAAAATACGTACCTACTAAAAATTCTAAATAAATATAATGGAAAGTGTATAAAATTAAAAGAAAGAAATTATTAAACTGAAATAATAAAACCGGGAGCAATATTGCTTCTGAAAAAAATTATGGTAGAAAACGAAACACTTTTTGGAACATACTTAGTGACATTTGAAAATAATATTGTAAAAAATAATAACACTTATTGAAACAAAAATCTGGAAATATTTAATTCATAATCACATTAATAATGTGAAATATTGGAATACTCAAAAACAAATAATAAAGAATGTAAACTTGTGAATTGTAAATATCAATATTTTGAGTGAAAGAATCAAAACCATTCATTTTTCTGGGGCTTAAAGGTATTATTGCTAATAATTTATAGGATTTTAAAACTCTCATATAAATTGAAAATTTAGAATTCACAGATATCTCATGATATTTTGAACAAAATTCGTAATCTAACAAAAAATTGGGTTTTAGGGAAGACGGCAGTCTTAGCACTTTAATTTAAAAGTAACAGTAAAAAAAATTACTTCTTTTGGATTTCATCGCGGTTCTGCACACTTTGCATTTACGAAATTGAAATCCATCCTAAATCAATATTTACATAAGGAATTTAATAAAAAATCGATATAATCTTTTCTCTCCTTTTTGATAGTACATTTTTTGTTTTGATAAACAATAAAGTAAGATTCTACGCTTTGAAATTTCATCCCAAAAACAAAGCGTTGTGATGAACTTGCTTTAAGATTAAGAATTGTAAATGTATAAATGTAAGTTCTTATAGAAATAAAGAGTAGAACTTGATTTCCACTTAAACTAAAACGTGCGTTTTATTGGAGTCCGCGTTTTCCGACTTTTTAATAATTCCCTAATTTGTATGTGTATGAAGCAAAGTCAATTTCGAGAATATTGACATATAAATTCGTCATTTCAAACAAGTAAACAACGATTACTTATTGCAACATTAAATATTGTGTAAATTTTCAAATCCCATCACATGTGTATAGTATGTACATTTTTATTATTTTTATAAATCTTTTTTATTAAATGATTTACGTTTTTAAGACATTATCATTATTTATAATTTTTACCATAAGTCAATTAATTTTCTTTTTTTTTTTGTATTATTCTAATTTTGCTTAATAATTTAGTTTATCTTAATTTTTTTATGTTTCCGGAAAATGTAAACTCAGCGTTTTCATGTATAGTCGCTACTGCAGCATTCCTCAAATAAAAATTCTGTTTCAGTAGCCAACGTAAGCATAATGCCAACTAATATAGCCTTCTGCAATGGGATGTTAATTGATACTAAACAGTTTATTAACATAATCATTCTTCTATTACAATAAACTACCCAATCTGGAAGTTTCAAGTGAGAACACTTTTGGCTGAGATAGACGCCTGGCTAAAAACCGAAAGGAATACGAAAAAAAAATTATTTAATTCCTAAATGACTCGTTTCTTTGTTTTGTAAGAAACCAAAGTACAGCTAAACTAATTTTCACAAATTTGTATACGATATATGAAAGAAAAAGTTTAGTAATACAGTTGGCTGTACGAAAGAAGTTAGTAATTTTTTTTGATGATTTGATAATTTCGGGAGCTAAGATCGACGGGATGAATAAAGTATCATATTTGCTATTTTAGTAGAGCGCCGTAAGGTTTATACCTCGGAATCCAGGGACTGTCAATGAATCTTTACAAAACTTTGGAAATGTGTTTTTAATATTATATAGAAAAATGTTAAAAAAAAATTGGCCGATCTCAATTTTTTAATTATTATTATAAATAATAATTAATTTTTTGGAGTTTTCTTTGATTTATAATAGTTTAAAATTATATTTTAAAAAGAAGAGCTATTACAAACTTGATCTTAGTTCTTAAGGGACTGCAGCTGTCCCAGCAGCTGTTGAGTGTTTTTAATGCGGGCCCTAACAGAATAGTCATTAATTATTATTGTTTATTTACAATTAATATATACATATAATATTGTGCAGTGAGCGTGATAAAATTTAATAACTGAACATTACTGAGTTTTACAAAGTTTGAAAATAGTGCCATAAATAGTAAGTATTTATTATTCGTATAAAAATGGGTGAAACATCGAATAGTGGTAATATAAGTGATGATTGCCTCATTTGTAACAAAATCGGATGTAGTTCTGAATTAATCTCTGAACTAGGAGATATTATAAACGTCACTAGAGGAATATCAACACTGAAAGCTGCTTCTGCGGAAAGAGCGGATGGACTTTCTCAGTATTTGACTAAATACTCGCGAATTTGTCTACATGCATTCAGTATGCAGACAAAAATATATCAATAAAGGGTGCATTAATTCTTGTTTAACAAAAAAAAAAACACCACACCAGCATGCTCTCCTCCTGAAAAATAACTTCGAGCGGATACTCCAATTGATTTTGATTGGAAAAAAAGGTACTCTTTATGTGAAAAAGAAGTGGATGAAATGAAGGTAAAAAGAAAATCCATATCGTCAAGACAACAAATCAGCTAAGAAACTACTTCTGAATTCAAGAAAACGATATTAAATTTGATAAGTGAAGAGAGAAGTGAATACTGTCGCAAAATCCATAAAAGAATTGTAGGCATGTTAGATTTAGTAGCTCAGGAAGCTAAGTATCACACGGATTGTTATATTCGTTTAAAAAATACCGTAAAATAGACCCAGAGAGAGAAAAAAATTCATCCAGTCACAATACAATATATTGAAGAAAACGATGACTGTCAGTTTTCACTGGCAGAATTAAAAAGTATTGTAACAATTGACCATATTCCTGACAGTCGGTCTACGTAACCCGTTCCCACGACAGTCGGGTCTACGTAACCGGAACGGACCCGGATTTTTATCCGGCCAAGGACTGTCAACTCGGCAGAATTCTGCCGCTACAACAACAACAACACCATATTCCTGACGATAAAACAATAAAAATGAGGTTAACAAATCATTATGAGGATAATATTGCATTCTCTAGTTAATTTGGATCCAATACAATAATGTGTTTTAAAAAACAACAATACGAAATATTGTCCGATAACTGGTACAGTCAGAGGTCAAAAGATATGGAAGAAGAAGAATACCGTATTTTGAAAGCTGCTGGTGAAATTTTACGACGACACATCCGGACGCAGGTTTATGATAATAAAATGTATCCGGCTATTGATAAAATGTTTAACCACGTTCATGAGACAATACCAAAATCTCTATCATTTTTTTTTATCAGAAATAATTCTAAATGACAAAAAAGGTAAACTAGAGTTTATGAATCATTATGAAACGAAATGCACTTCAATAGCTCATGCGGTTATATCTGCAGTAAGCCCTCGTTCATTTGTATCACCACTGCATGTGGATTTAACTGTTGCACTTCATAGAAAACTTGGCTCCATAAAATAATACAAATATGTAATGCTTTAGGCTTTTGCGGATCATACAAAGAAGCAATAATCTATGAAGCTTCTGCAATCTTCACAAATCCTGTGGAAATAAAAACAGGTACTTTTGTACAATTTGTGCACGATATCGTAGATTTTAACGTCAACACGCTGGATGGCAGAGATACTTTCCATAATTTAGGTTCGATTGAAATCGTAACTCCGAGCGATGGAATACAAACCAGAGAACCAATAAAACGTTTAGATAAGATTCCAACAGAGACAACCATTTCTGAACAAGGTCATATACCCCTTCAAATATATCCTGCTTCTGCTGGTGAAGGATTGAAAAAACTTCAAATCAAAATTTCGAAGTAAGAACCAAATTTAACCCCCACAGTTTTTTCAAAATTAAACATTCTCTGTATGTATCTCAAATTCAAAACTAATAATGACTTCCCGGGATTGAACGGATATTTGAATCTGTTAACAAATGCACATTGTTTTGATATTTCGCCAATAATATTCTTACCATTCATTAATGCGTCTACATCAGAAGTCGTTAAATATG
Source organism: Bactrocera correcta (assembly GCA_027475135.1). NCBI lineage: Eukaryota > Metazoa > Arthropoda > Insecta > Diptera > Tephritidae > Bactrocera > Bactrocera correcta. Next base: position 40,248,127 of record CM050326.1, read on the forward strand.
AACACATGTATCGTAACATTTGATCAACCTCTGTACATGAAATCGCGCGATATCGTAATATCGATAGTAACTTCAGCGATATGTTTGTCAGATGAAATGTTACTGTTGTTGTGGCATCTTTTTTTTCAAACGTTGATGTCCTATATGGGATCTAATGGTTATATAATGGTAGGAAGTGGAATTAAAGAAGCCCTCTCTACGGCTTATGCCGAAAACGCAATCGATCATATCATGTCTGGACATGTATGTATATGCTAGAGCGGTACGTGCACATATACTTCTACAGCTAGTTTTATCAAAATTAATTTTCATATTCGGAATTTCAAACGTAATTGCTGATGAGATGAATGCCAATATTTTTGAAATGTTTAATTACACCGAAATAACGGAAAATATTGGATTCCAAAGTTTAAATGAAATTTTCGAAAAAATTGGCAAGATCTAGAGAGTAAAAATAAAACGTCCAGATTATGGATCAGTTTTTTTCGAATGGTATCAGTGCTGAAAGATTTTATTGCAGGTGAGCGTATGGGTGATTGGAATCTGCATTTACAAACTATTGAGAAGATGATTCCATACTTCCGTGCATCAGGACATTTCCCGTTTGCAAAGTCCGCGCAACTGTACTTGCAAGACATGCAGGAGTTATCTATCCAAATGGACACAGAAAAGTTTCAAAAATTTACAGAAGGTTATTTCACTGCTAGACATTCCGATTTTTTGTTCTTGAATTTCCACCGATCAAATCATTGGACAAACTTTAATGAAATCTATGAGTGTTGAATCTACCTCAACGATATCGACGACGACAATAATGAACATTAATGTATATAGTTAATGATAAATTTTTGTTGTAAATCATTATTTTTTGCAAAAATCTTATAAATTAACATTAAAGTTACTTTGCAAACACAATTCATTACATGTAAAATTAAAAACTTTACTGTAAAAATTTTTCCCCCTTTCGCCTCTTATTTTTCAGTAAATTGTTGTTAAAAATTGTTGTAATCGAGATCGGCCAATTATTTTTTTTTAACATTTTTCTATATATGTACTATTAAAAACACATTTCTAAAATTTTGTAAAGATTCATTGACAGTCCCTGGATTCCGAGGTTTTACTATTTTTCTGCTTTACGGCGCTCCACTATTTACTTTACCATTGTTTTATGATGAAACGTTATCTGAAGAAAAATTAACATTGACTTTTGTGAAAAATCGATTACTCGATCATGAAACAGAAACGTTAAGAAATATACACCAAATAATTTTAAAAACAAATACAATCAGAAATATTTTTAAAGTAAGTTTAAGAATAAGTTAAAGTGCCATCATTGTGGAAAAATAGGTCACTTATAAAGGAATGTATAAAAAAGAGTAAAAATGAACAAAGTTCGGAAGTAGCAGAAACCGTTCAAATTGCAACTGCATAGCAGGACAGGGGATTCGCGTTCATAATGGGACGAGGTGTAGCGAGACGTAAACTTCTTCTTTTGACCACTTGATAAACGCTGAAATCGCAGCCGCAAAGTGCGGTGAATATGTGTACGCAACGAAGAAAGGCGTAGTGAGACTACACAACAATTCACAAAATCCGATTACTCTAGAGTATGTTTTGTTTTGTCGTGATATTCCGGAAAGCTTACTTTCTGTTAGAAAGATGTAAAACGTAAAGCGTAAATTCTGAGGTTAGGACATATTCTTCTTCTTCTTAATTGGTGTAGACACCGCTTACGCGATTACAGCCGAGTCAATAACAGCGCGCCAGTCGTTTCTTTCTTTCGAAAACTCTTAAGGGCCACTCATCGGTTGTTATTATCGTCCAAGCCTCTGCACCATATAACAAGACGGGAATTATGAGCGACTTATTGAGTTTGGTTTTTGTTCGTCGAAAGAGGACTTTACTTTCAATTTTTACTCAGTCCGACGTAGCATCTGTTGGCAAGAGTTATCCTACGTTGAATTTCCAGGCTGACATTGTTGGTGGTGTTAATACTGGTTCCTAAATAGACGAAATTATTTACAACTTGAAAGTTATGACTGTCAACAGTGACGTGAGAGCCAAGTCGCGAGTGCGACGACTGTGTGTTTGATGACAGGAGATATTTCGTCTTGCCCTCGTTCACTGCCAGACCCATTTGCTTTGCTTCCTTCTCCAGCCTGGGGAAAGCAGAACTAACGGCGCGGGTGTTGAGGCCGATGATATCAATATTATCGGCATGCGCCAGCAGCTGTACACTCTTATAAAATATTGTACCTGCTCGATTAAGTTCTGCAGCTCGAACTATTTTCTCCAGCTCTCCAGCAGCAGATTGAAGAAGTCGCACAATAGGGAGTCGCCTTGTCTGAAACCTAGTTTGGTATTGAACGGCTCGGAGAGGTCCTTCCCGATCCTGACGGAGCTTTTGCTGCTACTCAACGTCAGTTTACACAGCCGTATTAGTTTTGCAGGGATACCAAATTCAGACATCGCGGCATAAAGGCAGCTCCTTTTCCTATTGTCGAAAGCAGCTTTGAAATCGACAAAAAGAGGTGGTGTATGTCGATTCTCCTTTCACGGGTCATTTCCAAGATTTGGCGCATGGTGAATATCTGGTTGGTTGTTGATAAGATCCAATCAGTTTGTTGACGGCGGGCTGTAATCTTTCACACAATACGCTCGATAGAACCTTATATGCGATGTTGAAGAGGCTTATCCCACGGTAGTTGGCGCGGATTGCGGGGTCTCCCTTTTTATGGATTGAGCATAGCACACTTAAATTCCAATCGTTGGACATGCTTTCGTCCGACCATATTTTGCAAAGAAGCTGATGCATGCTCCTTATCAGCTCTTCGCCGCCGTGTTTGAATAGCTCGGCCGGCAATCCATCGGCTTACGCCGCTTTGTTGTTCTTTAGGCGGGCAATTGCTATTCGAACATCTTCCTGGTCAGGCAATGGAACGTCTGCTCCATGGTCTTCGCTTGGATAGTCGGGTTCGCCTTCTCCTGGCGTTGTACGTTCACTGCCATTCAGCAGGCTGGAGAAGTGTTCTCTCCATAATTTAAGTATGCTTTGGGCATCGGTGACTAGATCACCTTTGGGGGTTCTACAAGAGTGTGCTCCGGTCTTGAAACCTTCTGTAAGCCGCCGCATTTTGTCGTAGAATTTTCGAGTATTACCCCTGTCAGCCAGCTTATCAAGCTCTTCATACTCACGAATTTCGGCTTCTTTCTTTTTTTTCTGCAAATGTGTCTCGCTTCCCTCTTCAACTCTCGGTATCTATCCCATCCCGCACGTGTTGTGCTCGATTGTAACGTTACGAGGTAGGCAGCCTGTTTTCTCTCCGTTGAGACACGACACTCCTCGTCGTACCAGCTGTTCGTTTGCACTTTCCGAAAACCAATGGTTTCGGTTGCAGCTGTACGTAAAGAGTTTGAAATCCTACAGATCCCTTATACCGAGTTGTTGACGAGTGCTCTCAGAGAGCAGGAGTGCAAGCCGAGTAGAAAATCGTTCAGCTGTCTGTTGTGATTGCAGCTTCTGGACGTCGAACCTTAGTTGTGTTTGTTGGCGTGCGTTTTTTGCTGCACAGAAGCGGGTGCGAATGTTGGCTGCAACAAGATAGTGGTCCGAGTCGATGTTAGGACCTCGGAGCGTACCCACGTCTAGAACACTGGAGTCGTGTCTTCCATCTATCACAACATGATCGATCTGGTTGGCCAGGTAGCTTAATGTATTTTCTTGTGCTGGAATCTAGTACCACCGATAACCATATTTTGGGCCCCGGCGAAGTCGATCAGCCTCAACCCATTTGGGGATGTTTCGTCGTGGAGGCTGATTTTACTGACTGTCGTACCAAAGATACCTTCTTTGCCCACCCTGGCGTTAAAGTCATAAGTCACTCATAAGTGCGTTCCAGGCACTCATAAAAGGCATCTTTGGTCACATCATTCTTCTCTTCCGTCGGGGCGTGGGCGCAAATCAGCGATATGTTGAAGAACCTCGCTTTGGTGCGGATTGTGGCTAGACGTTCATTTACCGGAGTGAATGATAGTACTCGGCGACGGAGTCTCTCTCCCACCGCGAATCCCACACCAAACTTGCGCTCCTTTATATGGCCACTGTAATAAATGCCATAAGGACCTACTCGTCTTGTCCTTGTCCCGTCCATCGCATTTAGTTAGTTAACTCGCGTGAACTTTTACACATGACTCCATCCTCCATATTAGTAGAGGAAAATGTTTAAAAATTCGAAGTAAAGATGTGTTCAATGATACTCATCTTTTAATCACTCTGCAACCAACAATGATTTATGTGAAGTTTCCATTAATGGAAAACATTCTGGATTACATTTTGAAAAATATAAAGATAAAAATTATGTAAAGATGCCTTTATCTATAATTCATTCTGGTGTTTTCAGTGCGATTACACCATCTACAGTAGACCGTAAAAACTATTTATTATGACATATTTGATATACATTTTCATATTATTGTGTAACGTATCTAATCACTTATAAATCTGATATTTTTGTAATGTTTAACGACTTTATCACTAAAAGTGAAGCACATTTCAAGTCAAAAGTTATGATATATTATACCGAATAAGATAAAGGACTATTGTGTTCAGAAAGGAATCACTTACCATTTAACAGTCGTGTGTGAATGGCGTGTCCAAACGAATGATGAGAACAACAAAAAATAAGGTTAACTTCGGTTGCACTGATGCTAAATACCCTTCACAGGTGCATTTCTGTTAGTAATTATGTGTTCAGTTTGCAAAATTTCAAAACGATATGTTAAAAACTGAGGGACTAGTTTGTATATATTACAGATGGACGGACGGACAGACAGACAAACGAACATGGCTAAATCGACTCATCTCATCGTACTGATCATTTACATATATATGTATACTTTAAAGGGTCTCCGAAGCTTCCTTCTGGGTGTTACAAACTTCATGACAAACTTTATATACCCTGTTCAGGGTATAATAACTGAAAAAAGCGTTCTATGGTCAATGGTGCAAAGTTGCAAACAAGTTTTTGGGATGAAGCCGTATTGACAGCTACCTATAAGTCCAAGTAAAGATCTGAAGCTCTGATGGACTGTGGCATGATAGAAAATGGAATTTAAAGTATTTGAAGGTATTCGATTCGATAGTATACGTACATAACACAACAAGAAAAACAAAATTTGATGAGAAATCAAAGAAAAGTATACTTTTTGGATACAAACCTAATGATTTTAAATTATGTGATGCGGATATCAGAGGCTTTATAACAGCAAAAGATTTTATTGTAGATTAAATCAAGCGGCTTTGAATTCCCGAATGAGAGTACGGATATGAAACCAAAATTTCTGAATGATAATACGAAAGGTATGAGACAAAAATTCCCGAATGAAAGTACGGAAGAAAAATCTGATAGACTTAATTCAGATGAACAGCCTAATTCTTTGTCTATGATAAAAATTATAACCTGGTAAATACGGTTGAAAATGTATTAATATATGAACACAGTTCTAACTCGTCAGGTTCACAACCGATAAATAATAACGAATAATGAAGAAAACTCACTGTCATATAATTGTAAAATGAATGCACACACTTTTATTAGTAACACTCCAAATTCGTTTGAAATAAATAAAATGTAGAAGTGATACATCTTATTGGGAAAAAGCAATAGAGGCAGAACTAGATTCACATTTTTATAACAAAACCTGGTCTCTTTTGCAAAGACCTGAACATAAAAAATATAGTTGATTGCAAATGGGTTTTAATAATAAAGCACCAGTCAAACATAAGAATTTCGAGTTTTCGTTTTATATTGGCTTTATCCAATCAATTTAAAAGAGGAAAAAGCTGCCAGATGTTGGTTTGTGGTTTTGGATAGTGTATTAAGGGGTTACATACATACGTCCAGAATTTTCAAAAAATCGATTTTTTTCTTTTTTATAGGTTATTATTAGCTGGAATTTCGATATTTTTATTAAAAACTTTATAAATATAATTAAAGTGTGACATTTATGACGTAAAACGCATTTTTTTTTTCTAAATTCCGTAAATTGAAAAATTTTTCGAAATTAAAAAATTCGGCTCGACAGACTATAATTACAACTTCATTTTACAAGATTTTTTTTTTTTAAAGATCCATCAACATTTCAAGGATAAATGATGCAGACCGTGGAGCAACTTTTTTCATTGTACTTTGGGTCGCGTGATATTTTATGTACTAATTTTTGTAAAGAAAAATTTAAATACATTTTTTTATAAACTTAACCCTCATTTGTACTGATGGGTCCAGTCAGACCTTTTTGAACTTTAAATCACTATTTCATATACTAGTACACACGTTTATGGTTCAATAGTTCATGATATCCTAGATTATATGTTTTAGTATGATTTTGTTTATATATATATTTATAAAAATTGATAAATAGTTTTTAAATTATAGTTTTCAACCGAAAAGACATATTGAGTACTAATGGGTCTGGCCAGACCCATGCGCTCATTACGCAACGAGAACATACTTTTGTATGAATTGGAATGCTCTCTTGTTATTCTATTCATGATTTGTTCTGCTCATTTGAATTTAAAGTTCCGTTATCAAAAACATTGTTGGTTTTCACATGTTAGATGTTGTCATTTGAAGTTAGAAGTGAAAAGTGATGTTCACATTCAAGTAAAGAATAATCGGTGGTATTCTGTGAAAGTGTGTATTTATTGAATAAAAATGAGTAAAATAGATTTCATATATGATAATGTGCCGCGTAGTGATCCAAATTTTTATGACTTGGTTGCAAATGCTTTGGCAGAAGAGATTGAAAACAACAGTGAAAATGATGATAATGATCTTGATTTCGGCGCCTCAGAAATATAAAATGAGTTGGAATTTGAAGCTTCAGATGTTGAAGCTGAACATGAAATTGAAGTCACTGAAGAATATAGTAGCACAGATAGCGACGATGATTTGAATACTGATGAAGGTAACAACTTTATTGGCAAAGATGGGACCGTTTGGAGTAAGGCAGCACCTCAAAGTAGTCGTGTTCGCTCCCATAATGTACTACGTTCATCCGGTGGATCGACAATCACATCATGTTCGCCTGTTGAAGTTTTCGATACGTTTTTTACACTAAACATATCATACATCATTGTAAGCGAAACCAACAATTACGGTACGGAAAAAACCAATGAATGGAACTTTAAAAATCCAAACAAATTGAAAGAATGGCAAAACTTTATAAAAGTGGAGCTCAGAGGTTTTCTAGGCATTCTTATAGCAGCAGGAGTCAGCAATAACAATAGTCAGGCTGCGTCAGTTTTATGGAAAACAAACCAATTGCCAATTTTCAGAGCAACGATGTCTTACCGTCGGTTTTTGACCATATCCCGTTTTATACGATTTGATGACGGTCGCACTAGACCTTTCCGCTTAGAAACAGATAAAGCGGCACCTACACGAGATATTTGGAACTTTCTAAATGCAAATCTCCAGAAGAATTTTCGTCCATATAGCGATATAACTGTTGACGAACAACTTTTTCCGTATCGAAGAAGAACGAAATTTACTCAGTACATACCTTCAAAACCGGCTAAGTTCGGTATAAAAATATGGTGGGCTTGTGACGCAAAAACTTATTATCCTTTGAGTGGAAATATCTATACCGGAAAAGAACCCAACGAAGGGAGAGCATAGAACCAAGGGGAAAATGAACTTATACGTTTGGTTTCAAAATATTCAAATTCTGGGCGCACAATAGTAGCTGACAACTTTTTCCACTTTAAATTTATGTAAGCGGCTAATAAGCTTGGGGCTGTGCTTCGTTGGAACCCTTCGCAGCAATAAAGCACGTATTCCACCTGAAATGCAGAAAAACAAGAATAGGGTAGTTCTTTCATCTGAGTTTGGTTTTCATCAAGACAACGTAGCCATTTGTTCATATGTTCCCAAGAAAAACAAAGCGGTAATATTACTGTCCACGGTAAATTACGATAAGGAAGTTGAAGGCGTCAAGCGAAAACCAGCAGCAATAATGCATTACAACAAAAATAAAGTTGGTGTTGATGCCATGGACCAAATGCTAACGCATTACACTACCAAAAGAAAAACTAAGAGGTGGACTCTTGCCTTTTTTTTATAATATTGCTGATGTAATGGCATTAGGCAGTTTTATTATATGCAAACAAAATAACAATTACACTAAATCAGATGCTCGTAGAAAGTTTTTATATGATTTGTCCGAAATGTTAGCTAATCCGCAAATCGAGTCGAGATGTAACAATATACATGCAAAAAAGCATTCCGTTTGCCGTTCCGCAATTGAAGATATTTTGGGAAAATTTGAGGTATGTTTTTAGTAATGTTATATATATAGGGCAAACACATTTACAAGTTACAAAATTTATTTTACAGAAACAACAAAATACGCTAACAGACACCAAAAGTGAGACGTTAGAAAAGAAAAGGAACCGCAGCTTATGCCATGCTCAAGACAAACATCGTCGTAAAACAAGGTTCTTTTGCCAAGAGTGCGCAGATGCTGTATGTCAACAACCTTCAAAATGTTATTACAAATGCTTTAAGTGCATAAAGGAAAATTAATTCTATTTTCAATCTTTTACTTGCTTTTCGTAAATACTTTATTTGAGTTTTTAAAATGTTATTTGAAATAAAAATATTAAAGTTTCTCCAAAATGATGTTAGGTTTACTTTTGGGTCCAGCCAGGCCCATTGGTACTCTATATGACAATCCAAGTATCCGTCAAAATGAGGGTTAAATTACCAATAACCATTGTATAAAATTTCTTTATATTTATTTCTATTGTTATCCCTTCCGAAAACAGTTTTTCTTTTAGCGCATTTTTGGTGCTGCTGGACGTATGTAACCCCTTAAAGAAAATTGGTTTTTTAATTCGACAGTAAGTCATTGCATTCCTATTCTTGACAAAGGGGACACATTGAAAAATGTGAATGTGCTACTATGTATATGTATGTAGATGATATACAGCGAATACTAAAACAATAATCAATCATCATCAATTAATATTTTAAGTAGATAAACTAATAAAAATAATCCAGAATTATGGAGATGTTTAAAAGGGGTGCTCCGATACCTTAAGGGTACTATCGTTTTAAAGTCTGTTTATATTACGAAACCTGATAATAAAAATATTTTAATAGGCTTTGTTGACTCTGATAGGGGTGGAAAATACTAGGGATATTTATTTCAAATGTTTGAATCCTGTTTAATTAGATGCAATACAAAGAAAATTCTGTAGCTGCTTCATTGACTGAAGCAGAATATATGCCATTATTTCAGGCTGGAAGGAGAGCTTTATGGTTGAAATCATTGTTAAAAGGTGTAAAGATTGAGTTGCTGGAACCGATAAAAATCATGGTTGTATATATATATGTTGCAAATTGCCCTTCATGTCACAAAAGGACCAAACATATTGATATAAAGTATAATTTTTCTAGAGAACAAATTGAAAATAAGCTAATTAAATAGACTTGAGTATATAGCACTCCTACAGATGAACAGTTGGCCGATATTTTGACGAAATCGTTACCTGCAGACCGTTTGCTAATATTGAGATGTCAAATGGGACTTGCAGATGAGACAAATTGAATACAACATAAAACTAATTAATTAAATGTATACCTTAATTTTAACTAAATGTAGTCTGGTTTTGTTTTTCTGGGTTTCCCCAATCCTTGCAACAAATGTTGGACTATATCATTGTAATTTCTCAGACGACTCGTCATATAAAAGTGAAAATAGTTTTTTTTTATCGTATAATTTTTTTTTAGTGTAATTTTTGAAAAGGCGTGTTAGATTTGCAGTACTTTTTAATTACATCAATGCTTTCTGTAATTATGAATATTAGCAACCAACAAACAAAAATTGCTCTTATATTTCTATTACAACGAAATTTGTACTTTTTCCTTAAATTTGAATATATGTATATGTAAATGACGAGTGGGGTGTGCGAAAGTTTCAATAAAGTGTTCTCGTAATTTGAAATTTGGCTATTACCCAGGGGGATATGGTAGACATTGGTAAACGAGCGAGGTAAACGATGCAGCATGATTGTATTGCCCCGATCGATGAAAATACGGCGATGACCTAGGAAAAGTAAGAGATCACCCCTTTCGCTTACCATAGCTACAAAAAATTCTTCGAGGCCAAAGTTAACGAAGAATTCTTCGATGACACATTTAACGACGATTTTTTCGATGCCAAGGTCAATGTAGAATAGAAAAAGTTGCATATTAATTTTGCTTATTTTTGAAAGAGCATGTACATGTATAGTATTTCATGTATAGTATTTCGTTATGAAAAGTATTTATGTATGTATAAAAAAGAATGGTTTTCTTTTCATTTTGTGGCTGAGTCTCCTTTCGTTTTTTTTTTTTTCAAGCAACGAGACATGAAGAAGCGACCATTGGCGAGTCTGATGCTTTTTGAATTTGGTGAGCATTCTCCGATTCGGTGAAATCTTCTATTTTCACATATTCTACAAAAAAAATTGAAACCGTAAACATAAATTTGAAGCTACGTCCTTCAATGATAAAAACACGAAAAACTTACCACATAGTAACGCATTAAAGTCCTAAGTTCCCGGCCCAACAGTTCTCAACTCAGTTCTGCGACTGCAATATTTTTAACAAATCATCGAAGCAGTTCCTTGTGACCTTATACTCACAGTCCACGGTCCACAGTCCACATTTTAAATTTTTCAATTAATTTGTCACAATTCGTTTTTTGTGAACTTTCCACTTCAGCATCAATAGTAGTTTTGACTACAATTCACCGCATCCTCTTCAGAATCACTTTCAACATTTATGTTTTCAGCCATTCCGTAAAATTCGCTTTCTTCATTTTTAATTAGTCTTCTCATATGCCTTTTCGAGAACATTTTTTTATTTCTTTATTGAAAGTTTAAACACAAAAATAAACAACATTTTTAATCAAACTAGCAGCTCACCTAAACACAACCAACTTTCTGCCAATCTTCTTCAAATGATTTACGATTTGACGAAATAATGAAAATATTTACTTATAAATTTTATTCCATCAATTTGTATTTGTTGGTTATATATTGTGTTGTAACGTTTTTCACGTACTTACATGATTGTACGAGGTGTGTTCAAAAAGTATCGCGAATCGTAACTGACAGTTTTCTTCGATTGCAGGGCGTGGTGCATCATGAGTTCTTGCCACAGGGAAGAACGGTCAATAAGGAATATTACCTACAAGTTTGCGCAATTTTCGCGAAGTAATCCGTCAGAAACGCCCGGATTTGGCTTTTGCACCACTTTAACGCCCCTGCACACACACATCGTTGCTTGTGCGCGACTTTTTGGCCAAAAACAACACACTAATGATGCTGCAGCCACCAATTTCCCCAGATCTGGCCCCCTGTGACTCTTTATTGTTCCCTAAACTGAAGAGGCCCATGAAAGGACGACGTTACACTTCTCTTGACGAGATAAAGACAGCATCGAAGGAGGAAGTGCTTCGAAGATTGGAAAAACCGTTGGTACAAGTGTATAATATCAAATGGGGATTACTTTAAAGGGGATGAAATAGATATTCATGAATAAATAAATAATTTTTGAAAAAAAAACACAAAATTCGCGATACTTGAACACACCTCGTAAATATGAACACAGTAGAATTTATCCGCATAACCTGGTATCGAAGAATTCTAAATAGAGTTTTCTTCGAAGCATTCTTCAAAGAAAAATGTAAGCGGTGAACCATTATCCCGCTGGGTATTATTTTAAAGAGAAAAATCAACAGGTTTAAATGGTTACTCAATATACAAGGTGCGTTTCAAAGTAAAGAGGACTTTAAAAAAACAGAACAAATGGATTTTTCGGCAAAGTCAATTTATTTTATTGAAAATAGTTTCCTTTTGCTTCAAAAGCATGTCGAACGAGTGTTTTAGCTCATTGGCCGGTATGGCCGCCAGTATGCCGGTGCAAGCCTTTTGAATGGCCTCTACGTCTGCGTAACGCTTTCCCTTCAAGGGCAAATGCATTTTTCTGAAAAGAAAGAAGTCTTATCAGATGAATACGGGAGTGGTTAATGGTTAAAATGTGATTTTTGATCAAATAATCGTCCTTCGAATGTTGGATTCTGAGCAATTTTTGGTCGTCACTTCGTTCGTAAGTCCAAATGTTCGATCAAAATGCGATAAATCGATGTTTTGAAGATGTTTAATTCCATTTCCATGAATTTCAATTATGATTTCAGCTGATTTTTGATGAATTCACACACAGTTTCGATGGAATTTCCGGTGATCACGGATTTTAATTGGCATGTTAATCGTCATTTATGTCCTCACGGCCACTTTGAAAACGTTTGAAACTCGTGCACTCTGGTACGGGATAGGCAATCATCGCCATAAAATTGTTTCATCAATTGAAATGTTTCTGTAAATCATCTTGTAGAAAGTCTACTGTTAATAAGGAAAGATAGAATAAAAATGCGGGACTAAGCTTAATATAGCGGAAGGCAAACTAAACATCAAAAGGGCATAATCTTTTCCACGATCACAGGCATGATATTTTCAAAATCAAAGCACGATTAGAACAGCTATACAAACATCGGGTTACAATTTCAATATTTGGAAGCATACTTACATCTTTTTGGAATAAACAGTAATTTAGTATATCTTAATAGTATGAAGAAAATGTAAATTCAACACACAAAAATATATATTTAAAATTTTAAGACGTTTTCACACTAAAATAAACCTTTATCATCGCCATTACATTTGAATTCTATTTGTTACATTTGGTTTTCATGACAGTTTTTTTAATGTGTTAAAGCTTTTGGTACTAATAAAGCAATTTATCATATTCAGGGGAGTATAAATACCACAAAAACAGGAAAAATGCATTTGCCTACGAAAGGTAAGCGTTACGCAGACGTAGAGGCCATTCAAAAGGCTTGCACCGGCATACTGGCTGCCATACCGGCCAACGAGTTAAAACACTCGTTCGGACCTGCGTTATAAGCTGTCATACGTGAGATCCCTCTCAGGATCGACTTCTTAACTTAACCTAACTATGAATATGTATAATAAAGTACTTTAATATTTAATTGAATATCCAAACACTGGATCGATCTCAAAAGCCTTTGATCAATATTTTCCCCACACTTACCAGTGTTTTCCATTCGCTAAATTCGTTAAAATTCCTCCTTCAACGTGTTATAAAAATTAGTTGAAAATTTCTCCCCAAACACCCCAAAAGAGTATACATACATACATATTACAGTCAAGAGAAAGTTGTACACTCTGCAAACAACAATGATTAAGTGCGCAATGCACACAATTTATTCTCTTACCACATTAGATTGAACATTTTGATTCAATACGTGGACAATTTGTACGTACACGAGAATGAACCCGGTAGTGAAATCAATTAGTTATATACTACTTTTCCATATTTGTGAACCATTTGTCAAATTAGTCAACCGATTGTCTTTTTCTATATAATTAACAGTTTTTACAAGATCTTTTGTCATGTCCTATGGCTTGTCAGTGCCATATTTTTGTCAGAAACAATAGCTTCATACTAGTTCCAACAGATATACATACATATAATATAACCAATTGATGTTTTGAGGAAAATTTTAAAATAGATTCCTCCATGATATGTATATTTAACTCGCGTACAAATATTGTTAATTAAAACTTTTCTAACTAGTCCGATTTTAATCAAAAAATTTATTTTATGAACTGGCATTTCTGACTGATTTGGTATTTGACTATGGGGATGCTAGTGGATGAAAGGTTTATTCTTGTAACGAACTTCAACCCTATTGGCATTCAATAAAAGTGAGATGTTGAACTTGCAGACAACACGTGCTTTCATGTTATGAGAATATATCCTCACTTTAAATGTACATACGTACAAATGTATCCTAAATTAATAGTACTTTCGGCTTGCACATAAATACATATTAAAAAAACGGTATTATCTTTTTATGCACTTAACTTTATACTATTTCCATTAAATACTCTGTGTATAAAACAAAGGATGTTCATGCACATTGTTATGTATACTTATATTCTACAAGGGATTTTTTTTACAGTTTAGTTTGAGCTTTTAAGGGTAATACATACATACATACGTGCGTATAAGTACTTATTCACATATGTACGAGTATATGGTCTTCAAAAATATTGTTAGAACATTGTTTGAACGTGTATCATTTAGGGGTGTGTATTGGGCACGAAAAGCTTTTGGAAAATATTCAATACACAAGTAGAATGGCACAAAGCTGTTTGCAAGGACTTTTGCCATCGCGTCACTGCAGCTGGCGCTCGTGGCCCTACAGCTGCTTCATGAAGCTTGTTTCGTCGTTTGGGAGCGTAAGTTTCTCATATTCGAAAGCAAACTCACATCAACATTGAAACTTATGTATAAATATTCTTCAATTCATATATGTATGTAGTATATGTTCATACCTGTGTACGAAGCATACTCTGATGACAGTACCAGCGTGATAGCTTTTTTCCTTTATTCCGATTCAGTTTACAACGGAAAGTTTTAAAAGACAGTCGTGAATCGCGGGTAATTATTGATAATAAACGGTTAATGGAAAGTAACTTTCCTTTGCTTCATATTTATGAAATCAAAATCTTCAGAAAGGCATTGAAATCTAAAATAGTTGCAAAAAGATAAATATACGGGTATATATTGGGTTTAAACTACAACATACTTAGGTATATACACATGTGCATCCCGACTTTTTTATTCCATTTAACTAAAATTATTTAAATATTAAACAGACATGTGCAACTGAAAAAAATTTTTCAATGAATTTTGAAAATTACTGGCTAATATTTTTATGTGCAAATAAATTAAAGAAATTTGTGCAAACTGTTTTTTGGTATAAATTTGCGAGCATTATCATGTATTTTTCAAGTCAATGAGTTTAAAAATTGGAAGAATGGTAAGAAACTATTGAAATCGCATGATATTTATTTACGCCGCAATTTATATTGACGTCTGGAAACATGCGAAAACGCTAAAAAAAAATATTTCGTTGGTTATGAAAACTGCTTGCAATGCATATTATATATATGTATGAATGTATACATATGTATGTACGTATGTGAGCATGAAAGTGCATTATATACTTCGGTGTTCATATGTGAAATTGTTGGCATAAGTGTATATTGTGCAATGGATGTACATACATGTATGGTATGCTAACGCATGTTTATCTGTATATGTATGTATCCACAAGCAATTGTACAATTGGAAATAATTGTTTGCTTTTTCACTGAAATTTTAATGCTCCTTTCTGAATTCTTTATAAATTTAAAAAGGTATAGAAATATGAACGCAAATAAATTTACATCTATGTATATATACATACATACATACTTATGTATGTACATACATACTCTTTATACAGTTTTAGATATATACATGCTATACATACATATGTATATGAAATTACAAGTTTGTATCAGAAAATCTTTAAATTAAAACGAATGATAAGACCAAATACAAATAAATTCATCTACATTAATACTTATGTTACATCAAATTGACGCTTTCCCATCTTTCGGCGCCCACAACTGGGTAGATGACAGTTTTTAGGGTAAAAGATGCCACTGTGTATTGACGTATACAGTTGAGGCTGGCAATGGCTCTGTGATTAAGCAAATACGAATTATGTGAGGTTGTGCGGGTGTCACGTTAAATGCATGATGAGGTGGGAAGCTTACTTGCTATCCCCTAAATGCAGAAGGGTAGGTTGTGACGTTATAATAAAACAAGAAAAAACGTTAACTTCGGTTGCACCGAAGCTAAATACCCTTCACAGGTGCATTTCTGTTAGTAACTATGTGTCCAGTTTGTATAGAAGCTATATGCTATAGTAACTCGTTCTGAACAATTTCTTCGGAGATTACATTGTTACCTTAAAAAATAATCTATACCAAATTTCGTGAATATATCTTGTCAAATGTTAAAGTTGTCCATACAAGGACTTGATTCCGATCGTTCAGTTTGTATGGCAGCTATATGCTATAGTTAACCGATCTGAACAATTTCTTCGGATATTACATTGTTGCCTTAGAAAATAATATATACCAAATTTCGTGAATATATCTTGTCAAATGTGAAAGTTTTCCATACAAGAACTTGATTCCGATCGTTCAGTTTGTATGGCAGCTATATGCTATAGTTAACCGATCTGAACAATTTCTTCGGAGACTACATTTTTGGCTTAGAAAATATTATATACCAAATTTCGTGAATATATCTTGTCAAATGTGAAAGTTTTCCATACAAGAACTGGATTCCGATCGTTCAGTTTGTATGGCAGCTATATGTTATAGTTAACCGATCTGAACAATTTTTTCGGATATTACATTTTTTCCCTAGAAAATAATTCATACCAAATTTGGTGATGATACATTGTCAAATGCGAAAGTTTTCCATATGAGAACTTGATTCCGATTGTTCAGTTTATATGGCAGCTATATGCTATAGTGGTCCGATATCGGCCGTTCCGACAAATGAGCAGCTTCTTGAAGTGAAAATGACGTTTGCAAAATTTCAAAAGGATATCTTAAAAACTGAGGGACTAGTTCGTATATATACAGACAGACGGACAGACGGACAGACGGACAGACGGACAGACGGACAGACAGACGGACATGGCTAAATCGACTCAGCTCAACATCCTGATCATTTATATATATACTTTGTAGGGTCTCCGACGCTTCCTTCTGGGTGTTACAAACGTCGTGACAAAGTTAATATACCCTGTTCAGGGTATAAAGACTGTGGCAAAGTGCGACGCGGTACACACGGGCATCTTGAAATCAGAGAAAAATCAATTTTCTTTTTATATAACTGAAAAATATTATAAACAATCTTTCTGTGTGGTATTTATTAGGGCGCGTGCATAAGGAGGCGTATATATAAGTACACATATGGTATGCTCTTCATTGATTCTAATTTATTGCGAACGATAGATAAATTTTTTGTATTATTTTGTGTAATTTATTACCATAAGTATACCCACTTGCTAAATACTCATAAGAACAAGTATTTTGCCTAATGAAATTGGTACAAAATATTTTCATATTTAACCAAGTTAAAAAAGTTGTTGGCCTTGTCTAAAATGGAGAATTTTTTAAAAGGAAAGTTTCATATATTTATATATTGTTGAATATTTAAGCTATTATAACGGCATCTTTTAACATCACCTTTGATTGAAATCAGTGGACGAATTGTTTAGCTTTTGTTCTTCAAATTTAAATAAGTTTCCACTGAAAATGAACATAATCATTGCTCCGTTATTACTACTCAAACATAAGGCAAAACAATTATAAAACTCATTCTTATGTAATCAACATGCATATGCATCTAAAAAACTTTGCTATGCACAACAAGGTAAATCCATATGGGGCACTTTCAGATTTTACAGGCGATTATGTCATTCTGAAATTTGTTTAGTATAGGAAAATTATGGAAAATAGGAGGAATCAATTATCAATGTTAATCGTCATAGAGACAGAGCGATTACTTACAGCAATCCTGAAGTTAAGTATAAACTGGAGAATAATTTTTATATTGACTTTGGCTATATTGTAGTTAAAATAATTATATTTTGCTTCATTTAAGACACATCATATGCTTTTTTTTTGGCCACAAAATACTTGTATCTGCTTCTTCCTAAGAAGTTTGAAGAAACCAAGTTGCTCGTGCTCCATCAATACGTTTTGTGTTCTTGCAATGAAACAGCACCCAAAGAGAATGGATTTGTATAGAGGTTGAGATTAGATATATTGACCTTTTTAGTCGGGCCCTGCTCAACAAAACAAAACATGCTCTCCAAATATAATCGGTGGCATCAAACTAACCCTTCTTACACTTTCGCAATGTGTTTCTAAGGAGAATAATAATTTTGTTCTCCTAACGGTCGTTTTACATATAGATAACTATTTGAGATGTATTATTCCGTCCTTGTGGCAAACAGGGGTAAAATCGTATTAACATTTCCCCTAGGCTCCGTTTACCTCAAATAAAGATTTTCGAACTTCAAATTGATTTTATACTGTATATATCGGTAAATACGTGAGTTGTCTTAATGAAACACAGAAAGCTTTTTTTTCTAGTAACTGTGTATACTTGTGTCTAAAATCTCTTGTGATAAAATCGAGTGAATATATTTACATACCACAATACAATAAACGAATTTAAAATTTCGGTTGGCTTAGCAAAATTAAGTGAACGTATAATTTGGATATATATTATAGTTAGTGCAGAAAATAGGAAAAATTGGTCAACGAATTACCCCATCTCTGTATTTTGCATATACTGGTTTTCCTTATTCTAGAAGACTTCAACACGGGAAGTTATCGATAAAACATGAAGGAAGATAATTAAAATGCATTTATTCCAGACACAAACACTATAATGATTTCTAAATTTCCATTTACCTGTAATTCCTTTATATTGTGAATATGAATGAAATATTGACTTATATGACAGATATCTAATTACTGAGTTAGGTATCTCATCTTGACTTTTTCTTCATTTAAGAAAACATTTACAGTAAAATTATATTACAACTAAGCTGAATCATTTACTTTTCTTATATTGATACATAAAATTCATTTACAATAAAAGGAAAATGTTTATCTTAGATTCCATGGCATTGTTCTTGAGATTTAGTATTGAATATGTTCATAGAAATAAATTTCATTGGAAAAAACATGGTTAATGGAGATTTCTGCTTAATGGGGCGCCCAATTAATAGAGCTTTCACTATATTCCTTATTTATGAATTGTTTTTACTATCCTATCTTCTAAGTTGGTTCGAACTGAACACAGTGCGCTAAGTTTTACTAAAATCTATCTATATATGATTCGCTTTCATCGAACAATGAATGTTGAATTCTTGGACTTTCATTCTTCAAATCTTTCAATATGTTGCTACAAAGTATACGAGTAAAAATTTTGTTGACCTAACGGTTGTTAGTAACATCTAATATTAATTGAGATATATATATATAACTATATATAAATGATCAGTATGACCAGACCAGTTGAAATTCAGATGACAAATCTGTCTATCCGCAGGTTCGTTGAAGCGAAATCTTGGGTTAACGTTACTATAGATATCCTAATGAATATGATATTTCGTCTTGCCCTCGTTCACCACTAGACCTATTTGCTTCGCTGTCTTGTCTGTTCTGGAGAAAGCAGAACTAATGGCGCGGTTGTTAAGGCCAATGATATCAATATCATCAGCATACGCCAGCAGCTGTACACTCTAATAAAAGATTGTACCTAATCGGTTAAGTTCTGCAGCTCGAATTATGTTCTACAGAAGTAGTTTGAAGAAGTCGCACGAAAGAGAATCACCTTGTCTGAAACCTTGTTTGGTATCGAACGGCTCGGAGAAGTCCTTCCCGATCCTGGCGGAGCTTTTAGAGTCTTAATAACTAGCTTTGACAAGTTTCAACCAAATTTGGTGACCTTATTATGTGAAAACCGGCGAAATCAGACTACAACACACCTATGACAATTTAAATTCCATTATCTTTCTTTCCCTTTAAAATATTATATACATTTAACAATAAATATACAGCTATATTAAGATATCGGGATAAAATTTATGTAAAAAAATATAGACAAAGAAATGGCGAAAATGAGTTAATAACGATTTAAGCTCCCGGAAACTAAATAGTTGGACCCATCGGTTATGGCTGACATTTTACCGAAAATATCAGTTAATCTGTGAGGTATGTTATTAAAATTCAAAAATCATCTTTATCTGAAAATAATTTGCCTCTGCGTCGAAAATAATAATAAGTAAGAAATCTTAACAAAATTCGCCGAACAACGAACATTGAATTTTTACGCAAATTTTTTTTAGTATGAAGCTTTGCAATACCTGAAAATATTTCTCCGCTTTTGACCTTACCAACATATACATTTATTTATATAAATTACATATAATAATTTTATTAATATTATATATATATATACAATTTTAATTATATTATTCGGTTTCACCAGAATTTTTCCAAAACCTTTCGATTTCGTTCAACATATACAGGGAATATTGATCAAACAATCGCAGGCAGCGCATGTAAGCTAGAATTAGTGTTTGTAAAACATACCGCATAAGCACGTACTGATGGTTTTTTTCAAATACCATTTTCATTATTTACTATTCGTCTTTTTGAATAAAATACCTAATAAATACAGTTACAACTTATAAATATGGAATAATAATAAAAAAAAAAATTGAACATTCGCTGCATACGTTACGTTTTTGTACTCTTATTACGTGTCTGTTTTACTCACCTAACGGTTCTTTATACCGCATAAAACTAATCGAGATAGTTATAGGGTTATGCGTCGGAATATAATTCGGTTAAAATGTGAGATATCTTAAAAAAAAACTTCGTACACGTGTTCCTTGATGTGTGTTTTAAATTTGTAAAAGTGGGTGTTGTAATAGGTTGATTGTATATATGTATCTCCCAAACCATTTAAGCTATATCACTTTTTGCGACAGAACATAAATAGGCGAAATCGGAATATAACCACGTCCGCTCTCCATATAACGCCGCTAAAAGATGGTTTCGAATGAGTAATGGGCTTGATACCGCGTACATTTCGCTGAAAAACCATAGGATTTACTAGACCCAAATTAACCGAATTCGGTATATGACATTTTCTTGACATTCCTACAGAATTCAAATTCAAATTCTTTCACTTTCCAGTATACTAATCAAGAACCATTCAAAGTATCTGGATAAAACTTTGCAGAAACAGAGCCCTCCAGGTTTTTCATCTTACTCCCAAAAATTCGGACTATAAATTTTCAAGAACCCTGAGAAGGGACTTTTCTCTTAAACTATTTCAGCTTTTAAGCTGCAAACCAGAGTTACAATATTAGAAACTTAAGTATTTTTCGTTTTTTATAAAAATGTGCGCAATAAATTAATTTTGACGATAACGATTGCAAAAAACTAAAATATCTTATTTTGAGCGGATGAAAAAGAACGTACACTTACTTTGGTAACAATTTAAATGCAATTACCAAATAGGTACAGTTAATTTTGTCTGATACAATATTTTTTGCGTATGGTCAAACTGAATTATTTTGTAAGCGAATATGTTTTGTGCGGTTTATGAAGAAAAAATGGTGAATAAATAAACCTCTCAAGATTTACAGACTCTGGTAGTCAAATAATGGTAAGAAAAACATTGGTAGAGTGGAAAGAGTTGATCGTAGCAGAACGCCGAAAAGAAGTTGCACGCCCAGCCTGAAAGTAAAGTAATTCGAGGAATCCAGTAACACCCAAAATTATACGCTGATTTGGAGGAAGCTGACCCATCGGAACTTCTTGCTTTTACTGATTTTGGAGCGTATACACCACGAAAAAATCCACACTTATCGAAGAGTTCGTTTGCGGAAAGTTCGCCATATTTTAAAGAGTGGATATCAGTAATATCGAATTTTGGGATTTTGCTGATCGTCGATTTGTATGCCGTAAGCGTATGGAAGGCTATACGGTAAAAAATAATAAAAAAATTAAATATTGTGATAACGACATGAAGCATTCTGCTTCAGTGGTTAAAGAATGCATGTTGGAAAACGTGAAAAGAGTGATGGCACATCCTCCAAAAAGTTCATATCTTAATCCTTCTGAAGCGGAAAGTTAATAGCAACAAGTAAGAAAGGCTAAGTTCGGGAGCAACTTGCAAGAATCAAGGACAGGAAATTACCTTAAGATGTAAAGCGTCAAACAGAGGACCGTAATCTAAGTAATTTTATCTATACTCATACATATAGACCGACAAATTCGGCATAAGATTTGTTAGTGAAACGAAAATCATTATACGTATTCAAAATACGCATACAAAAAGAGTTCCTTCGGTTTCATTAAGATAACTCACATACAATCCCCAGTCATATGTAGGCGTGGTCCAATTTTGCCAATTTTGGCACTGTGACATAGGAATAAGAAAAAAATGCTACGTACTAAGTTTATTCGAAATCGGTGAGTCGGGTTCCGAGATATGTGATTTCATTAAAAAGTGAGCGCTGCCACGCCCATCGTCCAATTTTCTCACCGGCTGCAATAATAGTAAGCTATACCATCTCGGAGGTAAAATGTAATGTGTTTGGCGTGTGTAGTTATTGATTTATTGCGGGTTTGTCGTTTTGAATGGAACCGTTATATGGGGAGTGAACGTGGCCATCTTCCGATTTCATCCATTTTCAGACTGTCGGTAGAAGTTCTTATAATATTTGCGCTGAGCAAATTTGTTTGTTGTAGCAATAGTAGTTCAGGAGATATGTACATTAAATTTATTAGAGGGCGAGGTAACGACCGCTCTTTAAAAATTTTCTGCCCACAAATACTCCTTGCTACCGCGATCCCTTCTGCCAAATTACAGTTCTATATCTTAATTAAGTGCTTAGTTATGGCACTTTATAGGTTTTCGGTTAATGACGTTTTGTCAGTGTGGCAGTGGTGCGATTACGCCTATCTACGAACTCGTAATATTTTTATTCTAGGAAACTAGCATACCAAGTTTCATCAAGATATCTTAATTAATTTACAACTCACACGGATGGACGGACGGAAAGATATACAGTTACCCGGATTTCAGCACGTCTCTTAATCCTGATCATTTATATATGTATTCATTAAACCTATATCTATCCACTTAGTTTTAGGTGATACGTACAACCGTTAGATGAACAAAACTATTTTACTTGTAGCAACTGGTTGCAGGAGTATAAAAATGAAGACTGCTTTTCAAAAAATATGCGCAAATATTTCTCTTGAACTTACACCGGATTTGGTACATTCTATGAATAAAAGAGTAGAATCCATGATAGAAGCCAATTTTTTATTGTCCTCGAAAATTAAGTTACTTCGGATTTTTTAATTTTTTGAAGAAAACTGGATTTTTAAAAATAAATTTCATTTACATTATGAAAATTAATAAAACGGCCTTTTTCGTCACTTGTGAATGCAAGAAAAGTTTTAACAGTTTCGGAGAAAAGTCACTTCAAAGTCAAACCATCTCCCTATTTCTGTGTACGGTATAAAATAAACCCGGAATATCGAAATCCTTTATATGATAGTTATAATTATGAATTATTGACTTTTTTACCAAAAAGTTGTGACAAAGGTCCTTTATTATCAGCATTTTTTTTTAAATATCCCATTCATTGATACTTAGATTCATTCGGTATATCTGAGGGCGTGACACGTATACATTTTATAGTTTTTAAACCCAATATGCCCTTCCCTACTTCTATAGTCCCTACTTAATTGCGGTTTTGTATCATAATTTGTTCCTTAAATATAACGATATAATTTTTCACTTAACGCAAAACCAGCATTTCCAAAATGCCAACGAGCAAATATACCAAGCTTTGCATTGACAGATCGACAAACATTCATCCGGAACTTAATCCTTCCTGTCAGCTTAATTACTTCGATGTTATACATAATTATATATCCATCTCAATAAGTTTTAGATGTTACAAACAAACGTTTGTAAACCAAAACTGTTATGAAGCTATGTCGCACTTACAGTATAAAAAGCAAGTTAGGAACCAGTAACCTTTTTATGTGGAAAACATAAGAACTACATTCGAGGTTGTTTACCCATCACTCATGCAACTCGAAAATTCAGTTTGTTTTCTTATTGAAATATATGTAGTTGATTTCTCTTTATACAGTCAAAATATTATTATATCATATTACTATATCTATTGGATTTATTTAAAGTTAAACTAATTAAGAGAAATATAAATCATCTTAGTGCTAAGCAAGTCAGATGCCGATACAATTAGTTGTTATTGCACGTATCACCTGGAATGAAGCGAGATGAATATATATGAAAAGTTGAAATCCGGTTTACTGCTGTCTGTCCGTCCGTGCAAGCTATAAAATTGAGATATCTTGATGAAACTTGATCTGTGGGTTCCTTAGCGCAAAAGAAATTTCGAGTTCGTAGATGGACGTAATCGAACCACTGTCACACCCTAAATCGCTGTTAACCGAAAAAATATAAAGTTCCATAATTAAGCACTAAATTAAGATATAAAACGGCACCTGTGGGCAAAATTTTTTGAAAAAGTGGGCGTTACCCCGCTTTCCAATATGTTTAATGTACAAATCTTCTATACAACTTAAGCTACAACAACCAAATTTACTGAATACAAATCTTACAAGAACTTCTACCGACAGTGTGAAAATGGAATCTGTGGATAACCCCGCTCATTCTCCATATAATGGTACTGTTAAAAACTACTAAAAGGCGATAAAGCAAAAACTAAATACGCCAGAAACATTAAATTTCAATTGCAAGAGTATAGAATGTTCGGTTGAACCCGACTTAGCACTTTCTTACTTGTTTCGATTAGCTTCGCGAAATGGTTGCATAACGCTCAAATAGTATTACTTATTGAGGGTTTGCCCTAAACAATTATCATCAGAGAGCTTTAAAAAATATTAACGAAACATCTTTGTGAATAATTTCACTCATTGTAAACTCTCCTAATGCACTTTATGTACTTCAGAAATACGAACGTATGATAAGCAAAAATTATTATTTTGATGTGAAATTTGGCACAGATATCACTGACAGTCATACCAACGTATATTAAAATATAGTGAAAAATCGCAATCGGGAACAATTATATTGGGAAGATTTGTACCAATTTTTAAACGATATCTTAATTAATATTCCAGTTATCGCTTGTAAAGGAGATTTTTATTTACACTTATGTATATATATTTTTCGATAAAATATTTGTGCTTCACTAAGGTTAATCTGAGTATAACACCTAAAGTAATTTAATTTACCCATATGAGACAACAATTAAAATAAATTTGTAAGCTGTGATTTGTCATTATACAATTTGTTCATAAAAAAATTGTTGGAAAGATCAATAATGTTTATAAAGTTTTGAGGTTTTTCCCATATAAATCAAATTCCAACCAAGTGAGCAAAATGTTTGGTAACCCATATGGAATATATAGTAAACATCATATTTTCTCAAACATTATAAGTGCATTTATTTATGATGATTTATTATTCCGCAGAATCGCATTAATAAATACTAGACTATCGGTATTTTGTTGATGGCTGCAACCAAAATTATAGATGCTCCAAGAAATGGACATGAAATGGCGCCATTAAATACTCGGGCGCGGGGCGACGGTACTCATGGAGTAACAATTGTTCTCACTGCTTCTCAGCGAAATTCGGTAAGCTCAGTGGAGGTACCGGGTGGCGAGCCCGATCGTGCAGCATGGTCTGGAAAAATGCAGTTTTTCCTCAGTATAATCGGATATTCTGTTGGTCTGGGAAACATTTGGCGATTTCCGTATTTGTGCCAGCAGAATGGTGGAGGTAAGTATATTAAATTCATTTAATATATACTAGAGGACCCGTCCACGTTTTACTGTGGCTGATACATAGATAATACACTACTATCTACTATATATATGATTTCTATTAGTTAGATCAAAGCTATTAGTTAAGGAGATATAGCATTTGTATTCGTTTGCAAAAAAATTATACATACTTCATCGGTCCCGTTTTAATATTACATTGCACTGTGCAATTAAAGTTATAATAAACATTTTTATCAACACTCAAATTATTCTGCTATACTTTTATGCTAGATATTCTGTTTGGTTTGTTATGAATGCATTTGCGTCCTTCGCCCATAATCTAGCAAAGTAACCGCAATGTCTTGACGACGAAAATGTCAATGCCATTTTTTGTTTTGATATTAAATAAATCTGACGGGTTTGTCCTAAACAAACTGCCGAGTTCAGGAGCACAATCAATATAACCCATTATACTAAGCATGTACTCGTATGAATATGAATATTTTACTTATTTTTTGCTATTTTTGAAACACTAAAATTTTGAAATGATTCTTACATAAATTTCGAACAAATGCTTATGTATGAATATGAATTTTAACACAAAGAGTTAAAAAGTATCATATGTTTTTACGGCCAAATCGGTTCAGCCGTTCTTGAGTTATAAATGGTGTAGCTAACACGGCTTTCTTTTATACTATATAGTATGTATGTATATATGTATATGTGAGGTTTTTCTATGGTTTTAATATTGTAATTTTTTTTGAAAAAATGAAATATTCAAATGATTTCAACAAACATGAATTTTGAACAAATGCTTATGATTTTAAATATAATTTTTGCATTTATGAATTATATTAAATTTTAACATAAAGAGATAAAAAGTATCCTATGTCCTTACCCTGGCTCTAAGCTATCTCATCATCAATATTCAGCCAAATCAGTTCAGACGTTCTTGAGTAATAAATGGTGTAACTAATACGACTTTTTTTTATATATACATATATACATATACAAATACATACACATACATAATTTTGGTATATAATGTCAGATCCCTGCCAACCATGAGCGGTTAAAAAACCAGTGAAACAGTAGGTAGTAATATGGGTAGATTGCCGCGGCATTCTACCCACTTTTCCCCCTCACTTGTACGTATACATGTGATCATACACCCCTGTTGGGGTCATTCAGCAGTGTCATGTAAAAAAGTATATCTGTCCTGCTCTAATATCCCCAATCGACGGATGATGCAGGGTTGCATTTTTGGATTCCTGCTTTTATAATTTCTTAAAATTTCAATTTTAAATCATTAATTTTATTGTTTTTATTACATTTTTACATAAATTTTATTATAATTAAATAAATAAAAATATATTTAATTTAAAAAAATAATTAATATCTGAAAAAAGATTTATTAAAAAAAACATTATTGATACCTGAAAATAAATAATAATTACATTGAATTTGTAGTATCTAAAAGAAAAAGAAAGATTAATTGTAAAAAATGATAGTAATATCTGAAAGAAAAGATTAAACTTCTTCTTCTTTACTGGCGTAGACACCGCTTCCACGATTACAGCTGAGTTAACAACAGCACGCCAATCGTTTTTTCTTTTCGATACGTGGCGCCAATTGGATATCCCAAGCGGAGCCAGCTCCTTCTCCACTTCGTCCTTCCAACGGAGTGGAGGTCTTCCTCTTCCTCTGCTTCCCCCGGCGGGTACTGCGACGAATACTTTCAGAGCTGCGGTGTTTTCGTCCATCCGGATAACACGACCTAGCCAGCGTAGCCGCTGTCTTTTAATTCGCTGAGCTATGTCAATATCTTGTATATCTCGTACAGCTCATCGTTCCATCGAATGCGATATTCACCGTGGCCAATGCGAACGTAAAGTCGACTCATCGGTTGTTGCCATCGTCCAAGCCTCTGCACCATATAGCAGGACGGGAATTATGAGCGACTTATAGAGTTCGGCTTTTGTTCGTGCGTTGGATTTCCAGTCTGACATTGTTGGTGGTGTTAATACTGGTTCCTAATTAGACGAAATTATCTACAACTTCAAAGTTATGACTGTCAACATTGACGTGAGAGCCAAGTCGCGAGTGCGACGACTGTTTGTTTGATGACAGGAGATATTTCGTCTTGCCTCGTTCCTTAAGAAAGCAGAACTAACAGCGCGGGTGTTGAGACCGATGATATCAGTATCATCGGCATTAGCCAACAGATGTACACTCTTATAAAAGATTGTACCTGCTCGATTAAGTTTTACAGCTCGAACTATTTTCTCCAGCAGCAGATTGAAGAAGTCGCACGATAGGGAGTCGCCTTGTCTGAAACCTCGGTTGGTATCGAACGGCTCGGAGAGGTCCCTCCCGATCCTGACGGAGCTTTGAGTGTTGATCAACGTTACACAGCCGTTTTAGTTTTGCGGGGATACCAAATTTAGACATCGCGGCTAAAAGGCAGTTCCTTTTCGTGCTGTCGAAAGCAGCTTTGAAATCGACGAAGAGGTGGTGTTGTTGTTGATTTGCCAGGTCTAGAGCCACACTGATAAGTTCCAATCAGTTTGTTAACGGTGGGCTTTAATCTTTCACACCATACGCTCGATAGGACCTTATACGCGATGTGTAAGAGGCTTATCCCACGGTAGTTGGCGCAGATTGTGGGGTCTCCCTTTTTATGGATTGAGCATAGCACACTTAAATTCCAATCGTTGGGCATGCTTTTGTCCAACCATACTTTACAAAGAAGCTGATGCATGCCCCTTATCAGCTCATCGCAGTTAAGTATGCTCTGGGCATCGGTGACTAGATCACCTTTGGGGGTTCTTCAAGAGGTTGCTCCGGTCTTGAAACCTTCTGTAAGCCGCCGCATTTTTTCGTAGAATTTTCGAGCATTACCCCTGTTAGCCTGCTTGACAAGCTTTTAATACTTACGTATTTTGGCCTCTTTTTTTTCTTTCTGCAAATGCGTCTCGCTTCCCTCTTCAACTCTCGGTATTTATTCCGAACGTCTGTGGTCGATCGTAACGTCGCGAGGTAAGCAGCCTGTTTTCTCTCCGCTGCGACACGACATTCCTCGTCGTACCAGTTGTTCTTTTGCGTTTTCCGAAAAGCAATGGTTTCGGTTGCAGCTGTACGTAAGGAGTTTGATATTCCGTCCCACAGTTCCCTTATACCGAGTTGTTAACGAGTGCTCTCAGAGAGCAGGAGTGCAAGCCGTGTAGAAAGTCGTTCGGCTGTCTTTTGTGATTGCAGCTTCTCGACGTCGAACCTTCCTTGTGTTTGTTGATGTGCGTTTTTTGCTGCACAGAGGCGGGTACGAATCTTAGTCGAGTCCGACTCGAGTCGAGTTGTGGTTTTTAAAATATTGAAGGAGTGGCACTTAATAAGCTTAACGTAAATATCTACCAAATCACTTCCGACATCTCCTCCGACAGTTTGAAAATGAATGAAATCTGTTATAACTCCACCACTAGTCATATAGCGGCTACTAAAAGTGCTAACTGATGCCTCACCAAAATTTGACAATTGGTGTGGCGCTGCCGAAGATATCGACCCCAGTGCTTATGGCTGACTATTTACACAAAATATCAATCAATGTGTGAAAAATATTATTGAAAATTGATGATAATTTGTTTGGTACTTATACTGTACCTTTCCGTCTAAAATGGGTGAAAAATCCCTAGCCCCCATATACCATATACACATATAGCTGGTAAAATTCCGGTTGACTTTATACCGTATATATCGACATAAGACTGGGCTAATACTGCCCCTATCCCTTTCATACTCATATATGTATATAAGGGTTTAAAACATTATATTATATATGTATGTATACCGGTAAATCTCTAAGGAATCTTAGTAAAACTCAGTGAACGTATAACATGCATACAACGCATAACGTTTTTGAGTTCACATTTTTTTCCGTTTTTGAAAATACTTTACTTATATTTACTTTTTAAGATTTTTAGGTGTAATGCTCAGGCAGTGCGTAAATAGTGCCAAAAGTTTTTGTTATGTGTGCGGAGGACTAACTTGTAAATTTTACTCCGCTTGTACTAAAAGCTTACGAACTGTATTTTGGTGTTAAACTTGGAGACCAAGACAAAGCATGGGCCCCTCATATCTGTTGTAAAACTTGTATATTAAAGGTATTGGACTGAAGTCTAAACATACGGTAAAGTACTGTAATTTACCATCAGCTTGCGTATTTTGGTATCAACAAGATGTAGTCCGAGTCGAAGTTAGGGCTTCGGAGCGTAAACACGTCTAAGGGTGCCCGCGAGTGGACGCTGAAAGCCGAGCCGAGCGGAAATTCACGTGTTGCGTAAATGGGAAAATGCGCTCGGCTCGGCTTTCAGCGTGCACTCTGCGGGTGTCCTAAAACACTCTATACTTGTCTTCCGTTTGTCACAACATAATCGATCGGGATGGTGCTTTTCGATCTGGAGTCAGTCAGGTAGGTTTGTGAATTTTCCTATGCTGGAATAGTTTAGTAGAATTACAGATAATCATATTTCGTCCCCGGCTAAGTCGATCAGCCTCAACCCATTTGAGGACGTTTCATCATGAAAGCTGAATTTACTGACTGTTGTTCCAAAGATACCTTCTTTGCTCACCTTGGCGTTAAAGTCGCCAAGCACGATTTTGACATCGTAGCAAGGGCAGCTCTCATAAGTGACCTCCAAGCGCTCATAGAAGGCTTCTTTAGTCACATCGTCCTGTTCTTCCATCGTGCAGACAAAAAAAAATTACCAGCCGAAATGCGGGAGTATGAAGAGCTTGACAAGCTGGAAGACAAAGTTAATGCTCGATAATCTACGAAAAGATGTCGACTAAGAAGGTTGTAAGACCGGAGCATGCACTTGTAGAACCCAAAGAGGTGATTTAGTGACTGATGCCTAGAACATTCTATAATTATGGAGGGAAACTTCTTCAGCCTGCTAAATGGCAGTGAAAGCATAACACAAGGAGCTGGTGAACTCGATTCTCCAATCGCTGACAATGGAGCAGACGTTCGATTGGCCGATCATTAAGAAGTTCGAAGAGCAATTACCCGTCTGAAGAACAGCGAAGCAGCGGGAGCCGATGGATTGCCGGCCGAGGTATTCAAATGCAGCGGCGATGAACTGACACGGAGCATGCATCAACTTCTTTGTAGAATATGGTCGGACGAAAGCTTGTCCAACGATTGGAATTTCAGTGTGCTCTGCCCAATGTACCAACAGGCAGTCATAACTACGAATGCGTAGATATTTTCGTTTATCTTGAAATCAGTATTAACAACAATGGCAGTCTCGATATCCAACGCAAAATAACTTTTTCCAACAGGTGGTATTTTGGACTGAGTAGTTAAGTCCTCTCAGGTTGCATAGGTTTGGACACTGATTGAGGTATCTCCAAAACATTCCGTTTGAACGCATCAAACGCCTCTTCAGATATCGAAAACCCGGTATTTTACAGAAAGTAATAAAAAATTTATTTGAAAAATTTAAAATAACTTATGCGAGTTTTCAAATAATATTATCAAAGAAAACTTTGCTAAATATAGTAACTTTTCAGTTTATCCGTTTCTATTAAAAGATTTAGAAATTATGGTATTCAGTAACTTAAGTTTATAAAAATAATCTAATACAAAGTAAATCCAATCTTTTTCTGTATAAATTTTAGTTAGTTTTTACAAACCCAAATTTTTTTTTTCGTAAGCTTTGCAAAAATTGAATTTTATTCTATTTCTTTGTTTACTCACTGTCTGACCAGCTTTCGAAAATAAACGTTCTGTAATTTTTATTGAGCTAACTCATATGTTGGTCGAAGTATCCAGTATTAAGTCACATAGAAGTTCGAAAATCTTTATATTAGTTATATGCGGGCTCAGGGAAGTATTGACCCGATTGAACCCATTTTTATACACAGAAATACTATTGTCAGGAACGGATTCTCTCTGATTTTTAGCTGTATTTCTCACGCATTAACGGATATTTTCGGATATATTTATTATAGATACATATTCGGTATAAGGTGGCATATTTTAAAGGAATTCTTAATGCAAAATTGTAAACCGTTATATTCATTACTTCTTGATTTGTAGGCATGTTTGTAGTTCGATTTCGCCCATTCTCGCACTATGACATAGGAATATGAGAATAATGCTGTGTTTATATTTAGTCGGAATAAATACGGTTGTTGTACCTTTAGTGGTTTAGGAGATATGTACATTTCACTAATTAGACGGCAGAACCACTTTTTCAAATTTTTTGGCTGACATTTTTTTGCGGCACTTTAAAGGTTTTTGGTTAATGGCGTTTTGTGAAAGATGTGTACGAAGTTTGGTCACAATTAATTAAAGTATACTCAAGTTATCGCTTGCACAGGCATACATATACAGTAGAGGCCCGCTAATCCGGATCAATTAAAACTGATCCCTATCCGGAATATAAGGGAATCCGGATTACCAAAGACATAAGTATCGGAACTATCTATTAAGAAAAAATATTTATAAATTTCTGTTTGTTTATTATAACAAATAATACACATGTTCCAAAAAAATACAAAAACTTAAAACAATCCATTGAAAATAAACTTTAGAAATTTGTATGTATTAAGCGGTGTAATATAAATTCTAAATTTAATTGAAAAAATCGGTTAATGTTGTTTGGCGAACGCTTTTTTGTTTAGCCTCCATTGCTCGCTGCGTTCTAAGAATACACAAACTGTCCGATTCAACGTTATTGTATACAGGTGCTGAAGCTTTCAATAGCTTTTGGTTCATTGTTTTCGACTTCTTCAACGGAGGAATAAATGGTCGTTATCTCCAATAAGCCATTGGCATTGGAGATAATGCATTGTGTAATTATCCATTCTATGCAACAAAGGTCCGAGTTTTATTACCTCTTGTGCATCTTCACGCTGTGACGTCCTTTCTTTGAGAACAGGCAGAAAAACGCTATCATCTGGATCCTGGCCAGCATCGGAATTGTTTTTGGTATTAACTATATCGTTATTCCCTGAATAGGGAGGAATTTTTTTCCAACGTTTTGCTACTGTATCAGACGACAGCTTGTCCCAAGAATTCGCAAGCAAAAAAACAGCATTCTTTATTGTGAGATTTATAATGACTTTGGAAACATCATTTTCTTCCAAAGACAGGATATGCACCAAGAGACTTGAGATAATACAATTTTGCTAAACGTATTGCGTTTTGGTCCATTGGTTGGATAAGAGCTGTGCAGTTGGGTGGAAGAAATATGGTAATATAATTTTACCATTATCGCTCGTAAGCTGCGCAACCGATGTGTGAGAAGAAGCATTATCAACTAGTAAAATAGCTTTTCCATCTGTCAATAATCTGGCAACCTGCGTAAAAAACAGCAATAGCCAAGAGGTGGCATCGATACGAGAAGTCAGTCGTCGAGTGGCGTCGTTCGGATACACACAATATTAACACAAGCAACAGATATTTTTAACATTGTTATAATTCATAATTTTTTTTATAATATTGAAACATATGTGACAAACACGAAAATAATAATAAATAAAACGGTACTGAAACTAAAAAGAGGTCTCCTGACACATCAATGTTGTTTTCCGCTTAAAAATCCTTTACTTGTTTGACAAACGACTCGTGAACCATTTTACGAAAATAGTTGAAGTCATCCAGGCATTTTTTGTCGAGTAATATTCAACTGGAAGATCGCTACAGTTCTTAAAAGCTCTGGGATTTTCCGCTTTTCCAATGACCACCATTTTAAGTTTATGTGTACCATCACCGTTTGCACAAGCAAGATATGTTACTCTCTCTTTAGAGGTTTTTCTCCCTGGAGCACTTCTTGCAACAGCAGATACCCATGTTTGATCAGGAAGTAATTTTCAGAATAATGCGGATTCACTCAATTATGAAACAAAGCGCACGCATAAGTGGCGAAATAAAGAGTCTGAGCGAATGTCAAACAAAGCCTAAAAGCGAATGTAGTGAATAATAAACATGTGATCCGGATTACAGAATACAGATAGAGAATGTCGGTCCGGAGTACAAGGGACATAATAGAAATTTTGAATTTTTTAACCCTGTCCGGATTACAGTGGAATCCGGATTAGGCCGTGTCCGGATTAGCGGGCCTCTACTGTACAATCACAATGCATGGTATCTTATTAATTTGTATTGAGGATCATGTACTCAATTAGATGTGTTCATATATTTTCATCGTTTCTAAAGAATTACTTTAAATTCATTCTTAAATGAGAAATATGTGATATAAACTCTTATGCAGAGATGAAACTAAAGAGGCGAAATTCTTTATATTATGGATATAAGGCTTAGACAGATTCCAATATTCAGTGGTAAACCACATAATTTTCACTTAAACTTATCCATTTAATTTTGTTAAAATATCTCACATTTAGACCAATCTTTCGGTTTAGTTAAAAGTTATTTTTAATGTACATATGCTATATTGGGTTTTATCTATGTATTACCGAAAAAAAGTACATTTTATTAAGATGTACACTTACCATCAGCGATAGACATGGAATAAAGTCAGCCGATTGTTTGAAAATCGTTATATAAGTTATATGGGGGTTAGGGCAAGTTTTCACTTTTTAGGTACAAATTTACATTGTATTAGTAAACCACGATATTTTGTTTTCACTAAGATAACTCACATATTTGTTGATAAATTTTTAATTAGATATATTCATTGATGATTGATTTGCGAGCTAGAAAGTGAAAGAATTAGATGATTTAAAATTATATTTTATGTGAAGTGGGCGTGCCAAAATGACGTATGGCATTTTATACTATATACAGGATTTGTTCGGACTGATTTTCTTCCGCTGCGACTGTACTTCGGAATGTGCGCGCCTGGACTCGGTAGAGGGTGTTCCTAGCTAACGAACAAGCGGCAGGTCATTTGTCTCCGAGCACCTGGAGAGTCAGGACGCGTGACATGTTTCTGTGAGTGGTGCAAGCCGAAAATGCAACGTTTATAAGAGCAGAGGACCCGATTAAATTCTGTGTGAAACTCGGTAAATTTGCGACAGGGACGTTTGATATGATCTAGCAGGCTTATCCAGATGTTGCTTTAGCAAGAAGTGGTGTGCTCGGTGGCACCAGGTCTATTTGGAGGGCCGGGAAGAAGTCGCTGATGAAGACCGGAAGAATGAGCAAATTCAAAGTAGAAACGATGTCCATTGTATATTTGACATCAAAGGCATCGTCCACCGGGAATTTTTTCCCCCTGGATAAACCGTCAACGCCAAATTTTACGTGGAGTCCTCAAGAGATTCAAACGAATGTCATTCGGGTCCGACAAGACATCGCAGCCGATTAGATGTTGCACCACGACAACGTCCCGCCTGAACAGCTACCTAACTAAGACCGGGATCCCAACGCTTTCGCAGCCCTCATACAGCCCTGATGTGGCTCCCCAACAAGCACAAGGCTGTTCCGGAGAAGAGACAGGTGTAAAAAAAAAAAAAAATTGATCCTGACTCTCCTGGTGGTCTGAAAAAAAATCAAAAGAAATTCTTAATCAGTAAGGATGCTGTTATAGTCCGGGAACACGAAATTTTTTTTTTAAATGGCGACTGCCTGAAAATAAAAATAATTTTTTACGCTTTTTTTTTAAATTCCTGAATTTTTTTAAAATATTAAAAACAAAAATTTTGGCACGATGCTGTTAGGAACGATATAGGATTATATAAAGAAGGTTCACACAAAATCTCAAGTAAATCGGTTGTATAGAACTTGAGATAATGCCGGTACCGTGTGGAAAAAGTAGTTTCGAGAAAAACGCGTTTAAAGTTTAGGAGACAATTCTAGTGAACACGGACGCCACCTCACAAAATCGGCTGTATCTCCGAAAATACGTCGAATTGTGAAGAATCCTTCCAAGGTCATATTTTTGACAGTCTAAACTTTAAATATATGAAAGAAAAATCGAATTTTTAAAAATTCTAGAGTAGAACACCCCCTTAAGGTTGGACTTTAATCTCGAATAACTTCTAAACGATTTGATACTACTAACACTGGTCAAGGTTCTAGTGCAGATAAAAATTATTTTTTTCCACAGCAAAATGTTGATGATAGCAGTAACAACGACACGGAGATAGTTGTTCCAAAAACAAAATCTATGCAAATATCGCCGATCACAATGATTGAACAACTTCATATCTTTGCAAGACAATAAAGATTTCGGATTATTCAATATATAGAATCTCTATTGGCTTGAAATTCCACTGTGTTTCAAAGTCGGACTTTGATCATGCATGTCAAATACTTAAACTTGAAAACATAGGGTTCTATACTTATGCTACTAGACACGAGAAACCTTATGCATTTTAGCCTTGGCTATTTTCAACCGAGTATCATTGAACATGCTCTTTTTCAATGGGGCTTAAATGTCAAAAAGTTAAGCTAGTTTAAAAACGAAGGTGAAGTAACAGTGTACTGATTATATATGTGATATATTTGGTCACACAATCGATATCCATGAACAAATGTAGAAAATCCTATTCCATCATTATGATTATGTTAAAGTGAAGACTGTAGATTATTCTACATTTGACATTAGAGGATAGGTCTTCCACCTCTTAGAACATAAAAAAAAATTTGAAGAAGAAATATTCCTTTATTGAATTCCAAATTTGAAAAATAACAAAATTAATCAATTTAATTTTCCGACTGAATTAATTAAATTTGTTCAAAACATTTAAAAAATCGCAGTATCGCAGTTCATATTTGTAAACCAATCCTTATAAGTATGTCTTGCTGTCTTCAATTGGCTTGTTTGTCCTTTTTGCAGTGCAATATGTATGCTGCAGATTTTCTCTAATTAAATACTTGTAAATGCACTATATCAATATTTGCAGATAGCAGTGTTATTTTAAGTTCTGGGGAACTTTCTGGAGATATGATTACGAAACTACAATCAGCTTTTAACGTTTTGCATAATTATTTCTCCAATGATAGACGATTTGAAAAGACTTAACAGAAGCCGAAGTAAAAATTGGACGATGGGCGTTGCGCCGCCTACTTTTGTGAAATCACATAGCTCGGAATCTGCTCGACTAATTTGAACCAAATTCATGACATTATTTTAACATATCGATGTTACAGTGCGTAAATGGGCGACATCGGACAACAATCACGCCCTCTTCCCATTTATGAATATAAAAAGCTTTATATTTATATGAATTCCTAATTTTTTTCTTC
Source organism: Bactrocera correcta (assembly GCA_027475135.1). Lineage (NCBI taxonomy): Eukaryota > Metazoa > Arthropoda > Insecta > Diptera > Tephritidae > Bactrocera > Bactrocera correcta. The sequence continues at coordinate 40,284,759 of CM050326.1, forward strand.
TGATAGGTTTTAGTTTCTTAGATAGTGACATAATTTAGCTTATATCACAATAATCATTGTTATAATTAAGTAGACAATTATGTTTTAACTCTTATTTTAATTATTAGTCGACAGCACTTTTATATACATTAATTTGTCAATAAATAAATACTTATAATAGAAAAAGATAAGGAATTACATACTCTTGATAACTATCTATGCACTATTACGGGAATTAGGAGAAAATCCCTTTCTTGAAATTTATTGATAACATACGTATACTATATTCATTTGTGCGGCGTCATGTAAGCAAATGAAATAATAATATACACACAAATATGCAAATACTTATGTACATACATACATATATATTCATACTGGGTTTCTCTCGAAAGTAATAAGACTGATTTTCTTCCGCCGCGACTGTACTTCGGATCGTACGCACACCGACTGGATTCGGTAGAGGGCGTTCCTAGCTAACGAACGAGCGGCTTGTCCGAATACCTGGAGAGTCAGGATAAACATTTTCGCCGGGCGTGAAAACGATGCTCATTGTTTTTTGACATCAAAGGCACCGTCCACCATGAATTTTTTCCTCCTGGACAAACCGTGAACGCCAAATTTTACGTGGAAGTCCTCAAGAGACTCAAACGAAGGGTCAATCGAGTCCGACAAGACATCGCAGCCGATTGGATGTTGCACCACGACAACGCCGCACCTGAACAGCTACGTAACCAAGGCCGGATTCCCCCGAATTTTTTTGTTTCTTTGTCTGAAAAGGCCGATGAAAAGAGATCCAAGTAGCATACAACTCGACTTACAAGACTATTCCGGAAAATGTCTTCCGTGACGCCTTGAATGCTTGGAAATCGCGCTGGCAATAAATAAACCAATATTTATTTTTATTATTTAAAAAAATTTAAATCGACTGAAATTTATGAACGCATAATTTAGATAAACCTTCGAAAGAAATTGATATCTTTGCCATTCTATTGAGCCCTTAAAAAATAATTAGAAGACGATAAGATCAACAATATGACGGCCCACTTTCCATATAACGTTACTTTGAATATCAAACAATTATTGTGACACTTTTAGAAAGGAAAGAAAGTATGTAGCTTCTATAACTTACACATGTTTATACTATGAATCCTAAAATCTGAATTATCAATGAAATTTTAACTTTTTTTTAGTAATCCATGCTAACAATACGAAGAAACTGTATTTGACCCAGGGTCTGCTCAAACCCAAAAGGGACATATTTTTGTATTTTACTAAGTTATATTATGGGTCATTTAGTTTAATAACTATATTTTATTTCCTGTCGGCGAAGTATTTCACATGAGATATATCCGACATAAACTTAACCGAAGAGGCTAAATTTAATATATCGAGTTGATGTGCAACATGTCAACCAGAAGATCGGAAATGATGGTATTGACCATATATGTATACGACATAAGGTCAACTGGATGTTTGAAAATATTTTAATAGGTTTATGGGAGATAGGTATAGTATTGACTCGATGTTGCCTATTCTTGGCTTTACTACATACATATTATTAATAGTAAAAGATGGTTTCCGAGTTTTATTAAGGTACATCACATGCAATCAACAATACATTTACTTATAAGAAGTAATATCAATCGGATGTTTCAAAATATTGATATATGTTATATGGAGCTAGGGTAATTTAATTAAGCTAATTCATATATTTGCCAATATTTGGGGTATAAAGTCATCCGGAAGTTTGAAAAATGGTCTATTAGGTATATGAGGGTTAAGGAATAGCAATAGGCTGTGGGATCCACATTTCCGGCATTTGGGGATGGAATAATTTTAATTCGATTTGGACAATTTTTAACAGGTCGCATATTCAAACAAAGTTTTTTCGGACATATTGAGTGGTTCTTGATGTTTATACTAAGAAAAGAATGAGTCAGATGGAATTTAAAATTTTCAGGGTCGCTAAGGAGAATCGAAACAAGTTATATACATGCGCCTCGTGTCCATGTATGTAAAAACGCTTGTCTCATACTGTGCTTCTGCCTCGTGTCGATCGAGTTAGCTTATGTGCTACTGGCGAAAAATCATACAACTACGGAATAAGGTAAATAACGCTCTCTTAGAACCGTATTTTGACCGTATTACAGTGGGATCGTTATTTTTACATGGAAAATTGTCAGTCTGTCCTTAAAGGTATTTTCTTTCGAAGAACGAACCTCGGCCCTCGACAAGTTACGTAATTATTCATTCGCGTCTTTTAAATTTTGTTTCCCCTAAACCCCTAATTATGTCTTCACACGGTATACATTGATCATTCTCCCAAGTTTGTGCTATTGACAATTGCTCTGACCATTATCCACAAAAAGGAATTGACAAGATGAGTTTAAATCCGAGTGACTGTCTGCATTCGTGCAAGCGATAACTTGAGTAAACTTAATGAAACTTGTTACATTTATTTCTTGGCTCCAAGGAAGGTTGGTATAGCAGATTGTTGGGCTCGGACCATTACCACAAAACGCCATTAGTCGAATATTATAAAGTGCTATAACTAAGCCCCTAATTAAGATAATAAACTCTAATTTGGTAACAACCACTATAACCAAATATAAATTTAATGTACATATGTACATACCTCCTTAACTAAATTCGCTGAGAGTAAATCTTTTTGGCATCAATACTCACCCTGCGAAAATGATTGATTTCGGATTCATTCGATTTTGTTAAAAGTACTATAAAAGTTAATTTTATTCGGTTTAATTTTTGTGAAATATGTTCATACTACGATTTTAGAGGAATTTCCTATTTGTGTATATATAGTAAGCCAGTTTACTGGTCACATAGCATTGAAAATGACATTGCGCCAATTCTACATTTATGTGCGTGATTTTATACGCCCTCGACGCAAGCGAATGCGAGTCACTGATGATGACAGAAATTAAATTTACACATGCTCCTGTATTTATGAATATCATATTAATTTTTTCTTATCTTAATCTTAAAAGTTATCTTAATAGTAACAAGGCCATTTAACATAAATGTTTTTATTTCCTGAACTTGTCTTACATTTAATTTACATATTTTTAAGCAGATCTTTATTTCTTAAGTACCTATAATTGTGTAAATACACATTATATATGTAATTAATTAAATAAGCATTAATACTTGTTATTAAAGTATGTTTGTTTTTCACTTATTTCAAAGGATAAGGAACTAATCTATTTTTGCATATGACCGATGTCACCGCCCACATTTAGGTGAAAATCAATATCCAGGGTCTACTCAACCGATTTCAACCAAATTTGGCATATTATCCTGGCATTCCTTTATTATTGCGAACATGGCCGTAATCAACCATAAACCACGTCGATTTCTCATATAAAGACCTTTTTAATTCCACATGATTCTTTCATTTCAAGTATTAGATTAGATAAGTAAATGAGGATTGCACCGCGACCTAAGGTTGCGCTTCATATACATATACATACATTATAAATCAATGTATCCGTACAAAACCTTGCACGAATAGTTCATTTAATGTAAAAATCGGACAAAATTATTTACCCCAAATACCGAATACGTGGACGCTAGTTCCTATTCTGAAATTTTTATCGAAAATATTGGTCAATCACTGAATGCTAAGTTAAGTCTTCCGCAATTCACTAGTCGTTGAAATTTTATACTTCTACCTATACTGCTTCTATAAAGAAATGCTTGGTGTTGTATTCTTTGTAAAAGTACTGAATAAAACAGTAAGCAGTAGACCCTTACTTTTAAAATCTTGTAGATCAAATTTTGAAATTAACGAACCGTTCCATTCGATTTTGTTAAAATTATGTTATGATTTTAATTCTCATTCCTGCACATTTTATTTATCTGACTCACTTTTCGAAATTAAAAATACCATACTGTTTTTTATTTTGTAGCTGAGCAGTGTTAGATTCCAACGCTTAAAATATATACTTAAATGTATATATACTAGAAATTGGGAAGAAACCTTTCCTGATAATAGTATGCTTGTATGTAAAAAATATGTTGAATCGGCTCAATAATTACCTTGGCCACATATCCCTAATACCGGGTTTGTCCGAAAAGTAATAGGAATGAGTCGTTTAGAAAAACGTATTGAACCAATCGTTAATATTCTTCAAAAACTTTCAAAATATGCAGAAGGAGCGCTGCCAGCGCAATTTCTGAGCATTAAAGGTGTCACGGAAAGCATTCTCCGGAATAGCCTTGAGAGTCGAATTGCATGCTGCTTGGATCCCCTTTCATCGGCCTTTTCAGGCAAGGAAACAAAAAAAGTCCGGGGCCCACATTTGAGCTGTATGGCGGCTGTGGAAGCGTTGGGATCCCGGCCTTGGTGAAGTAGCTGTTCGCAAGAAAGGCGGCGTGAGCCGGGGCGTTGTCCTGGTGCAACCTCCAATCGGCTGGGATGTCTTGTTGGACCCGATTGAACCTTCGTTTTATAATATTTTCAATAAAAATGTATAGAAGATAAACATTGCGGTTATTAGCCGCCTAATTTTTATAAAAAATCATTTTTTATTGCAAAAACATATCAACATATCATAACATAAAAATTCTTGTCTTATTATTGAAAATTTTAAATGGGAGTTAGGAACGGAGTTATCTTCACTAACTCCCAAATTAATCAGGACAAACGCTGCCGTCTATCAATGCTATAAGCCAACATTTTTACTTACCACAATTTGTCGTAGTGAGAATTTTGAACAAATTTTTTCTAGTCAACTATAATACATATCCACATACTTGTATATTAGTAAATATATGAGGTTGAGTGAGTTTTTCTGAACATATTTTAGTTAAATGTAAAAAATAGTTGATTTCGGTCCAGATATTAATGTAAAATGTAAAGATTTTCGTTCCTTAAGCTGACTTTATATGCATGCATTATTTAATAAAATTGAGGGAATATCTTTAGAACATTACAATTTAAGCAAAAAACTTGCAAATTTCGCACTGTCTCTTCCACTTCAGCTGCATCCATCATCTTGTACTAACAGCTTATTCAATATGCATATGTTTTTCAGGTGCTTTTCTAATACCGTTCATGGTGATGTTGATACTGGAAGGTGTGCCGTTGTTTCTAATAGAACTGGGTATTGGACAACGTATGAGACTTGGCGCACTTGGTGTTTGGAACACTATACACCCTTGGCTGGGTGGTATTGGAATATCATCCTGTATCGTAACCCTGTTTGTAGCCTTATATTATAATGTTATAATAACCTGGGTATTCTTCTATTTATTCAACAGTTTTCGAGTGAGTTAATGATTAATATAAAAGTCGCAATTTAAATTACATCTGAATTCATGTCTTTCTTTTATAGTATCCTTTACCCTGGGCTTCCTGTCCTACAAATGGCACAGTTGAAGTAGAGGAGTGTGCCCGTTCATCAGAAACTGCGTACTTTTGGTATAGAACAACATTAGATGCCGCACCATCGATGGATGAACCAGGCGGCATAAAGTGGTGGATTGTCCTCTGTTTGTTCCTATCTTGGACAATCGTATTTTTTATTGTAATGAAAGGCATTCAAAGTTCCGGCAAGGTTGTGTACTTCACATCGCTTTTCCCGTATATTGTGTTGACAATTTTTTTTATACGAGGAATTACATTAAGAGGTGCCAGTGCTGGTCTTATACACATGTATACACCGAAAGTGGAGAAATTGGCCGATCCGACAGTATGGTTGGATGCAGCGACACAAGTTTTCTATTCTTTTGGTCTAGCTTTTGGATCGCTCATAGCATTTGGAAGTTACAATCCGCCCAAAAATAATTGTGTACGTGATGTCCTTTTAGTGTCGGTGTGCAATGCTATCACCGCCATATATGCAAGCGTCGTAATATTTGCCATTCTCGGATTCAAGGCAACGGTCAATGTGGATCGTTGTATCGAACTGTAAGTGTCACCAGAAAACGTTGGTTCTATCTGGTTTTTGCAATTAAATTTTTTAATACAACCGTATTCGCAGTTCACAACCATTTCGAGCTCGTTATAATTACTTGTTGTGGCTGCACATCCATTATAGAAATAATAGACCTGCGGAGAAAGGAAGGGTGGGTTGTGAATAAATCATATCAATAGAGCTTTGATTCTTCAATTAAATGACAAAGCAGTGTATAATTGAAGCAATTGAAATTCACCAATTGTTTATTCCCAAAGAATGCACATTAGGGTCGTACATAGAGACGAGTGTGTATGCTATTCCAATATCAATTTTAGTATTTTTCAATGTCTTCTCAAACTTTAAACTTCGATAGGAAACTTTTTGATCTATTTTTTTTTCTACTTAGAAAGATTCTTTCGAGTTAGTATATTTACATTTAAATAGAATGGAAACATATCTTATTTGGTTTTATTACAAATAGACACATTTACGACTATATTTCCACCTGTAATGATTTCGTAACAGCATTTATATATAAATCTATATAAGTTTTGTGTGTCCATTATTTTCCAAGTTGAGTTGTTTTGTCCAAATTTCACCTGAAGTTTAAGGTTTTGCTTCTTCCCGCATAAGAAGGTAACATAGGTGACCCCGCACATAGAAACCCGGCTACTGTGTCAAAATGTCGATTATCGGTTTTCAACGAGAATGTACGTGAGCAACCCGAGAGCTTGTTGGTTCGTCTCGAAAACGCTTCAGAGTGTGTGAAAATGATGGTAAACAAATGTTTTAGAAATCGTCTAGTGTGTCAAATACTCGGTTAGTGTGTGCTTCACATTTTTCAACGCCCCTCGTGAAAAATCCTGTTTTGGCACACTAGCCGGGTTTGTTTCTTTGCAATAAATTTTTAGCAAGAAAAATCAACTTACAACATTGAAGAATACATAGATATTATAATATAAAAATTCCCACTTTATGTCAAAAAAATATTCTTTTAAAGTTATACACAATTAAAATTATACAGGCGCTTGTAAAAATAATTTGCTTGTGAAATAGCACCATAACAACAACACTTAGTTGAATCTGCAAAAGTAAAGAAATATTCAACCCCACAAAACAAGAGATTCTTGAACATAAATAGAAACTTGTTGGCCACATTGAAATTACACCCTTGATTTTTCCAGTCCATATGCATATTTGGAGATACTTCAATTATGAAATCATACTAAATATACGAATATGTATGTATATTATGACGAATGATCATATCCAAAAATATATGGTACAAGTTACTATGATTACACACAATTCAGTGATCTTATAATATGGGTTCAATAATCTTAACGCGTTGAGTTTTGATTTGATATCTTACATATTGGCATTGAAATGTTACTTCGGTATTCATATGTATGTACATACATACATATGTACATTGCTTATGCGTTTATATGCCTACTACAAAACTGCTGTAATCAGCCAAAGCATAGGACTGGATTGTCACAACTAAATTTTGCTGTGGATGTCATATAATTTTTGAGTAATACTTCTCCGAAGCTGGCTTCCGTTTGAATTATTTATTAGAATATGGAGAAAAAATATCCTCAAAAAAAAAAAACAAAATTTTGCACTTCTTACTCTTATCGTATAATGGTAATAAAAAAATTGTTCACCTAACGATTGGCTAAATCACTTACAACTAATCGAGTTAGATATTGCGTTATATACCTATAAAGAAATTATCAGGATAACAAGACGAGCTGAAATCCGCTTCACTGTCTGTCGGTCCGTCCGGGCAAACCGTAACTTCAGAAAAAATTAAAATATCTTGATGAAACTTGGTACATATCCCTTGGCCCGGTTTAGTATTGGATCGGACCTCTGATGCGCCTACAAAACCCTATTAATCTAAATCCCCATCCTCCTCGTGACCCCATCCTCTAATAAATTTAATGAATCTATTTCATAAACTGCTGAAGATGAATTCGAATTATATCCCCTCCCTTTCCCACATAACGGTTTTGTTAAGAACTACTAAAAATGCTATAAATAAATAAATAAATGCGTCATAGATATACAATTTTGCGCCTGAGATGATATGCGAAGATGATATGCGAAAACACTTATCACAAGACCTGCTCGACCGACTTCTATCAAATTCGACACGTAGTATTATTACAACATTTCTATGTTACGGCGCGAAAATGGATACAACCATATCTACTCCCCGTATAAAAATTCAAAAATCCATCTGATTCTTTTACTTTCCAGTATACATATTAAGCACTAATGAATAAACTTATTGCTTATGACATGTCGATACAATTTTTAAACTCCTGCAACATGTTGTTACAGAACATAATAGTTTTGTTTACTTAACGGCCGTAGGTATCACCAAAAACTAATCGGATTAGAGTTATGTATGTATAAATGATCAGGATGATGAGACGAATTGAAATCCGACTGTCCGTCCGTGACTGTAGATCTTGAGTAACCTACTTCTTCTTTATTGGCGTAGACATCGTTTACGCGATTATAGCTGAGTTAACAACAGCGCCAGTCGTTTCTTCTTTTCGCTATGTGGCGCCAATTAGATATTCCAAGCGAAACCAGGTCCTTCTCCACTTGGTCCTTCCAACGGAGTGGAGGTCTTCCTCTTCCACTGCTTCCCCCGGCGAGTACTGCGTCGAATACTTTCAGAGCTGCAGTGTTTTCGTTAATTCGGGTAGCATGACCTAGCCAGCGTAGCCGCTGTCTTTTAATTCGCTGAACTATGACAATGTCGTCATATAAGTATCTCATATAGCTCATCGTTCCATCGAATGCGATATTCGCCGTGGCCAACACGCAAAGGACCATACATCTTTTGCAAAACTTTTTTCTCGAAAACTCGCAACGACGACTCATCAGTTGTTGTCATCGTACAAGCCTCTGCGCCATATAGCAGGACGGGAATTATGAGTGACTTATAGATTTTGGTTTTTGTTCGCCGAGAGAGGACTTTATTTCTCAATTGCCTACTCAGTCCGAAGTAGCACCTGTTGGCAAGAGTTATCCTGCGTTAGATTTCCAGGCTAATATTGTTGGTGGTGTTAATGCTGGTTCCAAGATAGACAAAATTATCTACGACTTCAAAGTTATGACTGTCAACAGTGACGTGAGAGCCAAGTCGCGAGTGCGACGACTGTTTGTTTGATGACAGGAGATATTTCGTCTTGCCTTCGTTCAATACCAGAACTATTTGCTTTGCTTCCTAACTCAGTCTGGAGAAAGCAGAACTAACGGCGCGGTTGTTAAGACCAATGACGTCAATATCATCGGCATACGCCAGCAGCTGTACACTCTAGAATGTTAAACCTTCTCGGTTTAGTTCTGCAGCTCGAATTATTTTCTCCAGAAAAAGGTTGAAGAAGTCACACGAAAGAGAGTCGCGCTGTCTGAAACCTCGTTTGGCTTGGAGTGGTCCTTCCCGATCCTGACGGAGCTTTTGGTGCTGCTCAACGTCAGTTTACACAGCCGTATTAGTTTTGAGGGGATACCAAATTCAGACATTGCGGCATAAAGGCAGCTCCTTTTCGTGCTGCCGAAAACAGCTTTGAAATCGACGAAGAGGTGGTGTGTGTCGATTCTCCTTTCACTGTTCTTTTCCAAGACTTGGCACATCCCGAATATGTGGTCAGTTGTAAATTTGCCATGTGCAAAGCCACACTGATAAACCCCAAAAAGTTTGTTGACGGTGGGCTTTAAGCTTTAACGCACCACGCTCGATAGAATCTTATACTCGATGTTGAGGAAGCTTATACCACGGTAGTTGGCGCAGAGTACACTTAAATTCCAATCGTTGGGCATGCCTTCATCCGACCATATTTTACAAAGAAGCTGATGCATGCTCCTTATCAGACCTTCGCCAACGTGTTTGAAAAGCTCGGACAGAAATCCATCTGGCCCCGCCGCTTTGTTGTTCTTCAGATGGGTGGTTGCTAATCGAACTTCTTCATGGTCGGGCGGATCGCCTTTTCCTGGCGTTGTACGTTCACTGCCATTCATCAGGCTGTAGAAGAGTTCCTTACATAATTTTAGTATGTTCTGGGATCGCTCATTACCTTTCTACAAGAGTATGTTCTGGTCTTAACACCTTTTGTTAGCCGCCGCATTTATCCCATCCCGCACGTGTTGTGGTCGATCATAACATTGCGAGGTAGGCAGCCTGTTTTCTCACCGCTGCAGCACAGCACTCCTCGTCGTATCAGCTGTTCTTTTGCATTTTCCGAAAACCAATGGCTTCGGTTGCAGTTGTATGTTAGGAGCGTGAAATGCCGTCCACAGATCCCTTATACCGAGTTGTTAACGAGTGCTCTCAGAGAGAAGTAGAAAATCGTTCGGTTATATGTTGTGATTGCAGCTTCTCGACGTCGAACCTTCCTTGTGCTTGTTGGCGTGCGTTTATTGCTACACAGAGGCGGGTACGAATCTTGGCTGAAACAAGATAGTGGTCTGAGTCGATGTAAGGACTTCGGAGCGCAAGCACATCTAGAACACTGGAGACGTTTTACAACATGATCGATCTGGTAGGTGGTTTTTCGATCCGGAGACAGCCAGGTGGCTTGAAGAATTTTCTTATGCTGGAATCTAGTATTACAGATAACCATATTTCGGACTCCGGTGAAGTCGATCAGCCTCAACCCATTTGGGGATATTTCATCGTGGAGGCTTAATTTAGCGACCGTAGTGGCAAAGATACCTTTTTTTCCTGCCATGGTGTTAAAGTTGCCAAGCACGACTTTGATATCGTGACGAAGGCACATCTCATAGGTGCGCTTCAAACACTCATAGAAGAAATCTTTCGTCACATCGTCCTTCTCTTCCGTCATTGCGTGGGCGCGGGTCAGCGATATTTTGTAGAACTTCGCTTTGATGCGGATTGTGGCTAGACGTTCATCCACCGGGGTGAATGACAACAGTCGGCGACAGAGTCTCTCTCCCACCACGAATCCCACACCAAAATTGCGTTCCTTTATATGGTCACTGTAGTAAATGCCACAAGGACCTACTCGTCTCTGTCCTTGCCCCGTCCATCGCATTTATTGGACGACGGTGATGTCAGCCTTTATTTTTACGAGGACATCAACCAGCTGGGCAGCGGCACCTTCCCAATTAAGGGACCGGACATTCCAGGTGCATGCCCTCAAATCATATTCCTTATTTCGTTTGCCATGCTACTTTTCATTGGGGGTGTTGTCTTACGTGGCGGGTTCCAAACCCAGCGCACAACACAGCGGAGGGGATGTTTCGCCTTCTCACTTTAGCTCGCCTTCAAACGGGTATTCTTCGGCTACCCAGAGGATACTTAGTCAAAGACTGGAAGTCGTGAGCTGCTTGAGCCATATGCCAAGGAATCGTTTCTGGCCATTTCCAAGTGAATGGCGATCAGAAAACTTTCCTCACTTGCGAGAACTTCTACATATGACTCCATTCTCCACTTTAGATGTCGTAAAAAATCTTGATATATACAAAGGTTCATTGGCAAAAGTAAGAACGAGTTTTTAGGTGGGAGTAACCAGACCACTGACATGCCCAAAATACGTACAATAAAAACCAATAAAATGACATCACTAAGTACAAAATTTAGATATAGAACTGTAAATTTACACAGAGAATCACGGTAGCAAGAGGCACCTGTAAGCTAAGCGTCTTTAAAAGGTGGGCGTGGCTCTGTCTAATAGATTCAATGAACATGCCTCTCAAATCGTTCAAGCCAAAATAATCTATTTCGCTCAAGATAAATCCTATAAGAATCCCTACCGATGCACACTGGTCGATTTCATAGGCCAAAAATAAAAAAAAAAATAAAAGTTTGAAATTTACGACTGTTTGTATCAAGGTTATTTCTTAAAACACCAAAAAAACTAACGGTAAATACATTTTTGGTCTATCCCCTTCGTAGGGCCTATGAAAAGCAAGAGAAGTGAGACAATAGAAACACGTGGACTGTGCAGTGAAAATAGCTTAAAAATTAGCTCTTTTAATTAAGTAAATTGCGATATAAAATCGTGTTTAATCCCCATAAATCGAAATGATTATTGATAATAAAGGTATACGTTATATAATAAAGTGGTTTTTATGTAATAATATGTTGTTTTATTATTTTAAGACAATTGTTTTATAAGTGCCCTTTTGAGTGGCATGTTTACATCGATTTAAGATATACAAAAAGTTGTGATCCCTGTTCCGCCCTTAAATGAATCTAGTTTGTTTATGTTAGTTAATGTTTTTTAAGTCTATGCTTTTGATTTGAGCTGCAACTTTTTATACCCTGAACAGGGTATATTAAGTTTGTCACGATGTTTGTAACACCCAGAAGGAAGCGCCGAAGACCCTATAAAGTATATATATAAATGATCAGTATGTTGAGCTGAGTCGATTTAGCCATGTCCGTCTGTCTGTCCGTCTGTCCGTCTGTCTGTATATATACGAACTAGTCCCTAGTTTTTAAGATATCCTTTTGAAATTTTTCTAAACGTCATTTTCTCTTCAAGAAGCTGCTCATTTGTCGGAACGGCCGATATCGGACCACTATAACATATAGCTGCCATATAAACTAAACGATTCCGATCAAGTTCTCATATGGAAAACTTTCGCATTTGGCAATGTATCTTCACCAAATTTGGTACAGATTATTTTCTAGGGCAAAAATGTAATATCCGAGAAAATTGTTCAAATCGGTTAACTATAGCATATGGCTGCCATACAAACTGAACGATCGAATCAAGTTCTTGTATGGACAACTTTCACATTTGACAAGATATATTCACGAAATTTGGTATATATTATTTTCTAAAGCAACAATGTAATCTCCGAAGAAATTGCTCAGATCGGTTAACTATAACATATAGCTGCCATACAAACTGAGCGATCGGAATCAAGTTCTTGTATGGACAACTTTCACATTTGACAAGATATATTCACGAAATTTGGTATAGATATTTTTTAAGGTAACAATGAAATCTCTAAAAAACTTGTTCAGAACGGGTTACTATAGCATATAGCTTCATACAAACTGGACACATAATTACTAACAGAAATGCACCTGTGAAGGGTATTTAGCTTCGTTGCAACCGAAGTTAACGTTTTTTCTTGTTGCAACTTACTTTGTTATTCATGTTATTCTACCAGGCATGCGATTGTGTGTGTGTTATTTTTTATAATTTTTTGTATTGTATTTGCATATTTCATTTTTTTTTATGTTTTTTTTTTATTTCTTCATATATATATGCAGATATTTGATTATTATATTTTTGAATTTTGGTGTTTAGTAAATGTGTGAAGAAATATCACTTATCACCGAAGAAAATTTAATAAACCTTCAGTATTTATTTATTAGGAGCTTCGTTAACAAAAAACTTGATATTAACTTTTAAAAAGTTTCAAAGGAAAAACAGTTATCCTGAGCCAATAAAGGTCTCAGAATCTGATGTTGAAGTTGTGATAAAAAAATTATTGGACCACATTGCGTCAGAAATGTAGTTAATGAATGGAATGAGTCCTCGAATTACTTATTATCAATAGGAATATGTGGATTTGATGGCAATTCTGGTCAGAGTGAATATAAGCAGAAATTTGAAAATAATAATTTGGAAGACAATAACTTATTTGTCACGGCTTATGCCCCTGTATAACTGATAATAAAATCGCAAAATAATGAAGAGCACAAACAAATTTGGAAATAGAGCAGATCTTCGTCCACTCGCTATTGCCGTCCTGTTCGAATTCAATTTCAAAAGGATTAAGGTTAATAAACCCTGAATGCAATAGATTTGCGCTAGATTCTGCAAAGGAATTAACTTCAAATCTTTCTGGTATTATCTTCCTTCGTCAGTCCATAAAATTTTAATTCACCCTCCTGAAGGTATTCAATATGCACCAGTTTCAATCGGAGAGCTCTCAAAGGAAGATGCTGAGTCAAGCAATAAGGACTTTAAGATGTGTCGACTCCGTCATACGTGAGAGAACTAACGGATCTCTACAAATCAGAACTTGCTAAACCGATTGCTTTTGAGCTTGGATCCTTTCATCACTAGTAAAAGAAACAATCATGCAAAAGTAAATAAATTTTTTTAAAATCACTTTTTGATTTAGTTGAATAATATTCAAAAAATTCCTTTTTTCGTTTATAAAATTTTTTAATTTAATATAATTATTTAAAATTTGTTATCATCGGGGGTGGCAGAGTGGGAAACGGGAGAAGGAGATTTTAAAAAGCTTCAGCAAAAGTTTCACTTTTATGAATGCAGTGGAAGTATTTTTGGCCGCTGATTTTATATAAGACCGACCACGACGGTGTAAAAATAAATGAAATCGGATTACGATCCTGCTCTCTTTCATAATGTTAAAACTAGTAAAAGCACAATTTATCAATAACCGAAAACTCCAGTGGCATTAAATTTACCACCGAGATGGTATTAGACAGTTCATAAGGGCCTAGTTCAAAATCGTATGGCGTGGTACTGCCCTTTTCTAGGTGAAATCACATATCTTGTGACCTGTTTGACCGATTTCAACAAAATTCGGTCTTCAATTTGCATATGGTATTGGCAAAAAATATATAAAATAGGGTCTATACGATCTACTATATATCTATTAAAACATAAAATCTTCAAACTTAAAATTAACTTAACGTATTATTGGATATACTATAGTTTAATGCCAAAAGTATGTGAATTTGGTCGTCTTTCCCGCTAATGCAAATTACTGCTGTTGTCTTCAAGGCAATATGAGTTATATAGTATATATGTATGTATATATAATGTTTGATTGCTTTACATTTTGCATCATAAGGTATCTCACTGAAATGTTCGGTTACACCCGAGCATAGCACTTCCTTACCTGTTAATATAAAATTTAACCAACGCCTCAAAGTATTTTGACACTTTTGATCCTTGCAAGCTGCAAATGAATAAAATGTTCGGTTACACCCAAAGTTAGTTTTACTTGTTGCATTACATTAAATTTGTGGCATGACTGTCGACGTTGGTCCTATTAATACTGCTAGATATTATATTTAAGAATCCCGCCTTAGTATTGAATTTATTTATTTCCTAGTAGAAACACGGCGAACTACACAAGTATGTAGTATCATCCTGTATTTACTAATGAGTGCGTTTGATGACGACTATATTGCTAAAGTTCGAAAAAATCAGAACTGTTATAGCTCGACTGATATCTGTAAAAAAAAATTTATAATAACTTCATGTCGAACATTACAATTAATTTTTAAAAACCTTTTTCGCATAAGTTCATAGTTAAGTAAACATACATATGTAAGGACAAAAGAAACGTTCATCATTCTAATATTATTGAATTGATTGTGAAAAGAATGGAAAGTATGTGCTCGTACTGCTACTTCGACTATTGCTATAATATTTTGCGTTCTAAATTTCGCAATAACCAATAGGGGCCACCAGTTGTAGGCTTCTACTACTTCTTTATAAAATTACAAAAAAAAACTAATTTAACAAAAGATAAATATATTTTAAAGTTAAACTTTTCCTGACGACGGATCAACTATGAAGGAAATTTTTCACTTTTCACAGCGTAAATAGATTATTATTGCATAAAATACATTTTGCGCATTGAAAGGCGTAAACCACGGATGCACCTGCTTAACCGCTATAAAAACTAAACTATTCTTTCTACGAGAAAGGATTCTTGCGATTGTGGTGTCAATGGACGATGGGGAGTACAAAAACATCTCTTGAGTATTGAACGATAACATATATAGAATATTTATTTTATTGAAACGTAATAAATGATGGTTTTACTTTTCATTGAAATTGGAACTAGTGATAAATGTAAACTAAAAGCAATATTTTCTCAATTTAAGAAGTAAAACAAAAAAGCTGTAATAATAAGCTTTTCTGTTTTAAACTAAATTCAATAACTAAATATAATGACATTTGTTACTTTCTTAGATTCTTAATAGATCATGAAACATGGTTCTTTTGAGTCTGCATGTTTCGATGCTGTTTCGCGAATGACTTCCCGAACCATTTGTGAATGAAGATCACTATGCAGATCCGAATTGCGTATGTACCACGGGGCATTTACCATTTTTCGCAGAACGTTGTTTTGGAACCTTTGCACCGCTTCGATGTATAATGGTCCCCATATTTGAATTCCATATGTCCAAATAGGTTTCAAAGTTTGCTTGTGGATTAGGATTTTTATGATTTCTTGCCGATCAACCACTCTATTTTGTGGTATTTTAGTTTAAATTCTGAAACTATTTTTTTGTATATACTTCTTCCAATTGAACTTTGCATCCAACGTCATTCCAAGATATATCACCGAGGTGAAGTACGGGATTACTTCATTTCCAATATGTAAGGGGATGTACGTAACACTTTTGTTAGTGAAGTTTATATGGATAGACTTCAACTCGTTTAAAGTAAAGGTGGGGCAATCTAACGATTTAAACTTGAATTATATATTTTTCGACCACAGAACGTACATTATAGAGAAGATTCATGGTGTGCCGATTGTCATCACGTTCTTCTTTTTGGAGCAGATGAGTTTTCTATTAGTGAATTTCACCAATATTTAACATGAGAGGGTCGAAAATAGCAGAATTGAGCACTTTCATTGTTAAATGAGAAAAGTGATGCTAATTTCAATGTTTACAAATGTACACTTACAGATTCGCGTATTTACAATGCGCAAACTTCAATGGATATCATTTATAGATATTATAAAAGATATGTATGTTCGATATCAAAGCACATACATATGTACATAAATATACATGTACTCTATGTATTTATGTGCAATTTGATCTATTTCGTGGTGAACTCCATTAAATCTGTTGGAATGTATAATAAAATCATATTTGTATAATTACCTAAATATTATAAATAATATAATTATAATAAATATAGGTTTGTTTTTTATTTGCTTTGGACATTAAAGGTTTTGATAACGTTTTAAAAGACCATGCCATCGCACAGATTCACATAAGCTTGTAAAAAGATTTTAAAAAACCATACGCATAATTTTCACATATTCATATACATATGTACATACATACTTACATATGTAATTTTGTGTGCATGTAAACAAATTTGAAAGAATCATTTGCATAATGTTTGTAAATTTGTCTATACACAACTTTGTGTGTAAATATATACACACACTGTTTCATACAAAAACTCCGTTGTCACTGACAACCAACAGCCAACTTTCTGTCAAAAAGTCAATGTGGCGAAGGACTGACGTGACGACAAAGCTTTGAGGAAAAAATAAACGAACGGCCGCCGATTGTCAGCGCTTCCCTTGCCGCTGTACAGCTTTGCGAACAAACCAGCGTAAAATTTTTTTGGGGATTGTTTGGGGGCGTGAGCCCCCTTAAAAAATAACGGGTTAAACGACTGTGGATACTTAAATGAGTCGTACTTAAAACAATAATTTCTAGGTATTTCAAAAAACAAATCGTGAGATGCAGCAAGATATATTATAAGCTGTTCAGAGTGATGAGGTAGGGATTGACTGTACACATGAATCAGAGGAATATTGAATATTTTCTTTGAAACATTTCTTGAATTGAAAATCGACAAATAAACTATGTTGCCAATTTTATTCTAATATATTTTAATACTTGTTTTTGCGAGGTTTTTTTTCAAACTTATTTTACTTATTGGATCTGCTTTTTCTTAAAGCAAACAATAAGTTATAAAATCTTAAATCTATTTAAAAACTAGAGAGACTCAAGCAAGTGAGCTGTTTTGGTGATACGTCGCTCTTTAATATGCAGGCATATCTCTTCTTTTTAGTCGTGTTTGATCGCAGGAATGTACCAAAGCGTTAGCCAAAGGGTTTGGGTGATTTCGGAGTTAAGTTATATATTTGATTCTGCTATCTTCTACTTCTTTCTTTACCAAAGGAATATCTAGGTCTTTATAGATATTTTCGTTTCGCATGTACCATGGCGAACACGTGATTATTCTAAGCATTTTTGATTGGAATCTTTGTAATATATCAATATTAGTTGCACAGGTCGTACCCCACAGTTGAATGCCATAAATCCAAATCGGCTTTAACGCATTATATAAGAGCACTTTGTTGCCTACGCTACGTTTGGAGTTTTTATTTAAAAGCCAGTTCGCTAGCCATTCTTCGACAGAACTTAAATGGTCCGCTAATATTCTTGATGCTACAATGTGGCATTTGTTACGGCTCACTATAGCTGTATCGTCCGCAAAAGTTGAAGTTAATATAAATATTATTAGCTGTTGGAAGATCTGCTGTATATATGATGTATAGTATTGGGCCTAAAACACTGCCCTGGAGTAGATATGACATCTCCCACTTTTACCATAAATTTTCTATTTTTAAATAAGACTCCAGTGTTTTATATAACGCTAAAGGTAGAATTTTTGAAGTGAAACCTTCTTATGGGAGGGTTTTGAAATCTCGATCGGCATCCTTTTTGGTGACGCTCGCTCTAACGTAGTAAGTAAGAGTGAGAGGCCTCCGGGAATCGAGCGAGAGTGAGAGGCCTTCGTGTATCGTGCGAGAATGAGACGGAAGACTTTCTGTCTTTCATGTCATTCTCTGCTTTCAGACGGCGTCGCGATCGCGGAAAACAGCTGTTGGTTTCTAACACAGTGATCATAAGCAACGTATTTTGTTTTTGTGCGTGTCTTCATTACTTAAATCGAGAGTTTTGTGCAAATATGTCGAAGTCGGGTGCAGAAAGGACAAAAACGTGGCGGGAGAAAAAACGGGGAAGTGAAGGAATTGATCAGAATAGAAAAGGTAAAAAAAGTAGAACTGAAATTGAAGGAGATAGCAGGGAACGGAGGCAAACACGTGCTAACCTCTTACGTGACAGTGTGGACGATAGTGTAAATAATCCAGAGAATGAACTATTAGCAACGACTTCGACTCATCCTCCTCCTGATTGTGATGTACATAGTGGTGATCGATTACAATATTCAGACTTTAATAAGTTTAAAACTGCACATAAGAACTTTCACCGTGATTTTATAAATAATCCATTCGGTTTTACGTGTTGTGTATGTGATAGATTATGGTTTAAAAATGACTTGAAGACTCTATCCGTTGAAAATGAAATTCGTATTCAACAAAAATTTCCAGAATTCAGAAGTAATAATGAGCTGGCATGCACCAGCTGTCGCCAGGCTTTGAGGAGAGACAAAATTCTAACATTGTCAAAATTGAATGGCTTTGTATATCCCCCGATCCCTGCACATCTTCCGAAATTAGATTTAGTGTCCGAGAGAGTCATTTCTCCTAGAATTCCATTTATGCAAATTCGCAGATTGCGTCATGTGCATGGACAATTTGGAATTTTGGGGCAGGTAATCAATGTTCCAGTGGATGTCAATACAATGGTCAATCACTTGCCCAAGAACATTGACGACGATCACTGTGCTTACGTTCATATCAAGAGAAAAAAATTCATCAATCAAGCTACTTGACAGGTTTAATAAACAAGAGAAATATTAAAATATGGCTAAGATGCTTAGTACCGAAATTAAATAATCCTTGCCGATCCAATCATTCAGTTTCACTTCTATCGCGTGTCTTCATGACACGCCTATTTTTTTTTTTTAATCTTGTATAAAATACCACACCTTATCAAACGCCTGAGCTACATCTAGAAATAATGCTGAACAGTACTCCCTGTGCTCAAATGCTTTCCTTATCTCGTTAGTGCCATGTTTCGCACGAAATCCGAATTGGTGCATTCGTATTGTAGTATTTTCGTGGAGGAAGGGAGTCATCTTTGATAGTAATACTTCTTCAAATACTTTTGAAAGACAGAGTAGAAGACTGATGGGTCTGTATGAAGACGGGTGTGTTAAGTCTTTCTTAGGTTTATCATCAAGATAATCTGCGACTTTTTCCATGAAATTCGATAGTATCCGAAACTAAGAATTGCATTAAAGAGCAAAGAGACCACCTCTACAGCAATGATTGGTAACTCAATTAGCATTTTTGGGGAAATATTATCATGTCCCGGCGACTTTTTTGGATTAAGTTCTTTAACGATACTAATAATTTCAGAAGGCGACGTCTTAAGAGACTCGAGCGACTCCTTAGCTGTGTTGGGTAAGATGGACAGCTTAAAGTTGTTCTTTGGAAAATTGGGTTGAAATACCTTTTATATGTGATTTGCAAAGCAATTAGCCTTTTCCTTGTCACTTCGGCCCAATTTCCACCCAAGTCTCGTATAGGCATGTTGGAGTCAGTTGGAGCCTTCATGGACTTTTGGGCTTTCCAAAGGGAATTTTGCTTGTTTGAATTCGGACACAGCTTCTTTATATATATTTCGGTGTTCAATTATTCCTCACGTTTAAGCGCTTTTTTTAATTTACGTACAGCAGATTTTAATTGAGGCTGACTGGAAGGGGGACGATTTATCTCCCATTCACGTCTTGCCCGCTTATTTTCATTTACAAGCATTTCTATTTCTCTGTTAGTGATTTTTCTGTAACCAAACGGCTTATAGCTTTTGTTTGGTGTTGCTAGGACAGCGGCGCTGGTTATTATATTATATCATTGACTTCTCTTATGCTTTCGTCAATATCTCTTCCTGTATTTATTTTGTACTCAATATTAATATGGCTACTGACGTATTTTTTATATTTTAGCCAATTTGTTTTATAAGAAGTTAGACCCACTTTTGGATTAACGAATATAGGTTGTTCACACAACTATATTGGTACAGGAGAGTGATCAGAAGATACATCAGTACATGTATCAGCTGTTATGTGCGATTTATCAATATTTTTGATTACGGCAAAATTAAATCTGGTATTTTCTTACGATCACTAGGCCAATATGTCGGCTTACCAGGAGATATTATTTCATGGTTATTGTGCCTATTTATAATAGTTTGATACAGCTGTCGTCCTTTCGGATTAATAAGACGTGAGCCACAGTACGTGTGTTTTGCGTTGTAATCTCCACCTGGTAGAAATCTTTGGCCTAATGTTCCAAAAAAGTCTTTAAATTCGATTTCTGTAATTTTAAAACGAGGTGGACAGTATATAGCCGTAAGGCTTAAGTCACGACCCCGATTTTTTAGTGATATTGTTGTAGCTTGTAACTGTGGTGTAACATGAGATTCCAGAGCATAGTGGTTTAAACGATTTCTAATCAACACTGCCGTGCCACCGCTTTTCCATCAGGATGATTTGTAACATATCACGCAATCCATCGTAGCGAAGCTACGAATACGAATGTCCGCTACGAATACGCATAATTTGCTATCATTGAATCCATGTGAATTCGAAACTTTTGTTACCAGACTTAATTTTGAATTTTGACATTTCGACACCAGCTGTGTAGAAGATAAAATTAAAATTTTGATTAATAAAACTGAAATCGTTTATATATTTACATTGATTTTACGAACAAAATATGGATTCGCTAACGTTTTTATTTATGTTGTTTGAGGAAGAACGTGAGAGAAGTCGGCTTGATATAAAAAATGTCTGAAAATCACTGAGTTACAAGAGCAACCCTTTCGATGTGGACGAAGCAATGTACAGTTCAAGAATCCACAAAAATTAAGGCGGCCTTTACGTATGTCCTCGAGATGCTGGATATTCCCTAGTTGGTGGTAACACCATTCCGTACCCCTCGGCTGATATCGGTAAACCCATGCTCACTGTATTTTTAATTAGACTTGCACTCGTCTCTAATGCCGTTAGTGTTATCACCGCTTTCTCCAATTCGCTGAAATGGTGCTGCTGACTGCTCCTTTTTCCAATAGAAACTAACATTTTTCTTTTTTTTATTTATTTCTTCGCTAGCAAAAACTTGTCGTACAAAAATTCAGATAAAATTCAAAACTTTCCGTTCCGATTGAATTCAGTGAATGCCACTCTATGAATTTCGAACTTACGTTCGGAATTGTTCGAATTGCATGATAGTAGTTTCGTATCTTTCCCGAAAAAACAGTCTACGATGGATTGCGTGATAGGGCTGATAGTCTAAATCCCGGTATATTGAAATTATTTTTATTTGTTAGATGAGTTTCTGAAATAAGCATTACATCATTATTTTTTCAGACAGAAATCTGATAATCTCTAATTTATATTGGTTAACACCGTTAGCATTCCATATGCTGATATTTAGCAATCACATTTTTTACTTAATAAATTTTGTAGCATTTGATTTTGTGATTTTATTAAATCTTGGATCATGTTTTGCATGGTAAACATAAATTGTATCATACACTGTGTAAGATTTATAATCATAGTTTCAATACCTCCATTTGGATTTTGCTGCAGTTACATTTGCTCCGTGTTGCCTTTCACTACATTTGCATAGCTTAATAGCATATTATTATTGTTAGAAGTAATAGGATTTGTTATTTTTTCTGAGGTTGCTATAATTTCATTACGAGGTGTTTGTAACATTTGGTTACGACGTGCTTGAATGCACTGTGATAACTGTAATTTCAAATCTTTATATACGGGGCAACCTCTGTAGTTAGCAGCAGGCGCGGCGGTTCATGTCAATTTCAGATGGGTAGAATAAATAAAAAAAATAAATTCAAAAAAAATTATGTATTTATTGCAAAAACAGTTTTTCTTCTCGGCGATTTTGCTATAAACTTATCCATTAACAAATTTAAATCTAATTTTGATGCTTAATTTGCGTAAACGTGCAAAATATCCACATTATTCAACCTGTCCTGGAGCATGGTTGAGCGTAAATAAGATTTTGATCTTCGAAGGACAGAGAAACTCCTTTCGTTCGAACATGATGATCCCGGAATCGTTATTAACATTTGCACAAAGCGTATAAAATCAGGTATAAGCCCCTGACACCATTCGAACTCCTTGCAAAAATTTAAAATTTCTTGGAACGCTTTGACACTTCTTTTTTGCCGTTTCACCAATTGCAAAAACATATCTCTGTCGCTTAAAAGTCGTTCCTTGTCAAAATCTTTTTCATAAAATTTAAGGACTTCATCCACATATTCTGTTGCGCACAATGTAAATTGTTCCAATAATTTGAAAAATTAAGCAGAATCATTTTCGAATCGACTTCTGAGGGACTCAATCAGCTGGTCGTACACTTCAAAGAACTGTTTCCTATAATATTCTTCAGGCGATTTAAATATATGGGCTTCGCTTGTGACTTGCTCGAGCCGTTTACTTATTTTACGTTGACGAGGAAGCATAGGGTCATCAAGTTCAAGTTCGACAGCGCCTTGCGTACTCTTTTTCCAAGCTTCTTGAAACTTGGTTTCACCAGAAGCTTCCAAAACTGCACGTACAGCATTCACTCTTTTGTAGGAGTCAATAACAGAAAGGTTTGATTTTTGGAGTTCGGTGTTCAATATTTCGATGCGATTAAAAATTTCGATTATCATTGTTAACATAAAACAGCATTCGAACGATGCCATGAACTCAAAAAACCCTGACGCTTTGGCTGTCTTTTTCTTTATCCGTAGATCGACAAAGAAAAAATTTTAGCAATACAGCGTAATTCGCTCTAACAGCCTTCAGGGATTTTACACTTAACACCCATCTGTAATGAAGAAAATAGTAAAAATAAAATATATTAAAATAAAATCATACACAAATTTCTTTTGACGTACCTAGTCGGACAATAGGATGCAAGAGACGGCAAAAGAATGTCTTTATTTTGGTCTGTTTCATTCTGAAATTGTTTAAATTGAATTATTAAATCTTTAATTATTCCAATAAATTTTCGAGCAATATTAATTTTTTGTAGCGAATCTTGAACAACAAGGTTGAGGTTGTGTGCGTTACAGTGAACAAACAAAGCCCGAGGCTCTTCCTCATGAATGCGTTTCTGTAGCCCAGAAATCTTACCACTAACATTTGAAGCACTATCATAGCATTGACCTCTGAGTTAGGAAAGAGGTAATTTATATTGTGACAATACTGCATTAACTAGGTTAAATAAAGTTTGGGACTTTGTGTCCGGTGTTGAAAAAAACCGACAAAATATTCACAGGCATTCAAATCTTCAGTGACGTATCTTAGGCAAATGGTTACTTGCTCAACACTTGCGACATCTGCAGTTTCATCTAATAAAATTGAGAAAAATTCTGCGTTTCGTATATCTTCCATAATCGGGGTCAAAGTAGCAGTGGCCATTAGGTCTAAGATTTCGTTTTGAATATCGTGGTGAAACCATTTGAAGCCATCTCTTTTCAACCAAGATTTTAGCTCTGACACGTCTTCTGCTCGAGCATTTAGAATGGCCAAAAAATTTGACTTTTTATCATCATTATGTCCTCTCATAGCAAGACCTTGTTGTGCCAGAACTAATAAGGTACTAAATATTTTCTGGAGCGCAGTTCTATTCTCCATCAACTGTGTCAGGTGTGCAGTTGATAATTTCTGTACAAATTTTCAACGCTCTCAATATGTAATGCACTTAGTAAATGAGATTTTATTCTCTCAGCCGCGTGCTTCCAATTGTTGAAACCTTCGTCAACCCAAGCATGTTTGGATTGATTGGAACGAGAATCAAATTTAATCGTAAGTTTTTTCGCACGACTCACTGCAAATGCTACAAATTGCTTTGTTTTTATTATTGAGTTGAAGCCATTGAAATTTTTGCTGCCAGCGCTCAAAATTTGAAAGTTGAGAAGCAATTTTTATACTATTCGCTAGAAAAATATTCACCTTTCAGTTTTGACCTATATTAAACAATAAAATTACTTACCATTTTCAGAACACTTAGCCACGCTATCTGCATTAGAATTTAATTGTCCACCTTCAATATGCTGTCTAACAGCATCATCCACGCTTTCTGCGTTAGAACTAAGTTGTTCAGCTACAGCATCATCCACGCTCTCTGTATTTATTCTTTTTTTCACGACAAATTTGTACATTGTTATACAATAAAAAAAACGCTTAGAAACCGGTTTTAGGTCAAATTGTTTTGCTATATTTTAAGGGATGAGCCATATAACAATGACTGCTATCGATTTTTTAGAGAATTTGCAATATTAATCGAATGCTATTTGACAATTAGAAGAAGTGTTGCCAACTTCAACAAAAAAAATATTTTTTTTCCAGTTAAGTTTATTTAATTTCTTTTTTGTAGGTTACTTGGGTAATTACCCACTCGAAAAATTCCATGTGGGTACAACTACCCACCATACCCACAGTAAACGCCGTCCATGGTTAGCAGTGTGATTTCCTCCACGAATGCTGCATTTTTTATTTATTTCTTGTTTCTTTAGGGTGCAATAAGAAGTGAGATGTAAATTACCACATACCACACAAACACTGCGTAGAGTGCAATATGATTTGGTATGCCCATATTTTTGGCAGTTAGTACCGTTTCTTTTACGTGGTTCTTCAACAGTTACTCTACGATGCCGCAAATATTTCAAATTATATATTGGAAATGTTTAATTTTTTTTAAGTTGATTTGAGTTCGACAACAATTCAATTTTAAACATTGGCTAAGGTACTTTGTTTCTATTAAATATATTTACAACTGTTTTAATTCCAAAACCGCATTCTTGCAATGCTTTTTTAAATTCACTAGAGTCTACGCTGGACTCTATGTCCTTGATTACAACAACTAGGCCCTTAGAGCTCTTCAGTTGATACGAATAATAATTCTTGTTTTCATTTAACAAAAATTTGACTATATCCATACAACTTTTTTTAGTGTAGGACTGAATTTTTGTTTCATCTATATTGCCTTTTTTCAAAGGCACTATATGAAAGTTGTTATTACCTACAATTTTGCTTAATTCAGCAACGAGAGCATTACTGCTACGCTCGCGCAAATATATTGGGGGTGGTTTGGCATTAACGACTGTGGTGGTACCCTTCGCATCGTCGTCTGAACCATTGCTTAGTATGGAAAATCTGTTGCCATTTAGAATTTCAAACTTTTTACCGTTTGGCGTGCCTGGTTGAAATTTTTTGGAATTGACCGCTGATTTAACTGGACTTAGTTTCCTTTTTACGTTAATATAGCGATCAATACCATTCTGAACAGACGGCCCTTTTTTGCTTGGTACATTCTCACCTTGCACTTTGTTTTCCTTCGCTGGCCGGGTGCTTGCTGGTACCTGCACACTAGTTACTGCCAGCGAATTTGTTGTTGCCCGTTTGCTGTTCTCTGCTGCTTCTGCTGACTGCGCTTGCTTACTTGCTCTTTCAGCTGATCGCTGTGATGATGGGTCATCGCCGTTAATTTTGTTTTTGCCAGGAGTAGCTGTTGTTGGCTCGACAAAGCTAAAGTAGGCATTAAAAGAATGCCTGCGACCTTGTTGGTGAGGCTGAGTAGCACTCATTTTTGATTGTTTGATTGTTTTCTTTTTTTGTTTCGTGCACAATTTGTTTATGTTTAATTATAACAACTTGTGTGCACTGTTTGCTATTTGTATATTTTTTATTTAATCTATATTTTTTTTTTTTTTGTTTTGTTTGTTTGAGTTAAATCACAGAATTCACGGAGCGAATTAAAAACACGACCGTACACCTTGAACACTGTAATTGACGTCTTGCGGGGTTGACACTTTTTCCTTCTCATACATTTCAGAAATGTATTCAATTTATGTTTTTAGCTTTTGAAATCGACGTGAAGGGACGCTTGTAGGAAAGGCATACTTGGGGAGATGTAATGGCGTCTGCTTTCATGAATGAATCGAATATGCTTTTTGAAAGTACGTTTGCGTTCATGAATGAAAATTTTGCTTTTGTGTAATTTACTATAAATTTTGACGTCGGAAATTTGGCTGCCATATTGGTTTCTGATGCTTTTTCAAACGATTGTTGTTTTTGTAGAACAATATTTGTAATTTTTGCGGGTGACATATCCACATGTGAACGCATGTAATTATATGTATGTATGTTGTGTATGCATTGTTTGTGTGGGAATGTCATATGCACATACATATTTACATGTGTACTCTTATTGTAAGTATGTATGATGATTTTTGAAACTATTGTTGTTTTTCCAGAAGAATGTTTGTATTTTTTGATTTACATGCGTACGTATATATTATTTGTGGGAGAATGTCATACGCACATATGTACATACATACATACATATGTGTGTACGTAAATACAATAGAGTAGCGCTCGATTTTTATATTACTGGTAAATGATAATATCTTGATTTTAAATTCATTTGTACTTGCAAACATATCTGCAGGATAGATGCGAATTATGTATTCCCGCGTTGGGAATACCAAAAAATAATTTTTTTTAATCAGACAGCGTGTCCGCTTTATTGACCAAAAACGACTCAAACTTAAATTTAACAATTTGGTTAATTTATACTTATTCTAAGCCACGGAATTATTAAGTGGCGTGATCTATTTCCTAGAATTAGTATAAGCAATTCGATTGCATGTTCGATTGGCATGTGCCGGATGTGCTGAGGTTGCATCGGCAGAATTTACCAGTTGTCGCTTGCGCTGTAATTTCGGGGTTGTTGACATAGTTGCACTTTATGCTTGGTTCGTGCTAACTTGCGTATGAAAGTTTCAAATGATAAGAGGTGTGATTTACATACATATATTATTATTGTAATATATTATGTTTTAGGGATATTATGATAATATATCATGTACATATGTATAAAGCATATACTTATATGCATACATATGAAATGATATTACATTATCAAAGATAAGAAATATTTAAAAAGTAGACTTTATTTGCACATAATTTGCAAATATTGCTTGGAGAATTGCTTATCTTAGTAATAATGTTATCAATTTTGCATGAATTCACAAAAATTCGCAAAATGATATTCATATCAATTGATATGATAGCATGCAAACGTATAAAAATATAAGCCAAAAGGCCAACCGGCATCTGTAAAAGCAATATACATATATTCTGAGCATAATTTTCATTGAATTCTCTGCTCGTTTCACTCATTTCTGTTAAAGTTTCTCCTGCCGAGCCAAAAGTGGTGAAATCCACTAATAGAAAACACAGTTCACGCGCTTGTCCGTAGTTGAACCTTCTCTATAATGTACGTTCTCTGTTTCGACATTGGAAACGTCAAATACCATTCGAAAAGTGACAGGTATTCAGTAAAAAGTCTAAAATTTACGAAATGGATCGCTATTGACTAGAAGAAATCTGGGAAATATCGAAAACTTTTTTCCAAAGTGGTGAGTCAAGTGGATGGTCAATTTTACCGAAAAATCATCTTTTCGGACCAGGCTCATTTCCACCTCGATGGTTACGTTAACAAGCAAAATTGTCGCATTTGGGGCACAGAAAACCCGCACGTAATCGTCGAGAAGCCAATGCAGCCAGCACGAATCACTGCATGGTGCGGATTTTGGTCTGGTGAAATCATCGGCCCATTTGATCAATGAAGAAGGAACCACCGTAACCATCAATGGTGAGCGATATCGCGCAATGTTAACCGAATTTCTCTTTGAAGAGGTAGACTTGGACAACATTTGGTTCCAGCAGGACGGCGCTACGTGCCATACAGCAAACGCTACACTCAAACTTTTACGCCCTATCTTCGAAAATCGCATAATCAGCAAAAGAGGTGATGTGAATTGGCCTCCCAGAAGGACTATTTTCTGTTGGGAGCTGTTAAAGATAAATGTTACGCCAACCATCCAGAAAAAATTCAAGATTTAAAGTACGAGATTCAAGCTGCTGTAGCTGCCATAAGGCTTGAAACCATCGAAAAAGTACTCCAAAATTAGGTGGATCGGATAAGCTACTGTAAACTCAGCCGTGGTGGTCATTTGTCCGAAATTGTTTTCCACAAATAAATTTCATAAAACCACCTTTTAAATAAATGTTAGACCTTTGAAAAATATCAAGCCGTTTTTTACCCTGAACAGGGTATATTAAGTTTGTCACGATGTTTGTAACACCCAAAAGGAAGCATCGACCCTATAAAGTATATATATAAATGATCAGTATGTTGAGCTCAGTCGATTTAGCCATGTCCGTCTGTCTGTCCGTCCGTCTGTCTGTATATATACGAACTAGTCCCTCAGTTTTTAAGATATCCTTTTGAAATTTTGCAAACGTCATTTTCTCTTCAAGAAGCTGCTCATTTGTCGGAACGGCCGATATCGGACCACTATAACATATACATAGCTGCCATATAAACTAAACGATTCCGATCAAGTTCTTATATGGAAAACTTTCACATTTGGCAATGTATCTTCACCAAATTTGGTATAGACTAGTTTCCAGGGCAAAAATGTAATCTCCGAGAAAATTGTTCAGATCGGTTAACTATAGGATATAGCTACCATACAAACTGAGCGATCGGAGTCAAGGGCTTGTATGGATAACTTTCACATTTGACAAGATATATTCACGAAATTTGGTATATATTATTTTCTAAAGCAACAATGTAATCTCCGAAGAAATTGTTCAGATCGGTTAACTATAACATATAGCTGCCATACAAACTGAACGATCGGAATCAAGTTCTTGTGTGGACAACTTTCACATTTGATTAGATATATTCACGAAATTTGGTATATATTATTTTCTAAGGCAACAATGTAGTCTCCGAAGAAATTGTTCAGATCGGTTAACTAAAGCATATGCTGCCATACAAACTGAACGATCGGAATCAAGTTCTTGTATGTATGGACAACTTTCACATTTGACAAGATATATTCACTAAATTTGGCATAGATTATTTTTTAAGGCAACAATGTAATCTCTAAAAAACTAGTTGAGAACGGGTTACTATAGCATATAGCTTCCATACAAACTGGACACATAGTTACTAACAGAAATGCATCTGTGAAGGGTATTTAGCTTCGGTGCAACCGAAGTTAACGGTTTTTCTTGTTTTTATTGACTTTTTAAATATAAAATTTTATATGGCCCACCCTGTATATCGGTTAGATACTGTGGAAAGTGAAGGCTTTATTTATGAAGTAATCCATGGTGCCATTCTCTATCAAACGCCTGGGATACGTCAAGAAAAACAGCTGTGTAATTGTGCTATTTTTCCATCGCATCGATGAACTTGATCGATTGTGGAATGTTGAGACTTAAATCCAAATTGATAAATTGGTATAAGTCTCTTTTCTTCAATTATATTCTGAAGTCTTCCTATGGTTACAGCTTCAAGTAGTTTGGACAAAATAGGCAACAGCGAGATTGGATGATATGACGAGGCTTCATGTGTACTTTTGCCAGGTTTTTGTACCATAATGATTCCAGATACTTTCCATGACAGTGGGATGTATCTGAAATTTAAGCAAGCGTTTATTATCTTCATAAGCTTTGCTATTGCTTTTCGCGTTAAATTTTTTAGTACATCAGCAGCCACCAAGTCGAAGCCGGGAGCCTTTTTTGGTTTAAATCTACTAATAATAAAGAAGAAATAAATAAGACTAATAGTTAAGCCATTATTCCCTTTGAAATTTTGAAAATGCTGCTATAATTAGTTAATTATTTTATGACACTTTTTTATTATCAACAGTAATAAGGACATCTTAATCAAACATGATTTACTTCATTACAAGAATGCAACATTTGAAGAATACGAATCAGTGATGGCAAAAGTTAACGGTAGCGCGTCCATCAGCTTGGAACTTGAAGAGTGTAGCCTATCAAAACAACTGGACAATGTATGTTTGCATTTATGTATGAGTTAAATAATTTTTAGAAATGTTTTTGCAGGCTGCAGAGGGCACTGGACTAGCGTTTATTGTTATTACTCAGGCTATTGTGGAGTTACCTGGTGCCCCATTCTGGGCAGTTCTGTTTTTTACAATGTTACTTTCTCTAGGCCTGGGATCTCAAATTGGCATACTGGAGGGAATGCTTTGTACACTTTTTGACATTGATATCATTAAACGGATTAAGAAACAACATGTGACAGGGGTGGTATGTCTATTCTGCTTCATTGTCGGTTTCATCTTCTGTACAGGTGCCGGTGAATATTGGCTCAAAATGTTTGACTCATTTGCGGGCACCATTGGTTTGGTTGTGGTCGCATTGATGGAAACAATTGCAGTGGTATACGTCTATGGACACGAGAGGTAAATATTTTATAATTTATTTGAAATGGCAATAAAATTTAACACACTATTTAAAATGAAAGTTTTCTTATTACTCATGTTATATGCTCACATTGTATTTTTTGTGAAAAAATCTAATGCTTGTGTTAACAATTATTTTAGTTAAAGGAACTTGATTCCAAGTAATAAATTTACGGCTCAATCTCTGATTGAATATTATATTTTCATACAGAACTTTTCTGATTTCAGTTTATTCAAATACAAATGTTGTATATATATGTATCATTTAGATTTACGGAAGATATTTATCAGATGACTGGTTACCGACCCGGCATATACTGGCAATTAACTTGGCGTTATATTGGGCCAGTTATTATGGTGGCTATTCTAGTTTCCTCCATCGTGTTCATGGTCATCAAAAATCCAACGTATGGAGCCTGGAATGCACAACTCGTAACGAACTCATTATAGGTGAACTAATTATTTTTATTTATTCCAAATAATTTTTAGGGAGCTGTTCAACAATCCAATTATCCAACATGGGTAATGGGAGTCGCATTAGCAATGATTCTTGCTGGTGTTTTGCCAATGCCTATTGTGTTTTTGATGCGAAGCTTCCAATGCCTAAAAGTGGATCTAGACATCCATCAGGGCTCAATAAGGAGAAATGAGACTACAGCATCGACAAAGGAAATGATCGATAATGACGACGATGAGGTGATTTTAAAACAACTATTCAATCCATTTACCATATATTTATTTAAATTTACTTATAACTAAAGCTGTTTTATTTACGGAACAAGTTTGCTTCAGTTTTGTATAGTTTATTGTTGTTTTTTTTTTGTCAATCGGATATTACTTACTGTTTCAGTTCACCCATATTTATTGCCTTTATCACGTAACGTTTTCGTTGTGGATAACATATTTCAAAAAGTGACTAATGTATGTTTGAACATTTTTAAAATTAGGTTATGAGTCCTGATATTCCTCCTCAGAACTTACTTGCAGCGACAAGGTTCACTATTGGAGACTTTGATGTAAGTTGCTAGGTACACTCCAACCAATGAAACAGCGTTTTTACCCGATATTTAGCGAATGGTAAATTATATAACCTCTCAAAATTCAATTTATGGAAATCTATAAACTGGTATTACTATTAAAGACTGAATCTAAAATTTACTAAAAGTTATTGCTTTTGTTATAAGCTTATCGGCTTTTTATGATGAGAAACAAGATTTAAGTTATAATAGTTTAGAAATGTAATAGGAAAAACAAATGGAAGGCTATAGCAAAACATGGGAAAAGTTAATGATATATATTGCCTTAAAAAATTGCATCCCAAAATCCTTAAAATTTTGTTGACTTGCGTGAGGCGTGTTTAAACAGAAAGCTCTTTCTTATCGTTTTAAAAAATATAATGACGGAAATAAACACTGTAATTTCAATAAATTTTTTTAAGGTTCTCTTTCCATGATCTAGGCGCTAGAATCCATCATTTGTTCGGAGGCTGATATAATCTGCGCAACTGTCTGCATCTGAACAAAAAGAAGGATATCAATGACAAGGAAAGAAGTTTCCTTTATTCATTTTATAAGTTAGACGCCCAATTTTTTCAGTGATCAGTCTTAAAGACGTTATATATCGAAAGTTAGGAAAGCTCAGCCAATGCAGCAAATCGAAATTTTTTTTTATTATTTTATTCGATTTCCACTTTGAGTATTATGAAATATTTAATGAATCTTTTGAAATCAGAAGAAGATAATAGCATTTATGTTGTTTGTTTGGAACTGAATTTTCTGACCAGTTGAATTGGTTTAAAAACGCTGTTTTATTAATTTATGTCTTCAGGCTACGTACGACAACAAAACTTTTTCAAATACTTTTATAACGAAGCTTTCTTAAAAAATTTTCCACAGAATTAAACTGCACATGAACAAATGCAAATCGATTAAGAGTAACTTACCTTACTGATAATTGAAATATAAAGTAATAATATTAAACGGAATTAACTTAAATAAAAAGGCAACTGTTACCTCCAAATAATTTGTATTAAATGAGCGTTTTACTGAACTAAGTTTATTCATCAAATATTATAATAGGATAAAATTAAAGAAACTTAGAATAAGGAAGACGCCTAAGTTATAAATAGGAGCATGGATATGCAGATAAATGTTTAATAATAAATACAATGCTTAATATAAAATGTATATATAAAGAAAATTGTAATCATCGTGCAGCAACGCGCCTCCACAAAACTAATACTCGTACCACTAACGATTGTTCATTAAACTTATCGAAGAAAGCAAAAACAAAAAAAGCAATCAACGTAAAAACTAATAAAAAATGCTGTCACCACTGTTGAGGCCTTTTAACTACGAAACGTAACCTTTTATCATAATCGAAAATCGCTCAACTTTAAGGCACCGAAAAACTTAATGTAAATCTTCAAAATACAAATATCTATTGGCACGAAAAACAGCATCTAGCGAAACGACGACACTTAAATGCTTTTATAGCCGCACTGTCATGTTTATTTTAGTGTACTAATCGTAACAAACAATTTGTGTGGGCTTCATGTATGGATCTGTAAATAACCAGTTAGATAAAAGATCGGTGGAAACGGAAATGGAATGTATGTATGTGTCCATGCTTGCACTCATTAGTTAAAATAAAAGTAGATATATGCCTTTTAAGTCACATTGTTGGTTCAAGCGTATATGTCCAATACATATAATACATTTTAACCACCAAGCAAGTCTTGCATGTAAAATAAAAGATGAAGAGACGATAAGCTTAAAGTTCAAATAGTTACAATTATGAAATCGATTTACGGCTTAGCTTATAATTAATATTAAAAAAATAAATGCCTTTGGTGAAAGGACAACAGGATCAAAATTTCTATAACCGTTTCGAATATTTTGTCAATTGCTCTGAAACTTGGAATATTCTAAATCTAACACTGGCGATTGCCTCGTTGCAAAATGTTGAAGAAACTCTCGTTACTAAACACCTTTGTGTGAATAAAATATTAGAAGACACTGCGTAAAGGTAAATTTGTAATTTATTTACTCACATATTCATTTTTACACTGTATCGGTGTTTTGAATGCTTTGATATTACAAATTATACTATATAATAAATACACTTGTGGCCACGCAAACTTTATCACACACAATTTTTAAGCCTATTGTGTTTGTGAATATTTAACATTTTATAGCGGTATAGAAATTTTTTATTTAGGAACAAGTTAACGACATGTTATTAATCAAAAATATTAAAAACTAAAAACAAAACACATTCAGCTATAGATAAAACAATTGAAAGATAGTCAGCTTTAGAAAATGAGCCTGAATTGTAAGAGACTGACATGCGTTGAAAAAAATGATATTTTGTATGTTTTTCATTTAATTTCATTTACACTAATTTGAAAATAATAATTTTTATTTTATTTTTGTTTTTTAATTGAAACACGAAGTTTAGTAGGTGTATCAATAATAAATTAAAAGCAATAATTATAATTAGATAATATAATTTAGTTTACTTATTATTACTAAAAACAAAAAAAAAAAAACAAAATTGAAGAAAATCCCGAACGAACGAAAAAGTTTAAAAAAAAATTTGAAGAAAGTGTAGTGGTGAAGTTTGCGTGTTCTCGCGTGTATATATGTACTATATACATATAACCTACATGTTTACAAAAATGTGTGTCATATTGTGTTAACAACTTCACATACTCTAAATATAATTTTTTTTAGTAGAAAAAATTCAAAGATCAGTTGATTTTTATGAATTAAAATTATATAAAACTTTAAGTGGCAACTAGGTCAGTTGTAAACTGCTTAATGCATGATTGTTTTTAACACAAATGCGAACGAAAATGTAGGCGTTATTGTAAAATAATTTCATATTATTGTTCCTCCTTTTTCATTTCTTTTGATTTAATTTCTAAATAGTAAGTGTTACCAAAATAAATGTAAAATCTCAATTATTAGTAACTATAACTAGAGAAGCACGATCTTATCTAGATTCGCGTGGAGGAAGACAACGCTATTGATTGATTACGTCCCAAACACATTTCTACAGATTACGAAGTTACAAATACACCAAAAAAGTTATTCTCCCGAAATCACTTTTTACAATCACACAGAATATTTGTTTTCGATTTTCATTCAATCCTACTTTCTACGAATTCTTTATTAAAAGGGAAACGCAACATTAAAGTTTTCCTGTTGAATTCAATTCAGCAAATATTTGATGTAGTACAGTGTGCTAACTTCCTTCTATTTTATTACGATTATTATATGCTACAGAGTACAATAGTTGTTCACCTAACGATTATATGCATCACTGAAAACTAAGCCAGATATGGCTATATATGTATGTACATATATAAAAGATCAGGATGACGAGGAAAGTCCGTCCGTGTCAGCTGTAACTTGAATTCGTTATTAACCGAAAATACCGATCGGATTTGACTCTTTTAGTTTCAGGACTTACAAACAACCGTTATGTGAACAAAACTATAATACTGTCCTTAGCAACTTTGTTGCGAGAGTATAAAAAAACGCATCAAAATTCGTTGCGTAGTTTTAAAGAATTAAGCATACAAGGGACATAGAGATAGAAAAATCGACTTTCTTTTATGTTATAATACAAGTACATATGTATGTTTTGATGAATATATTATTATCAACATGAAGTGTTCACAACCACTTCTTTTCGATTTCGCTTTCAATAAAATTCATTCACCGAAGGGTCAGGCTTATGGTAACTTATATTTACATTTTTACTGGTTTTTAAGATAATATTTCAGATGATGATTATGAAAAACATACATATATCCGTACATATGTACTCACACAGAAATTTCTATGGGTATATTCATGAATATTTATTTCAGGATGACGAAGATGATTATAGTGGTCCCTCCTTGGGGGGGCCCGTTAGAACACGAAGCGACTCTTCGGATGACGAAGATGATGACGACCGGCCTGTGACGATGCGAAACTCCAATCCTCGCTCCAAACTGGCTGTACCAATACATCTAAATGTGCCAACAAGTAAACGCTCATTTAAAATGGAAGTTTTCGATCTGTAATATACTTAAGCTTGGAAGTAATTAGTGATTAAGATGTTATGCTTGATTGTTTACTTTGAACTTTAAACTATAATAATTTTAATTTGTCATTAACTCTGAATCTAAATAATTTAATTGAAATAAGGATTTTTTTTTTTTCATTACAAACATAGTTAACATCATTTAAAATTAAAAAGTATATACATTATTGACGCTCAGAGTAAAATCAATGTTTAAATGTATGAATATGCATGTACACCTACACTTGTGGCCACGCAAACCTTACCACACAAAATTTTCTAGTATTGTGCATATTTAATTACTTAATATCCGTAATTTTTGTGTCATAGATTTTTTTTATTTAGAAATAAGTTAATGATATGTTATAAATCTAAAATATTATAAACTAAAAACAAAACACATTCAACTATAGATAAATCAATTGAAAGATAGTGAGCTTTACAAAATGAACGAAATGTAAGAGACTGTCCAACGATGAGAAAATGATATTTTTTATTTTTTTAGTTTAATTTCATTTACACTATATTTGATATTAATATTTTATTTGATTTTTTTTAATTGAAACACGAAGTTCAGTAGGTGTATCACTTTATAACAATAAAATCGGCCGCTTTTGTATAAGCACAGAAAAGCTAATTTGTGTTTTAATCATTAAACGTAATAAATTAAAAACTTTAATTATAGTTAGATAACATAATTTTGTTTACTCATCATTACTAAAAACATAAAAAAAAGAAACAAAATTGAAGAAAATTCCGAAGGAACGAAAAAGTCCCAAAAAATTTAAGAAAGTATAGTAGTAAGGTTTACGTGGCCACGCGTGTAATGTATATATGTATTTATTTAAGTCTGTGTTAAAAAATACTTAATTAAACATATACACCCTGATTCACTTGAATAGGTACATATTTCATTTTTAAGATTCCAGCATTTGTCTCTTCATTTAGACATCGCAAACGGCTCCGTTTTAGTTTTGAGTTTAAATAAACAAGTCAAAAAATATGCTTTACTTGAATATGTTCATATTGTGATGCGCTATTGAGAAAGCTGGTCCGTTTAGAAGAAATTAATAAAATTCAGGTCTTTTTAGTGAATATGGGACTAGCAGATGCCATTTCTGATGTTGAAAATGCCAAATTTGAAGCTTTTGCGGATCAAAGCTTTTCTGCGCTAACGATTGCTTCTAAAATTAATAGAAGTGCAAACATCGTCATTTTTACGGTTCGATGTCTTATGGGAAAATATGAAAGGAAGTCAAAAAAGACGACCACAGAAGCAAAAAGGTGGTATATTTTGAAAATAGTTTCCAATTCGAGTGACTTTGTAGCAAAAATAGAAGCGAAAGTTGTTCCAGTGCCAGTATTTCCACTGTGAGAAGAATAATAAAAAGTTTCCTGCATCTGGTACTCAAAAAACCAAAACCTAAATGCTTAACGGAAGGATACAAGGCTACAGTTTAGAGTAGATGTTCCACAAGATTTAGGATAGATAGATTTCCGACTAGAATTTTATTAATTATCCTAAATTCTAAAATGATTAATTTGAAAACCTATAAAACATTTACACTTGTATGTGGTGGAAATTGAAAAGCACATTTTTTGAGTTATTCAATAAAATACCCCATATAAACAAAATTTTGAAAGGTATATAATTCATTTTCACAACATTTGCTCAAAATAGATCCATCTTTAAAACCAAGTTAAGGCAGAGCTTCTGTGATATTTAAATCAAGAGATAAAGGCTCGTATTTTAAAAATAAAATATGCAACTATTCAAGTGGATGGGAGTGTATGTACATACATACAAAATACCATAGTGATTTATTTACTAGAAAAAGTAAATAATAGCGGGTTTCGGTGCGCCTAGGGTTGAACTTGCGTTACAACTTTGCACTAACATGCCTCCTGACGCATGTGCAATTGCTCCTTTGGCGGGGAGAACTTTATTACGCGTTAAAAAGTATTATTTGTTATTCGTTAAATACCTTTATGTTACTAATTATTGATCCATGTATAAAAACTTGTGCATTGTTAAATATGTACAAGTGTACGAATTTTGGTTAGACGAATATTATAACAAGGCTGAAAGCAGGGTGCTAAGGTAGCGACCAATGAAATTTTGAATTGCAAACAGATAATTTTCGTATTTCTCAAGTATATCGTAAATTTTAAATTAAAATTAAGAGTATGACAATGCCCAACATCGACGCTATATTTAAAGTTGTTATTTGTTGTTTTTCAGAAAATATTTCAACCATTCTGTGAATTTAATGCCCGGTTTCACAGTCCATACTTAAGCTTTGCTTAAGATAAAACAGGAAAATAGTGTTTTGCAGTTCATACTTACAGTAAATACTTAAATACTGAAAATGGGAGTTAAGTAACAGCTGATTTTTATTTTCTTTCTTAGCGTTCGAGCAAGTGTCCGTCCGCTTGCATTCGATGATAGCTTTATACTTTACCACTATTTTCAATAAGTGCTCCGACTCGCTGGCGGTGAGCGGGGTTCTTTTGTTGTTTTCATCCATTTTCGATATAACTTTCCTCTCAAATTTATTATTGTCTGTTATAATTTAAATATTTCAAACGTATTTTTATGGATGACATTTATAAAACATATGTTGCCCACAACGTTGCCATATATCATAATAAAATTTTATAGAAATAAGCATTGACTATGAAACGCAAACGACTACTCAGTCTGCAACAATGCTTAGCTAAGATTTTATTTGGGCACAACTTAAATATGGACTGTGAAACCGAGCATAAGTATAATAAGGCTTCTGTTGCCATAGTTTCTGATTTATTTTCATTTTTGTTTTGAATTTTAAGTCCTCCCTGTCTTAAATATATGCATACATTCATTCATAAATGTTGAACACCTTCAGAGACATAAAAATGTATTTTAGCAAATTTTATTTACTTTATACCAACCATCGACGTCGCGACATAGGGGTGCAAATGCATTAAATTTTTTCGAAATATCCCTTTAAACAATATCGAAATAGAATGGTTTCATTCCTTTTCTTAAGCATTCGCGCTAGTTTCTATCTCTCTCTCAATTACTACAACTGGAACGACTGTTAATATGTCCAGAGAACGTTTATCATAGAGAAGGTTCACGGCGCGAAGAACGTAAAAATATTTTTGGCTAACTCGGTCGAGATGGAAGAGTTTCACCACTGCCAGCTCGGCAGGAGAAATTTTAACATTTTCGCTTGAACAGAGCTGAGCGTGAAATAAAAATTACGTCATATATGTATATAACTATATATATATTGCTCCAACAGACGTATATTCGCTCTTTTGTTTATATTTTTATACGTTTATATGCAAACATGTGTATTCGTATGAATTCTTTTTGTGCTTATTAATGAATACATGTGCAATTGAATACATTTAAATTAAAATTTTTCAAAGCAATATTTGTAGTTAATGTGGAAATAAAGCCTATTTTATAAATAATTTTTTGTATTTGACATATTCATACTTATGTATATACTTCATTACATTTGTACATATATAACAAACTATCATAATATATTAAAAAATTATATATATTATAATAGTAATAAACGTAAACAAATCGTATATTTTATCATTCAAAACTTATATTCACATGTTTCAAGACCATATGTGTTTATGTTCGCTTTCGCGAATTCAAATCATACTATTATCACTTATCAATAATAACATGTGCGCGCTGCTCATATGTATGTGCATACATAAATATGTGCGTATGACATTGGCAATAACGCATACACAAACCTACATATTGCGTGTATTCACATGTAGATATGTATGTCGTCCGCAAAAATTACAAATATTGTTATACAAAAACAACAAATGTCTGAAATAGTGTCAGCGGCGTCACAAGTCAATAGGAATGGCCGCCAAATAGTCGATGCCCAAATTTATAGAAAAATTCGCAACAACAACTTTTTCATTCATGAACGCAAGCGCACTTTCAACAGGCAAACCTCGCTTCATTCATAAAAGCAACCACCATCTCCCCGAGCATGCCTTTGCTCAAAAGCCTCTTTTCGCGACGATGGCAGAAGCTAAAAATCATACAGATGTATATTGAACAACTTTCTGATGCAAACTCGCAAAACGCAGAAAAACACGGAGTGACAAAAGTGGCACCATAGCAGTTGTCGATTTATAATATTTGTCAATTCTAAAATATTTTTCCGCAGCTCGCAAAAATCTGCGTCGATATGTATGCACGCTCATATATCTTTATACATATTTACGCAAGTTTGTGGTCGAAGCTGTTAGAGCGGCAAGGGAAGCGGTGACAATCGGCGATCGTTCGCTTACTTTTTCGACACAGCTCGGATTTTCGGGATATGTGCATTTAATGCTTCATGCAAAATTTCCGTTGACGCGGATAACCAATGGCGAAGCTCATATTTATTGCTTTCATGTCAAAGAGTCAATGTGTCGAAAGACTGACGCGTCACAACATTGTGTTGTTGGTAGCAAATCCGAACTGTGCTGAAAACACAAACGAACGATCGCCAATTGCCACGCTTTCCTTGCCGCTGTAACAGCTTCGTCTACAAACCAGCGTAAATACATATGTATGTTTCTGTATGAGCTTGTATAAGTTAAATTTTTATTTTATTATTTTAATTTTTAAAAAGTAGCGGACTCGCGTCCGCGGTCTTTATTTATTAAATGCTGTTTTAAAAACTAATTACAAATTATTTCTTAACTCTAAATTAAACCTATGCCTTTACCTGGTCACGTTGCCAACAGTTGCGGCGTCAGCAATTGAGCGGACGCGCGTGTGGAGTCACTAACTGATATTGCTGATGCAGTGTCAGCAATTGGGTGGTTTAAAGTTTCCAGCTATTGCCCAACGGTGGGAATTAGCTGACGGTGTGAACCACTGTGTTAACTCTTCCCCCTTTAAGCATGATCGTCCTCGATCATCAATAGAATGGCAAGTCGTTGAAGTTTACGTAAGTTGGCTTGTTGATTATGTCGTTTGGTGGACTTACTGGAGGGTTTTCAATTGTGACTTCTTTTCCGACATATTCAATCTTTATTGATCTACGTTTATGAAGTGCAATGCACATGCATGAAAAAACTACCATAACTGTTGTTGTAAGAGTTCCAATAGAAAGCGTTGTGATTCTTAGGAAATCAATTCGTCTGGTGTTGTTGATGTGCAATTCGTTTAGCATTTCTAGTGATAAAAGCTTGATGTGATTCTTTTCGTCTGGCGTAAGTTGTAAGACTGTGGGTATGGCTTCGAAAGGTATTGTTTCAAAATTTCTATATGTATGTCTGGTTTTTGACTTCTATCGTAGCATTATAGAATTTAATAACGTGTGTCCCATTTGTCATCTGAGGCGTTCTGTTTATATTTATTATACCATTAAAATTGTTTAATAGTAGTATTCCTGGTTGTATTTCTTCGATTGTAGGAATAGCGTGACTCGTGATTGTGGTGCAGGTAGAATTTAAACTATTTATTATTTTAGGTAAACATGTATCTTCACTTAAATCTACTAAACATTTTTTTTCACAAATTGTTACATTATTATATTTTTCACATAGTTTCTTAACTCCATATATTGAATTTTTTCCTTTAATTATTTCTTTATATTTAATATTTATTGCAATGTTTTTTGGCTTCTTAATGGCCTTATAATTATTCTTCTAAATATTTCGCTATTTGTAAGCGGTATTTTTATCATATAAATTATTAACATTTCTTTACTTAGTACGTTTATTTTTGAAAATTTTAACGCTTCTTCTGCGTTGTTAAATGGCATTTGTTCTTCTTTTAATTTTTCTAATGCAGTTTTTATTTCTTCTTTATTTAGTAATAATGTATTTAAAACATTTGTTTTCGCCCATTGAATGGCATACTTTAAAATTAACTAATTCTTCTTTTATTAACCTAATCTTACTTTGTAAATCAATTACAATTTCGTTTATTATACTATCGTCTTTTCTTATTGAATTTGAAATTAAATTCATTACATTTGATATATTGTTAATTCTGTTAGTAAATAGTTCATTTATTATTACTTGTTTGTTATTATTTTGGTTTAGGTTCAAAAGATTCTTGTTAATGATTTCGAGGTCGTCATGGTCTGGTGATCCTGCCAGATATTTCCATGCGGTGCCTAATATGTTTATTGACTTCCTAATTCGGGATGTTTTAGTGGGTTTAAGTGTATCGAGGATTTCAAGGGTTTGATTTATTTCATGTTTAAGGATTGGGCGAAGGAAAGTGTCTTTGGGGATTTTGTCCGTTATATGGTCCTGTATGTCTGTCAAAAGTTGTTCGTACTTGTTGATGTCAATTATATGGATTAGTCTAAATGTTCCGTCCTGAATTTTAGCTAGTCCGTTATTTATCGTCACTAGGTAAGAGTTTGTATAGTCCAAAATCTCTATGCTAGCGAGACTGGTGTCCATTTTTCCTGAAAGTGGATATTAGTTATTTTTTATTAGTCCTTTATGAACTATTCTTCCTGATGCTGTTTTAACTGTGGTTCTCATATTTTCGGAAACTGTTTCTTTTTTGTATTTTGAAGTTAATTTTGATCCTAATCTGTTATTTATTTTAACATAAATAATTTCTCCTGGGCTATAGTCCTTGTGTTCTGATCTATTTTTATTATGGTATGAAAGATCTCTTTCTTGTTTTTCCTTCAGAAGAGTAATATTTTTTTGTCGTTCTTTTTCTATTTGTTGTGGGTCAGAGCGTATCCTGTTCGAGAAAAATATGTCTACGGGTTTGTTTTTTGTCGTTGAGTGAATGGATGAATTGTATTCTTGAACTGATTTAAATAATAATTCTTCAAATGGCATACCTGTGGAGTTAGCTTTGATACATCTCATTATTTCGGAAAGAGTGCTGTGAAACCTTTCTACTTGTCCATTACTGGTGCTGCTGTAAGAAGGTGTGGTGTAGACATTTATAGACATTTGGTCTTTGAGAAGGGTAGATATAGAAGCAGAATTTAGTGATTTCTCATTGTCTATTACAACGAGTTTTGGTATTCCGAAAGCAATCATTAATTCTCTTATTGGGTCCTTTATATGTTCTATTGCTCTTGATGAAATAATTTTAACCTGTGCATACTTTGAAAATTTATCTAAAGCTGTGAGGATGAGATTCTTCTGTGTGGAATAGATGTCAACGTGGACGATTTCTCCTGGGACCTGTGGAATAGGAGTTTCTTGGATTTGGGGTTTCGGTGGATGTCTGTCATATTTCTGTTCATGACAGGTAGAACACTGTTTGGTGATTTTTTCAATTTTGGAATGCATACTTGGAAAATAGTATTTTCGTAAAATTTGAGATTTATTCTCTCTACTGTTTCTATGTGCTCTTTCATGTTCCTGAATGATAATTTGCTCTTGTTCGGTTGCGGATGGGGAAAAAAATTTTGGAAAGGTTTGGGGTAATTATTTTCCTGTATCTTGCCCATTAGAGTTTCTGTCGTGTGAAGTCCGTTGATAAGTGCTGGGTCTAAGTACCGTTTGAATATGTCAATGATGTCTTGTGTAGAATAGTTTTGTTTTGTAATTATGTGTCTATGAAAAGTAGGGAATGGTATTTGAAAGGTGTAACTGTTCTCGTTGCCAAATAGTAGGAAAAGTTGATTTTTAAAAGCATTAATAGGGGCTTCTGTAGCTGGAATAAGGAGATGAGAAGAGCTGTCGTTACTGTGGTCAGTGGTTGTAAGAACATTAATGTCAGTCTGTGGAGGTCTCGATAAGGCATCTGCTACGACGTTTGTTCTTCCTGGCTTATACTTCATTTCGTAGTTGTATTCCTCAAGGATACACTTCCATCTCTTCATTTTGCCGTTGTGGTTTTTGTTGCTCAACGCAAAGGTGAGTGGTTGATGATCTGTGAAGATTACAACTTTCGCTGATCCGTATAAATAGTTTCGGAGTGATGTAAGAGCCCAAATAATAGCCAGCATTTCTTTTTCGTTTGCGGCATAGCTCTCTTCGGTTTTGTTTAATGAGCGGGATATAAAGGTGATAGGTTTACCTGCTTGCTCGAGGACGGCTCCTATGGCATAGTTGGATG
This sequence comes from Bactrocera correcta, assembly GCA_027475135.1. Lineage (NCBI taxonomy): Eukaryota > Metazoa > Arthropoda > Insecta > Diptera > Tephritidae > Bactrocera > Bactrocera correcta. Next base: position 40,328,839 of record CM050326.1, read on the forward strand.
CGTCGGTAGTAAGATGAAATTCTTGTGTGAAATCTGGATATGATAGGATAACTTCTTTTGATATTAGGGAAGATTTAATTTTGCTGAAGAATTCTAAGGCGTATTTATCAAACACTATTGGCTTTTTACTGGAGGCGGTTTTGGACACGCGTCCATCTTCCCCTCTTAAAAGCGAGGTCAGAGGTTTCGCTAACTTGGCGTAATCTCTGATGAAGCGTCGGTAATAGCCTGATAGGCCAAGGAAAGACCTCAAGTCTTTCAGTGTTTTTGGGCACGGAAATTCTTGGATTGCCTTTACTTTGGCGGGATTGGTTTTTATTCCTGTGGGTGAAATGTTGAAGCCTAGAAATTCGACTTCCTTGCGGAAAAACTCGCACTTGTCTAATTGGACCTTCATGTTTGCATTTTGTAGCGTATGGAATATTGTTTCGACATTATGAAGGTGATCTTTCTCATCTTTGCCAAATACTATTATGTCATCTATGTAGACATAACATATTTTGCCTATGTGCTCCTTCAGTATGTCGTCTAGCGCTCGTTGGAAAATAGCGGGTGCGTTCTTAAGTCCAAACGGAAGTCGAGTGAACTCATATTTGCCATTATTAATCGAAAAAGCTGTCTTCTCAATGTCCGATTCCTTCAAGGGAATCTGGTGGAAGCCACTCTTTAGATCAAGAACAGAAAAATATTTGTTGTTTCCAAGTTGTGAAATTACTTCATTTATTTCCGGGATGGGGTATCTATCTGCTATTGTCAATGTATTTAATTTTCTGTAGTCAATTACAAGCCTATATTTCTTTTGTCCTGAGGCATCTAGTTTTTTAGGTACAACCCAAACGGGTGAGTTATAAGGAGAACGAGATGGTCTGATAATTCCGTTTTTAAGTAGATCTTCTATTTCTTTAGTTACAAAATCTCTCATCGCTAGTGGGTAGGGATAGTATTTTGTATATACTGGAGTATCTGAAGAAGTTCTGATTTCTCCTAGTACGGTAGTAGTATAGGTAAGACTTTCATCTGGTTCAACGAATAAATGAGGGTATTTGTTAGTAAGTTTATTAATGTTTTCCTTCTGTGTTGTTGTCATATGTCCAGTCCTAATGTCAATTTTGTTGACCGATGGGGAAATTTGTTGTTTTATTCTGACTTTTATGCCATTGCCAAATGTAAGGGTGTCATCGTGAATATTTATGGTTGTGTAAAGTTCTTTGAGGCTATCATTACCAATTATACCGTCAAAGGACTTCAGAGTAGGAAGTATAAAAAATTTTAAATTTGTGTCATTTTTTCCAAATAAATTTATAACTGTATGGTGAGTTACTTGTATTTGTCCTGCTATAGAGTTTGCAAAAAATGGTTGTTCGTTAGGTATTTGCCTTAAAACGTGACAGGGTTGAATATAGTTTTTGCTTGATCCAGTATCGATTAACATTTTTAAAATTTTTCCGTTCTTCGTTTTACATTCAACATATGGCAACGAAGAACTATTCATTCTAAAAAATGGATATCGATATGTTCAAGAGTATCATTTCCTGGTTTTGGGTTGTGGTATTGGAATGATTGTCCGTTTTCTTCCATATTCAAAGCTGTTTCGTATTCTTGTAAGGTGTGAGTCCCGGTTTGTTGGCAGTACTGGTCTTGTGAGTACTCCTGTTCTTCTGCGTAGTATGGGTCTTGTGGGTACTGTTCATGTTGATTACCTGTTTCTATATGAAAATTTCTTTGATGTTTGAGAGGTATTTGTGTTGAAAAGTTAGATGGTCTTTTTATGGGTGGTTTATTGAAATGTGGTCTATTTATGTAGTTAACTGCTCTTGAGTGTATGGTGTGATCAACATCCATGGGCTCTGGAGGTGGTTGCTTATTGGTGACCTGAAACGGTGGTCTGCTAAGCTGATAATTTTGGTAATTTTGTTGGGGGCGTTGGTATTGGGGTGGCATCGAGTTTCTAAAAGGATTCTGCGGTCTGGGAATGTATGCTAATTGAGGGTAGAATGGTTGGTTGAAAGCAATTGGTTTCCTTGGTGGTAATGGTGGTAAGTTATGGGTATTCGGTTTACGTACAGCACCTTGGTTGTTATATGCGTATTGAGTCCTGTAGCCTTGGTTTTCTAGTTTTAGGCACAAATGAAGTGCTTGAGGCAGATCTTCAGGTTCTTTCATTCCTAAAAGTCTAGGAAGGTCACCTTTTAATCCCCTGATAAACGTGTCCAAGGCTTTATGCCTGTAAGTTTGAACTAACAGACTTAGTGACTCCTGGCTCATCTCCAAACTCGAAAGTTTGTTTAGAATAAGCGAAAGGTGTGTATAAACATTTTGGTAGAACTGCTGGATAGTACTGTTGCCTTGCACAATTGATGTAAGCTGACATTCAAGGGTCGTAATATCTCTTTTATCTGCGTAATGTAACGTCAAGCATCTAGATATTGCTTTCCATTCCAGTGGGGTGTTATAGGACTCAAGGGCGACATCAGCATTGCCAGTTATTTTATTGCGGATAACAGAAAGTATTCCGAAATATCTAGGCGTTTCCTTTTCGGATTCGTAGATTTTCAAAACCCGATCTACACTTTTTTTCCAAGAACTAAATTCTCCTTGGTTGCCGTTAAATTCCCTTAAACTTCTAACTATGTCTGGTATTTTATCTAGGCCTGATAACTGTCCTCTATATTCTGGGTTGATGGTTTCGTCTGTCGCATTAAGTAAGTCAAAATTAGGGTTGAGAACATGTTGTAAATGTTGTCGGCCCTCATTCCTGAGTACCTGGCCTACAATTGTGGTAATTAGTGTTGTCAGTTCAGCATTCGGTTGAGAATTATTGTCGAGAGTTGGGTTTGGGTTTGCGTTCACTGATCCTTGATTAGGAGCAGGAGGAGGGATTGCAGGCTTATTTAGTATACTGGGCCTAATCATTTTAGAAATTCTTTTAAGTTTTGGGATATTTGAATTTTATAGCTAACTAATTTTATTGTTAATAGTGTTTTTGTTTGTTAATTATCCTTTTTCTCTGGAGGGTCCCTTTTGTGGTGAATCGCAGAGTAGGATGTAATGTTATATTGAACCGGAGGGTCCCCCGTTAGGTGGTGAATCGCGGTTCGTGTTTATTTGTCCTTTTATTGGCTGTACAAGCCTATGTTATGTTTTTTATATTCCTCTGGAGGGTCCCCCCGAAGGTGGTGAATCGCAAAGGAATTTTTATGTTATAAGATGGAGGGTCCCCCGAAGGTGGTGAATCGCAGCCTGGATTGTTTTAGGTTATTGGCTGTACGAGCCTGATTTTAAATGGGTTAGTAAATTTTGTTAGTTTTTAATTATCCTTAAAAGTTACACTTATTATATGGTTATCTAATATAATTTTAATTTTTCTTAAAATATTAATTATTTATTCTTACAAGTATCCTCGTGGCGACGGGGAGGCGTTCCTTTTTGGCCTTCTGCTTACTGGGGTTCCCACGGTGCGCACGTATCGAGGGTGCGTTCCCTTCCTACAGGATTCCAACGCTGTGTTTTGGTTCGGGACCAGTTAGTTCGCTTCCGTTTTCACTTGGCCGTTTTTTCTTTACGGGCTGTTATACGGACGTACTGTCTTTGTGTGTTCACTTGTGGCACTGAAACATATGTAAATACTGGCACTGCAGCTGCTTTGCAGGCGTCTGGCCAAACACTACGACACTTTTTTTTTGACGCGGCTGTTGTACAGGCGATTGTCTATATTTAAGTGACGACGCGGTATCACAATGTTCAATTTTAAATTTTTAAGGACACGGTGAAACAACACTTTGACACTTTACGGCGCGAATCTAAGCTGGTCCCTGCTCGGGCGCCAGTTAAATTTTTATTTTATTATTTTAATTTTTAAAAAGTAGCGGACTCGCGTCCGCGGTCTTTATTTATTAAATGCTGTTTTAAAAACTAATTACAAATTATTTCTTAACTCTAAATTAAACCTATGCCTTTACCTGATCACGTTGCCAACAGTTGCGGCGTCAGCAATTGAGCGGACGCGCGTGTGGAGTCACTAACTGATATTGCTGATGCAGTGTCAGCAATTGGGTGGTTTAAAGTTTCCAGCTATTGCCCAACGGTGGGAATTAGCTGACGGTGTGAACCACTGTGTTAACTTATACATATCGACGAAGATTTTTGCAAACCGCGTAAAAGTATTTTTTACATTCCTTACACTCGTAAGCACAGTCAATCCTGTTTATGTGCCACAATCAAAGATACAGATTTTTGTGGTTAAAAAATAAAAATATAATATGGTACATAAGCGACTACGGATACTTAACCGAGTTGTACTTAAAACAATAGTATGAATGTATTTCAAAAAACAAACCGTGGGATACAGCAAGATATAGTTAGTTAAGAGGGATGATTTTCATTTAAGCGTAGAACTACTTAACCGGGATTCACTGTACACATAAATAAGAGGAATATTGAATATTTTCTTTGACACATTTCTTTACTTGAAAATCGACAAATAAACTATGTTGTCAATTTTATTCTATACTTATATTTGCAGGATTGTCGCTTTTTCCTTCTCATACAAATATCAGAAATTGTGCAATTTATGATTTTTAACTTTTGCCATCGTCGCGAAATACGCTTGTAGGCAAAGGCATGCTCGGGGAGATATAATGGTATTTGTTTTTATGAATGAAACAAGTTTGCCTGTTGAAAGTACGCTTGCGTTCATGAATGAAAATGTTGTTGTTGTGTGTTTTTCTACAAATTTCGGCATCGGCTGCCATTTTGACTTATGACGCTGCTGATGCTATTTGAAACCATTGTTATTTTTGTAGAACAATATTCGTAATTTTTGCGGGTGACATATCAACATGTGAACGCATATAAGTATGTATGTTGAGTATGCATTATTTGTGTGGGAATGTCATACGCACATATTTACATGTGTACGCATATTTGTATGTTGGTTTGTGTATACATTATTTGGTCGACAATGTCGTACCCATATGCATGTAGATGTACATATAGAGCAGTGCGCGCGCACCTTTCACTGATAAATGATAATATCACGATTTGAATTTAAATTGTACTTATGTACATATGTATGTAAATATGTGCTAATATGTAGATGCGTATGAAAATTTACATGAAGAAATGTAATTTCATACAATATTGTTGTAATATATTAAGTTTTTAGGATCTCATATACATATATCGCATATATACAAACATATTCATATATGAAATTATATTATATTACCAATCATAAGAAATATTTAAAAATTAACTGTTATTCACTCATTAACTACGAATATACATATATTTTGAAAATAGCATAAATTAATTAGAATGTCGTCAGTTTTGCATGTATTCATAAAAATTCGCAAAATTATAATCATATCAAGTAATATGATGGCATGCCAGCGTATAAAAATATAAGCAAAAGGCTAACATACATCTGTAATAGCAATGTAAGTTTCTGAGCATAATTTTCAATTAATGCTCAGCTCTGTTCACGCGCCACTGTTAAAAATTTCTCCTTCTTAGCTTGCTGTGGTAAAACGCACTCATCGAATTTTGTTAGCTTTTGACAGTTTACACGCTTGTCCGTTGTTGGACCTTCTCTATAAATATACGTTCTCTGGTAATACTTGCAAAGATTTTATGGAATACATCATAAAATAGGTCAATTTTAAAATATGCACTTATGTGTTCTCATAACAAATATATTTATGTATATCGATCTATAAATTATAAGCAGAGTCGTTTGCGCATAGAAAATAAACGAATCTGTAGGGGTACATTTCTTTACATTGAAATTAGCATTATGTTTCTCATTTAATTCTGAAAATGCTTAATTCTGCTATTTTTGTGGTGAAACACGCTTATAATTTGTCTGTGGTGAAACTCTTCCATCTCGACCGACTTAACCAAAAATATTTTTACGATCTCCGCGCCGTGAACCTTTTCTATGATAAACGTTCTCTGATATGTCGTTACAATATTCCCTTCAATACGAATTTATTTTCGATAACGCCGACAGGAATGCCAAATAGCGTTCTTATTTTGTTTTAACACCACAACGACAACGGGAGCAGAGCCAATTTTTCATCCGAAAATGTTAGTCAGTTTTATCTTTTTGGTTTTCGTAACGAAAAGTTGTTAGGTACTATAATTTGGGCTCAAAGTCAATTCTCAAGACAACCGCTTGGAGGAGATAGTTGCATTCATGAGCTGTGAACGTGTGTTGATAGCTGCGGTCTAAATATCCAAATAAAACAGCCGCTCAGATCTTCTGAGTTGTTCAGGTTTCAAGAGCGAGCGAGCGAGATACTGGTGTAGGCCTAGTCATCATAATACACAACATCGTCGGATCGTTGGCGATATTGACCTCAGGGACACTGCCCTTGACAGGCGATGTCAAGCCCAAAATATTTAATATATACATCATCCTGGATACCACCCGAATAGAATTATGGTCACATTGCTAGTGGTGGTCTGATAAATACCATAACTTGGCGACCTTTGGACTACTGTCAAGGCCTTGTCTAATCCAAGAACCCAAAGAAGTACTCGAACTCTTATAGATATGGTTAATGATACTCTCATTGAATTTAAATTCTAAATGAGAAAATATATACATACATATACAGACACATTCATATACATACTTAGCATTATATATTTTATATATACGAAAAGAAATAATATGCGAGTAACAAATATTTGTGCACTACATTTCATGGTTACAAGTTTGCTAAAAGTCGATTTTTCCTAACGCTTTAAGAACGGCTGTCGGAATTTATGAGAAACTATTCTCGTGGCTGTCGAAAAACTTTGAGATTAATCGAAAATATTCGGGGGTCGCAGAATAGTGGTTTCCAATAGCTAATTTTCAGCTATTATAATTAACTAATTTTTACTACATATATGTATGTACATATATGAGTATTGATATCCTGCAAGACGATAATTTTCCAATTTAAAAAAGAACAATTTATATTCCGAACTTTGGTATACCTCTTAAGATTAACTATTATTTTATTAGATTTTAATTCATATATATATTTATTGTTCTCTGGTTTTTATGATATTTTCATTTCCTATATTTTGATCAATCACAGGTTGTACAATAATACAATTACAAATAACAGTATTGAATAATTTAGGAAGTTATTGCGAGCACAAATATATTCTAAATCGATCTTATAACGGGTGATTTTTTAAGAGCTTGATAACTTTTTAAAAAAAAAAAACGCATAAAATTTGCAAAATCTCATCGGTTCTTTATTTGAAACGTTAGATTGGTTCATGACATTTACTTTTTGAAGATAATTTCATTTAAATGTTGACCGCGGCTGCGTCTTAGGTGGTCCATTCGGAAAGTCCAATTTTGGGCAACTTTTTCGAGCATTTCGGCCGGAATAGCCCGAATTTCTTCGGAAATGTTGTCTTCCAAAGCTGGAATAGTTGCTGGCTTATTTCTGTAGACTTTAGACTTGACGTAGCCCCACAAAAAATAGTCTAAAGGCGTTAAATCGCATGATCTTGGTGGCCAACTTACGGGTCCATTTCTTGAGATGAATTGTTGTCCGAAGTTTTCCCTCAAAATGGCCATAGAATCGCGAGCTGTGTGGCATGTAGCGCCATCTTGTTGAAACCACATGTCAACCAAGTTCAGTTCTTCCATTTTTGGCAACAAAAAGTTTGTTAGCATCGAACGATAGCGATCGCCATTCACCGTAACGTTGCGTCCAACAGCATCTTTGAAAAAATACGGTCCAATGATTCCACCAGCGTACAAACCACACCAAACAGTGCATTTTTCGGGATGCATGGGCAGTTCTTGAACGGCTTCTGGTTGCTCTTCACCCCAAATGCGGCAATTTTGCTTATTTACGTAGCCATTCAACCAGAAATGAGCCTCATCGCTGAACAAAATTTGTCGCGAAACACATTTCGAACCGAACACTGATTTTGGTAATAAAATTCAATGATTTGCAAGCGTTGCTCGTTAGTAAGTCTATTCATGATGAAATGTCAAAGCATACTGAGCATCTTTCTCTTTGACACCATGTCTGACATCCCATGTGATCTGTCAAATACTACTGCATGAAAATCCTAACCTCAAAAAAATCACCCGTTATCTATGGCAACAACCACTGTTAACCAGTGTAATTCATATTAATAATAGTAATTGCTTTGTGCTCTGGTGTTTTTTAATTTTCAAAAAAGCCTACTTAAAGAACTTATGTTTTTAAAGATTTTTAAGAATCAATTAGAAATCAATGTGTTAGGAGTGTATGGGTTATTAATGGCACTCACTAGTTATTTCAAAAAAAAATTTATTATAGACTTTTTGATCTTCTTAAATAGGTCCTCGTACCTTAAAATTGTATCGGTACCATGGAAGATTTCAACACACATCACCATATTAAAATTAGAAATAAAAGCTTAGTTTATTAGGAGGTTAGTTAATTACGGCATAAATGTGTGATATACAGGTATTAAATGATATTCACTAAAAAATATTAATAAATAGTAAATAATAGTAAATAGTAAATATTTCAAACGAACACAGTAATTAACGCAACGCTTAAGCGATACATAAACAAAACTAGAATTAGCTAACATAAAATGCTTGTATTAAGCCTACTGAAGAATGTTAATCTCCTACTACATACATTTGCCGTAAATATTTTTATGTGGCAATACAAACGTTTTGGTTTAACTTTCGTTTAGCCAATACCAACCCATTAAGTTACGAAATATCAAGAATCAACAAAGCTTCATGTATGGTATTGTTAAATATTGTCAACTATGCTGTTTTTATTATTGCATTCAGTTGTAACAATACACACTTATATAAAACACTGAGAATTAATACATATGCATAGTACTTATTTAATTATATACAATTATGCAATCATGAGTTATGCAAAGCTATAGAGCAATGGCCTATTGTTTAAGATTTTGTATGTAAGATGTGAGAATCATTTAGATAGAAATATAAGTTGCAGGAGCATTGAAATAAGGTTTTTAAGTTTTCTTCTCTTTGAAATTTTATTATAATTAAACTTTATAAGAATGTGTCTTGAGAAGATAAGCAAAAATTTGTCATAAATGTTTTCACTCGTAATATCAAAATTATGTGTTTACTTTCTTTCAATGATTCAACAATATTACTGGTAATCAAATTGAAAGGTGAATTTTTAATTTATATTTCAAGTGTTTTTCGAATCGGTATTTTTTTTTTCTGTAAGTTGGTGGTACTATAGTGGCATCTATTCTAAATTTCACGTCAAAATATTCAAATACGCGTCGTTTTGTGAGGCTCTAAAAGTGAATTTTTCAAATTTTTTACTATGTCTGAATTCATTGAACAAAGAAGTGCGATAATGCACCATCTCATACTGCATTGGTTATTCGTGATCATTTCGCCACATTTTCAACTAATATCGCGCCGCAACCACCGCACTCGCCTGTTTTCTATGACCACTCCGAGGACACCGTTTGGTCGCAATGTAGAATATAAAAGCGGAGCATTTTTCCAAGGCTATGATGACTGGAAAATTCGTTGGCATAAATGTATTGCAGCAGGAGGGGATTACTTTGAAGGAGATGAAATGGACAAAATTCACCTTTCAATTTGATCACAGTAGTATAAAACTTTCCAGCTATTGTAATTTTTGAGAGATCAAAGACAAACAAGAAACACATAAAAGTTTATTTGTCATTGAGGATTAAAACTGGAAGCACACTCTCTAGTAATACAACCTTATATAATTTAAGTATGGTACTTTCTTAAGGACGTCATATGAGAATAAAAGTTGTGCCACGAAAAGTAGGTTTTCATTTTGAAGTTCTTTTCTTTAAAAAATACTTAGCTTTCCAAATAAAATACTATACAGTTGCTAATAACTTAATGAGGTTTCTTTAATGTCCTACCGGAGGTGCGGGAATTAGAAGACCTTTCATTAAGTGAGGAATTTTTATGTTCTTGCAACCAGTTGCTACAGAGTATTATAGTTATCACTTAAAACTAAGCGAGATGGATATAGGGTTATGTATATATAAATGATTAGGGTGACGAAGAGTTGAAATCCGGTTGATTGTCTGTCTGTCCGTCCATCCGTCAAGCTGCAACTTGATTAAAAATTGAGATATCTTGATGAAACTTGGTAGGTGGGTTCCTTAGTATAAAAAAACATGTGGGCAAATATTTAAAAAAAAAGTGGGCGTGGCCCCGCCCTGTAATAACATTGTACATTAAACTCTCCTAAACCAATTAATCTACAATAACCACACTCACCCGGCTCAAATATTATAAGAACTCCTACCGACAGTGTGAAAATGGATGAAATCGGCAGATAACTTCTCATACTCCACATATAACGGTTCTGTTAAAAACTACTAAAAGCGTGATAAGATAAGATTTTGGTGAAATCTCGTTCGATTTCGACAAAATTGTGTAGGTGATATTTTTTTCATATTACTATGTCACAGGGCGAAATCGGAGTATACAACCTCACTGCATATAGCATAATTTCAAATTCCATAAATCAAGAAAAAATTATATTAATTTCGCGGTGAAACTTTGCAAGAATAATGCCGTTAGTGTATGCTATCTTATGATCAAAATGGGTTGAATCGGGCCAATACTTTCCTTAACCCCCATTCACCTGATTTAAAGATTTTCGAACTTCCGGGTGACTCTGTACAGCATATATCGGCCAAAATGCGAGTTATCCAAATGAAAATAAGAGAGCGTGTTTTAACATAGCAGTGTATCTTTGTATCTAAAATAGATAAATTTGAGCGAAAACTTTACCCATCCCCCATATAACTAATATCAGGATTTTCAAACTGAAATTGACTTTACTCTACATGATTGGTTTTACACCTTAACGTATTTCCCTAGCTTTGATTCTTGTAAGTTGAAAGAGTATAAAATGTTCGGTTGCACCTTCCTTACTATTTTATAATTTCTTTATTATTGATTTGCTTGTATTTTTATCAAATTTCTTAAATCTAGTTTATCTAATTAAATGTAAACATATGTACGTTTTACTCTGTATGTTGTCACACATGGAGCATGGGGTTGATTTTAATTGTGCAACTCAATGCATGTCCGTGTGTTTTTTCGTATGTACATATGTATAATGTGTCACATGAATTATTTTCAATTTTACATATTTATAATGCCTAAATGTATTTTCAGAAGCATTATTTTACCAGTGCATACATTTATTTATATATGAATGAAGTCAGGAAAAATATTTTATTAATTTTAAATAGGATTTCGCATTTTTGACGGTAGTTTATAATTTTAGTTTTAATATGACTTGCTCTCTCGCAAAAATATCCAAAATGAGAGATATTTTTCAAAATTGCGGCAGAAGTTGTCAATAAATTTTTCAATAAACGTTTTCGAAAAACAAATACATTATGACAAAAACGCTGTACTGTGTGAGAAATTTATGTATTGTTAACTTTATAGATAACAAAAAAGATTTTATTGGGATAATTCTATTTTAAAAAAGCTTTTTATGAGTTATATCATAGTTCTATAATTAAAAGTTAAATATATGTTTTAAGAATATTATTATTGAATAAAACATTTTATTATTATTGAATTGAACAGTTATTCGAGACAGCAGATATAAGAAAAAAAAAACGAGTTTATATTTTGAATCAATAAAACAAATTTTAGCGAATATATGCCTTTATTTAACTATTCGAAATTCTAAAACAATTTTCACTTATTTAAAACAAAGTTATGGGTTTCATAGTTATTACCAAAAGGCAATAAAAGATACTTATTTATGACACATAGTGTGTACAAGTAATATTAAAACCTGATGCATTTTTTTAAACAAGGAAAATTTGTTCACATAAAATAAACTTAAGTGAGTAGTCGAAAACACAAGGTGCGGTCCAAAATTAAGAGGACTTTTTGAATCTTGCGCCCCTTGGTAGCGCCATCCATATGTCGACTGGTGCGTTAGAACCTGATATCTTTATCGATTATCCAGTGAGAATTTCATGACATTTCATTGATTGGAAGTGAAGTCATTGCATTTTAAGTGTCAGTATGTTTGTGTTATCGGTGCGAAAATGAGCTTCGAATAAAGAGCCAACATTAAATTTTGCTTTAAAATTGATAAAACTTTTACGGAAACGTTTCAATTGATGAAACTAGTTTATGGCGATGATTGCCTATCCCGTAGCAGAGTGCACGAGTGGTTTCAACGTTTTCATAGTGGTCGTGAAGACATAAATGACGATCAACATCTGGGCCAACCAAAATACGTAATCACCGGAAATTCCATCTGTGTGTGAATTCATCAAAAATCAGTCGAAATCATCATTGAAATTCAAGGAAATGGAATTGAAAATCTCCAAAACATCGATTTATGTATCGCATTTTGATCGAACATTTGGACTTACGAAAGGAGTGTGCACGGTTTGTTCCGCTGAAATTGACTGAAGACCAAAAATTGCTCAGAATCCAACGTTCGAAGGTCGATTATGTGATCAAAAATCACATTTTAACCATTAACCAATCACCGTATTCACCTGATATTGCACCGTGCGACTTCTTTCATTTCGATAAAATGCATTTGCTCATGAAGGGAAAGCGTTATGCAGATGTAGAGGCCATTCAAAAGGCTTGCACCGGCATACTGGCGGTCATATCGGCCAATGAACTAAAGCACTCGTTCGACATGCTTTTGAAGCAGAAGGAAACTATTTGCAATAAAATAAATTGATTTTGCCGAAAAAATTTGTTCTGTTTTTTTTTTTTTTTTTTTGTAATCCTGTTTACTTTGGAACGCACCTTATATACATACGCATGTACATATATCGTGCTAGGCCAAAAACCGTCCTGCTGTCTTTTCGAGACCTTGTGAACAGAAAGTTTGCCTGTTTTCCTTCCGCTCCCTTGCACGTGATCTTGGCGATTGTCTTGGCAATCCTGCATACCACTAAGCTATTCCACTATACTTTGATCCGCCTGTTAGCTCAGAACTTTCGGAAATTTCATCTTGAATAGTGTTTAACGACTTGCGTAATCTCATCAGCGATTTTGATTCCAGGAACATGGAAATTCCGCTGGTGGTTCGCGTACCGTGCGACATCCACCTTCTTTTAAAGTGACTTGATAAGCTTTATCCCCCTATTTTAGCGAGAAGGTTTGCGGTCGATTTCCTGTCTATCGAGCTATGTCCGAAGATTCTTATGGAAAAATCACCTACCGCCACTGAAGAAGGTAAGTTTAAGATATTAATAGTGTCAAGGAACTTGCCCGTCGTTAGTGTAGCGATGGCGTCTGCATAGGCTATCAGTTTGGGTGTTCTTCCTTCAAATTTTTCCAGAAACTTATTTGTTACAAGTGACAGTACACCCCTTGAGGAGTTCCCGTTCGTTCCCGCCAACCTGAGAAATTTGTCTTCGTTCAATTCTATTATGGCTGGTTCTATACCGGCTGTTTCCAGACTGTTAATCGTTGCGGCAATGGGGGCATTATTAAATACTTCACCAGTGTCAAGAAAGTTACGCAGTGCATATTCTTTATTGCTCTATGCCTTTCTTTATATTTAAGATTAACCAGTGAAATGAAAATGAAAATTGTTCTTAAACTAGGCATTTTGAATTTTTTCGAGTAAGGAATGAGGTGGGACTTATTTGTATACATACTCTCGAACGGAGTCCCGTTAGCCGCTTTTGGTATGAATGTGACATTCGCCTGTCTCCAAAGGATATTTATCAGTTAAGCCTTATCATCAGGTATAATACCAGCACCGTTGATACGTTTGGATTCATGGCTGGGATAATACCATCCATACCAGGAGAATTAAACGGTTCGAAGCCTTTGAGTGCCCACTGTATTTTATTGTTTCTTATGGCATCGGAAAAGACGTACTCTACTCCCTTTCTTACAGGTTAGAAGTTACACCCTGGAAAATGCGAGTTGACTAAGTCTTCTGTTGATTCCTCAGTGCACGGGTGCTTGGATAGTTGTTCCTAAGCCTAGCTACCTCAGTTGTGTTTTCTAACTTCATTTTAGCTTTGCAATTTTTTATATGCACTAAATACGTCCTTATAATGTTTACGTGCTCCGATGTTGGAGGGCAGCGATGATATACTATTTATTAAAAAAAGTGTGACAGTCCCTCCTTCATTTCAGAGGTTGAGTCATGTATCTCGTACCAAGTATTTATATATTGACTAATCAGTATAAAATTTAATAATGACTCACCCCTATTAATGCCTAGCAGTAATAAGCTGTGGTGCGTGTTGACGTCAGTGCCTATCAAGAGGGGTCTATTCGCTCCTACTGTCCGCCGCAAATCCGCTGGCGGCGCTTCGCTCATCATTTATCATCATATTATATGAAGATAAATTTAGTTTAATGTATGAATGCATACTTTTCCTTTCTGGTATAACAGACCCCACCGTCAGATCATATGAAAATGCATTTATAACAGTTACTTTCCCTCTACGTTGAGAAGGAGCTCGACAGAGGGGACCTTTATGCAGGTTTATTTGAAGAACCTTTACTGAAACCAAAATGGAAAAATTGAACTCAATAAAATTGCACAAATATTTTTCACATAAATCATTTATAATAATAACATTAATACCGATCATTTATTTAGGGTCCATTCTTATAATAGGCATTTTAAAACAGACTCAAAATGTTTAAATATGAATAGTTGTACTTTTCTGTCTTGTTCTCTAGAAGCTTTTGATATTAACACCCCAATTTTGTCTCCCATAATGGCTTCATTATACTGGCCCTGGTAGGATTTCTCAAATTTTATTCATTCATGATGACTAATGACTTGAAGTCAGTTCCTACTTAGAAGTTTTGACCTCTCCGCTGGAAAATGAAACAAAAACATTTATATGCAGATATCAGTAAAGATCAAAACTCAAAAGCATTAGTTTGCTGAATGTCATGGGACTCGATTTTTAGAACGAAAAGACAAATTGTTAACATTAATAAATGTTAACTATGTGGCGGAAAATATCTATCTAGCAAAGAAAAATAAACGAAAAGATTTTAATTAAATTTGCTACTATAACAGTATTTTCCTTTCCGGAATTATTTCATTATTTGTTAATATTTGTAATTTTAAAGAATCTTAAAATTATTAACTAATGATCAAATTATAAAAATTCAGTGTGTGAACATAATTACTACATTTTTTGTGAAGATCAATTTTGGAAAATTTTTCAGTTATAAGTGATATTTTCTTTATAGATATTCCACGCATTCAAAAACCAAAGTCGCAAAATACTGTGAGCAACTTATCATAAGAGGTATTCAGACTGAACTTGTTAATCTGGTAATTCGTTAGTTAATACTTCGTTAAAACACATAACTGTGAACATACTTTTTGCTCTACTTCAATAGTGGGTGTAAATTTTGTTCCAAAACACCTGATTAAGTTTAATTAAATACTTACTTTTGAAATACTTGTCAAAACCAAGCAGCTGAGTGAAGTTAGCAAGTAACTAAAAAACTATCATGCTTGACAATCTGGTACTTCGTCATTCGGTAAAACGGCAATATGTTAAGTTTACAAAAACAAAACGTATGTAAAAAACTACCAAGTAACGACTAACGAATTAGCAAAGCTGGTCTGAATACCCCTATTATGTTGATGGTAATCAATAATATACCCAAAATGTCTAACAGGAACAGTAACTATACTCGAGCTATTATGTAAATACGTACGTATTAATCTCAGATTCTTTGTAATTTTAGATTAAGATGGATTTTGTCAATAGTTTTTCATAATGGCGTCTGTGATTTCAGTTAAAGTAAAGTTGCTTACTTTTTACCTAGAAAAGGTTTTTATTATGTTTTAACAAAATTTAAATTTGTTACCCCTAATTGATTGAAGGATTAAATTTAGCTCTTTTTGAATGTAAGTCATTGGACAAATATTTGATTTCAAACGTGGAAGTCTTAAATTTTTATTTATGCGGTGTAAAATGATATTGCATTACAATTTTGTAAATTCTGTTAGTTTATACGCATTTATAAACAAAAGGAACACAACAACGCTGATTTTGACATAAGCATTTTCAAATACATACATAAAATCGAAAATGCTAAGTAGTATGTTAATTTCAGCTACCCAACCTACATATTACTGTGTTCGATGGTAAACTTTCTAGCGGACTTTGACAGAAATTCTAAAATGAAATGCATATGTATGACGAAGTTAACACACAGTTAGAAAAAAATGAATAGTTTCAGTTAATTAATTGTACGTACGTTCGTCGTAAAATTGGCCGTTTTAAAGCAAATGAATAATTATTTAAACACAATTATTACAATAACAAACATTAGGTTAACCATATTGGTGATGAGCCATGTAAATTATTGAAAATTTTTAACAAAAAAGAGTGAAAGTAAATATTAGAAACTACGTTCACGCATATGCAGAAGATTAGATGGACATGGCTAAACCGACCCAGCTCGTTACGCTAATTAAAGAATTTCCTTCTTTTGACTCACTTTGAAGAAAAATCTGCATGAATAAAACGAATTAAGTAAAACTGTCAATGGCTGGGTATAACTTGAATCTAATATTTAGGTGGCAACAAGCCCTCCTAAGTTTGGGTGTAACCGAAAATATTATGCAAAGAGGAGAAATCTTTTCAGGTTTTGGTAAAATTTATCATTGAAAATGAATACACATTACTTAATGAATACTATTTGTTATCTATTTACTTCTTCTATAAGGTGTAGACACACTTAGTTTGTTTTACTAAATTTTGTTTAATATCTGAGATATTTTTATTAAAATCAATTCAAATAACTGAATTCGCTATATTCATTATATTAGCGCTATTGAGATATGCCTACTGATGAAATAAAGTTATTCAAACTATTCTCAATTAATTTTAATAAGGCATTTTCTTTTGAAATATTTATATGTAATATAAAATGCATCAAAGAGACGAAAATTAATATTGTGACAAACATAATTTGCAAAATCAACAAGCCATTCGCAGCTGCCAGAACCAAATGGAGATATTTCGGCAGAGAACAATCAATATGGGTTACAGTTTGTTAGACTTTAATTAATTTACCATATAGCTTAAGCTGATACCCCTAATATATGTACATTACGATTATAATATCCACCCCTCTGTTTGATTTACGCTGTATAATGTAACGTCTTCGTCATACTTCGACAACACTCTAACTGTGTCTACTCTCATTTTCTCATACATGTTCTATATCATTATCAAATCCAAAGTCTAATACGTTATATCAAAGAGAAAGTTCGCGATGCCAAGGGCGTAAGGATATTTCCCTTCTCGCAGGGATAATGCAAAAGATGAGCGTGTTTTAAAGGTAAAAAAGGATATATTTGTGTTTTTTATGCGGGGACATGAGTAATATAATTTAGTTAAATTTAATGACATATTATTGTACAACTTTTGAAGAATATCAGAAAAAATTTTCAATGAAAAATATTAATAAATAACCCTGTGAGGGTGAGTCTCCATAAGCGCCTTGAAGAAAAGTGGAACATTATAACTCGTTACCGGATCATCTGAAACAAACAAATTGATATGCGTTTTAAAGGTCATGTATTTCTCGAGGTAATCAAAAAGAGTTTTTTTTCTATTTTTTGCAGCACGGTTAGTTTGTTAATAGAAAATAGAAAAAATGGGGAAAAAACTCCATACGAAATTCCTCATCTCAAATTCGCGAAGATGAAAATAAAAAAAACGAAATTCAAACAAAACTTAGCAACCCGCAAATTCGTTCAGTTTTACAATTTACCACTGGAAATCCTACCATCCCCCGCATTTGGATGTTGCAAGAAGCTGCTACCTCTCGACGATGCTTAAAATCAGAAACTAAAAAGTCTTCTGACAATTTCTGAAATGAAAAGTGGCAACGTTGACCATGGTGAATCACAATATTATTAGATTTATTTTTCTTATATTTATTATATATGCCATTAAATTATAACTTTTTTAAAAAAGTGACGTTTGTATGAGCTCCTTTATTACTTCGATGTAAACTTGTATGTTCAAAACACACTTCCTATAGTGATTTTTATGTTATGTTTGCTTATTATAATTTTTTCATAGTTTTTCGATTTAGCTACTTTATATAAGTAGGCTTTTTAATATTATGAAAAAAATATTTATTTACTAACTGTTAAATCTAATTTTCTTAATAATCTCAATAATCATAAGCTTAGTTTCTAAAGTAGCGCTGCTAGTATTTTTATAGGACACAGTAAAAAGGAATACAAAAAATTGGTCAACACTTTTACCAACATGTAAAAAGTCATATTGCCATTTACATTAAATTCCAGAAAATATTAAGTTTAGTTTACTGCTGACTTCTCTACCCTTAAATTTTAAGGTCCTCATTCGACGCTCTTACAAAAAAATGTAAAAACCTTTGAATACCAATTTCATTTGATTTGGTTACGCCTACATTAGTAATAATTTCATTTTCTTAACCATAATAATTTGAACAAGTAAGGAAGTGCTAAGTTAAACAATCGAACATTTTATACTCTTGCAACTTCAAGTACTGGTCCGATTCAGCCCAGTTTTGACATACACACATACCCTTATTAGAAAAGGATTATTCCTTAATTTCAGTTATATATATCACACATTGACCGACTTTTGCGATCAAACGTGTACTATAGATACCGAGGTTTAAATACGGTTCCTAGGGGTTTGAACAGTTTTTATTGGATTTAAACAACATTTCGTCATACACGTTTACTAAGAAGCCTGAATACCAAGTTTCATCGAGATATTTCAATTAGTACTCATGTTACAACTTGCACGGACGGACGGACGAACAGACAGACAGTCAACAGGATTTCAACTTTTCCCGTCATCATGATCATTTATATATAGTATATTAGTATTCGCCAAGGCGGCACTACAGCACGCTTACAGCGAAACCGACAAGCTGATAAAGAAAAGCGCTAGAACGGATAAACGAATCTGGAGTGACAACTTAGCTAGAAAAGCACAGGAGGCCGCGGAAACGTACCGCACTCGTGACCTGTATCAAACGATACGGCAACTGACCAACGCAACACTCAAAACCTCCAAACCGCTGAAAGATGAAGATGGCAAATTGACAACGGCCAAAGATAAGCAGACTACCATCTGGGAGCGTTATTATGAAAACTTGCTTTCACCAACTTCGTCGGAGGCTATTCAGGCATGCGGTTGCCAGCGTCACATACCAAGACGTGACATTCACACCTCGTACCCGAATGAGACGGAGATAATGACTGCTATCAGAGCATTAAAGAACAACAAAACTCCTGGGCCGGATAACATCAACCCAGAACTCCTAAAAGCTGACCCTCAGACGACTGCGCGGATACTTTTTCCTCTACTTAAAGATATTTGGGCCTCAGAAAAGATACCAGACGAGTTGAAAGAAGGTGCTATTACTCTTCTTCCGAAGAAGGGAAATTTGTCGGAATGTAAGAATTGGAGAGGAATAACACTATTAAGTATGGTGAATAAAATAATAACGCACATAATTCACAAAAGGTTATCTGATTCGCTGATGCATGGACTGCGTAAGGAGCAGGCTGGTTTCAGACCCCATTGCTCATGTGTCGATCACATCAATACTTTACGAGTAATTGTAGAGCAGTCGGTAGAGTGGCGAACTCCTCTCTACCTTTGCTTTATCGATTTTGAGAAAGCGTTCGACACTCTCAAACATGATGCGATTTGGAGAGCCCTAGTGTGCAAAGGAGTCCCGGAAAAATTAATTAACCTAATAAAACAGCTGTAAATATTTTAAGTAGCGGCATCCAAGTTAGGACTGGTGTCAGGCAGGGGTGCGTGCTATCACCCCTTTTATTCAATTTGGTATTGGATTTGGTGATGCGACAAGCGTGTGCGACTAATAGAGGAATATCTTGGGGTTTAAGCGGTAGCCTTGAAGATTTGGACTATGCGGATGATATATGTGTGTTGTCGCATAAATATTCGCACATCTCCGTGAAACTTGAAGCTATCAGTGATCTCGCCGCACAAACTGGACTTAAAATTAATATAGCGAAGACAAAATTCATGCGCATCAACACAACCGAAACGCCAAACCTACAGATCGCTGGAACATGCCTCGAAGAAGTCGACGAGTTTTGCTATTTAGGTAGTATCATATCTAAAAACGGAGGATCAGCAGCCGATATACGAAACCGTATATCCAAAGGTCGCGCTGCTTTCGGAATGTTGGATAAAGTCTGGAGATCCACACATATATCCATATATATGGTTGCGAGACGATTTTTTAATCGATGTCTTCGAAAAATTTTGCGGATATTCTAGTCTAACGTTATTAGCAATGCTAACCTCTGGACCGTAACCAAACAGCTACCGGTCCACATCGAAATTCGACGTCGTAAATGGAAATGGATCGGCCACACTCTGCGTAAACCTCACGACGACATTAGCTAGATTGGAATCCGCAAGGAAGCCGAAGGCGTGGAAAACCAGCCAACACCTGGAGACGGGAAGTCGAAGCAGAAGCACAAAGAAGTGGTTATTCTTGGGGCGAAATTAAATTTATAGCTGTAAATAAAATGAATTATAATTTGTTTATTGAGGCCCTATGTTCCACCTAGGAACTACGGGGAAAAAAAAATATATATATATATAATAATTATATACCTCTATCTATCTCGCTCATCTTAGGTGATACGTAGATCCATTACGTGAAGAAAACTGTAATACTCTGTAAGAAAGGGTTGCAAGACTATAAAAATTGACAATATATTTATCTAAAAACGTACATTATTTTCTTGTTTTGATTCAAACGTATAGTTTCATTTTTTTGAAATATGTATATTTATAGATTGTAATAACAATGTGTCTTCTAATTTGAGATATTACATTGGAGTTGTACAATATTCCGTTTATTTATATACTAAATTTTTGATATTATATTAAAGGGTCAGTAGGATAATCTGGTCATGGTCGTCATCAAAAGTGGGGTCACTCATCCGGGGCTTGTTGTTCCTCTTCATTGGTAAGATTTTTTACGTTGCGGGTCCAAAACCCAAGGCACAACCCTGCGGAAAGGATTTTTCGCCTTCTCACTCTACCTCGCCTTCAAACGGATGTTCTTAGGCTACCCAGAGGATACTTGGTCAAAGACCGGAAGTCATGAGCTGCTTGAGTCATATGTAAAAGAATCGTTTCTGGTCACTCCCAAGTGACTGGATTTCAGAGAAATTTCATCAATTGCGTGAACTTCTATACATGACTCCATCCTCCAAATATGGTTATCTGTGGTACTAAATTCCAGCACAATAAAATACATCAAGCTACCTGGCTGTCTCCGGATCGAAAAGCCACCAACCAACGGAGGTCCCGGCTCCCAATCACCGGCTCAACAGATCGTCGGTTGTGAGGTCGTCATATATCTTCTTCAACACCGGTTGAATATCCTCGTCCAGTGGGGGAAAATCTCGATAAGTCCCTGAAGCCTCGGCCACGGTCTATTTGCAGCATGAGCTTACTCCTGTAGGACAGAACTCGTGCTGTGGATGCGCTTCAGTGGAAATTTTGTTGTAAAAAGTTACTAAGCGGCGCGTCTCATTCCTTCTACGGAATCTTTATTCTCTTTGATTGCTCGTTGGTAGTATGACGACAGGTGCAGTATGACGTTATTCGTAAAGGCGGCAGTCTTTATTTTTGGTGCAGGTTTGGCCTGCCTCTCGAAGTACGTTTCGTGGCCGTTTTTTCTTCATCTCGTACGACTGTTTTCTGCGACTTTTTAAGCTGCGTGAGATTTCTTTTGGCCTCTTTAGCAATGAGTCTTTCAAAAGTCTCAGTTCTTTCTTAGTGTTACCGTCATCAATGTAGTTCTTATAATAAACGTTGTGCAGTTCTAAGGATCTTTCAAATATCTCCAACACTCCATCTACCTCCATTTTTCCAGAACTGCCAGAATGGTTCATAGTGCAATCAGCTGCATGATCTTTGTACTAAGCGTCATATTCAATGTCGTCCAATTTTGCAGCCATACCTTCGCATGATTTACAATGACGAGACTTCACAATTACAATTACAAAAACAAAACAACAGTTTATTTCGTACGTCCTTCCAATCTTGAGAATAACTTGAGTAAAAATTGAGATATCTTGATGAAACTTGATATTCAGGTTTCTTAGTAATCTTACTATTGCCACGCTTAAAAATTTCTATTAGTGGAAATTGTTGAAAAAAATTTTGAAAAAGTGGCAGTGGCCACGCCCTTTAATATGATTAATGTGCATATCTCCTAAACCCCTAAACCTACAACAACCAAACTTTCTAAGCTCGAATATTATAAGAATTACCTTTGGACAGTGTGAAAATGAAAGAATTCGGATGAAATCCCCGTTCACTCCTCATATAACGGTACTGTTCAAAACTACTAAAAGCGCAACAAGGACTGTACAACAAGGCTTTTTAGGGACCAGGGTAAAACTTGGACGATGGGCGAGGCACCGCCTACCTTTTGGTGAGATCCCATATCTCGGGACCTGACTAACCGACTTCGACAAAGCTTGGTAGGAAGTATTTTGTTCATATTTCTATGTCACGCTGAAAATGAGCAAAATCGGACAATAACCACGCCTACTTCCCATATAGCACAATTTTAAATTCCATACTTTTACTTTCCAGTACAATGCCTTTAATATATTCCAACTTATGATCACAAATTGTTCAAATCCAACCAAAACTGTTCAAGCTCATAGGTACCGAATGTTGGAATCCCTGTACTTATAGATGACTTTTGATCGAAAATATCGGTAATTGTGAGAGATATACCTATAATTAAAATTCTGGGATAGTACTTCTCTGACTATGGTATGTCTGTACGTTAAAAATGGCTAAGTCAGATCGGTATTTCCATGAGCCCCCATATACCTAATATGTATAAAGACTTTCGAACTTCCAGGTGACTTTATACTGGATATATCGACCAATATTTGAGTTATCTCAATGAAAATTACTGAGCATGTTTACTAATAACATTAAGGGGACTATCTTGCTCTTGCAAGTTTGCAGATTGCAAAAATCCTATACCGTAATATACAAGGGCAAACACCCGATTGCGAATCTAGTGATATATGAACGGCTGATTCGGTAAATGACTGTTGTGCATGGCTATTGCGAATTGGCGCGCCTTCTGCATACATTCTTAACAAAAAAACTGTAACAGATCTTTAGAATTTAAATAGAAATTATAAAATCTGTTTAAAACTTACCTTCCTCAACCATTTAACGAAGTAATCAGGGGTGTTGTGGAATCTGATAGTTGTCGGAATCAGAATTGAAAGCGATCAAAAAAAGTAGTAGGTGTCATGAATTCAGACATTATTGGTTTGATGTTCGAAACAGAATTTGTATCGGTTTTGGGTGTCACGGAAACCAATTTTATCGGTTTTGCTGTCAGAAACAAAACAAGAAGATAGTCGCACTCAGATTTAAAATACCAGTTAAGAAATCAAGTTATTTTAATGTTACGAATTAATTTATCTTTATTTCTATAGGAGAAAACATAAGAATAAAACACGAACATGTCTTAATTATTGAGTTTTTGAAAAAAAATGCCGATATTTAAGAGGGGAGCCTTTTTTAGAGGCTTGAAAAAAAAACGTTTTTTTTTTGTTGTTTGGGAAGGAAAGAAATAATTGATTGAAGCGAAATTTCTAGGATTTATAGTTATATATTTAAACATCATCCGCAAATTTTTTTGATAGGAAATCTTTTTTACATTTGGTCCCCTTTGAAAAGCAATTGCCAAATTTTCTTATCGTATGTGCATATGCCAGAAAGGCAGGTCAGGATTTCAGGTCGCCGATGTCTAAACGGAAACAAAAAATTCAAAGAGATTCATAATATTTTAATAACTTATGTTCAAGTTTAAACTGGGAAATATTTATTTTAAAATAAAAAGTATAAAATTTTTTAAGAATTTTGAAAAAAAATAAACAATTTTGGTCTAAACAAATTTTACTTTTAAAAGCATAAGCTAGTTGTGATTCATGAATCCGTACACTGGTAAATTCGAATTATGTTTACTTATGTTAGTTAAATAGAAATGATAATTTTTAATGACAATTCAAAAGATAGATGAACACTCTTGGTTCCTGGTTCAACAATACTACCATGGCGTTCAGTTTTTTTTCTATCCTGCCCGCCAATTAAGGAAAATTGTAAAAATGAAAAAACGAAATTTAACACCCAAATGCGTCATTATTCATTCAATAAATGTTATCTCTTAAAATCTTTCTTTAATTCGGAACTCATTAAAAACTTTAATAGGATTGCTTGTATGTATTCATTTGCAAGTTTTGTCACATTGGTAAACAGCTGGTTCGAATATTGGTTTTGCGTATGTTCGAAAAGACGAAAATCCAATCAGATTCTGTGACACCATTTAAAATCAGAATTGGTTTGCAATTCTGACAGCTAAGCAATTCTGTCTTGGATTCCACAACACCCCTGAATATGTCTTTATGTAAAATGACAGCTAAAACAGGGTTGCAATTATATATTTACTTGACATTGCACGCAAATATACATGGGTTTTGGTCTGACATATTTTACAGCCATTGCAAATAATTTTCTGCGTCTGTTTGTTATTGTGCCGGTGTACAAAGAGGAAATATGTATCTGCAATTTGTGCACCGTGCAAGGGTTTTGCAAGAGCAAGAGAATACCCGTAGTGTATCTTTGTGCCTTAAATAGATACATTTTAGCGAAAACTTTACCTAGCCCTTATAAAACTAATATCAGGATTTTCGACTATCTAGCTGACTTTACTATATTTAACTAGTTTTTTAGTATGTGTCATATTAATAGTATGTGGTATTAGGCAAAATAGAGAAAACCTGGTCGATACTATCCCAACTGCCATATATGTATTACATATAATGGGTTTCGTTTTTCTAATATATGTACTTATGTATATATAAAAAAGGATGGAGTCATGTGTAGAAGTCCATGCAAGTGAGGAAAGTTCTCTGATCGCCATTCACTTGGAAGTAGCCAGAAACGATTCTTTTACATATGACTCAAGCAGCACATGACTTCTGGTCTTTGACCAAGTATCATCTGGGTAGCGTAAGAATATCCGTTTGAAGGCGAGCTAAAGTGAGAAGACGAAACATCCCCTGCTTAGGGTTGTGCGCTGGGTTTGGGACCCGCCACGTAAAAAAACACCGACAATGAAAAGGAACAACAAGCCTCGCATGAGAGACCCCTCTTTTGATGACGACCATGGCAAACGAAATAAGGACTACGAATTAAGGGCATGCGCCTGGAATGTCCGGTCCCTTAATTGGGAAGGTGCCGCTGCCCAGCAGGTTGATGTCCTCATGAATATAAAGGCTGACATCACCGCCATCCAAGAAATGCGATGGACGGAACATGGACAAAGACAAGTAGGTCCTTGTGACATTTACTACAGTGGCCATATAAAGGAGCGCAAGTCTGGTGTGGGATTCGTGGTGGGAGAGAGACTCCTTCGCCGAGTACTATCATTCAATGAGGTAAATAAACGTCTAGCCAAAATTCGCATCAAAGGAGGTTCTTCAACATATCGCTGATTTGCGCCCACGCCCCGGCAGAAGAGAAGGACGATGTGACCAAAGATGCCTTTTATGAGTGCTTGGAGCGCACTTATGAGAGATGCTCCCGCCATGATGCCGAAATCGTGCTAGGCGACTTTAACGCCAGGGTGGGCGAAGAAGGTATCTTTGGCACTACGGTCGGTAAATTCAGCCTCCACGAGGAAAAATCCCCCAAATGGGTTGAGGCTGATCGCCTTCGCCGGGGCCCGAAATATGATTATCTGTAGTACTAGATTCCAGCATAAGAAGATTCATCGAGCTACCTGGCTGTCTCCGGATCGAAAAACTACCAACCAGATCGATCGTGTTGTGATAGACGGAAAACACGTCTCCAGTGTTTTAGATGTGCGTGCGTCCCGAGGTCCTAACATCGACTCGGACCACTATTTTGTTAAATCCAAAATTCGCACCCGCCTCTGTGCAGCAAAAAACGTACGCCAGCAAACACAAGGGAGGTTCGACGTCGAGAAGCTGCAATCACAACAGACAGCCGAACGATTTTCTACTCGGCTTGCACTCCTGCTCTCTGAGAGCACTCGTCAACAACTCGGTATAAGGGAACTGTGGGACGGCATTTCAAACTCCTTACGTACAGCTGCAACCGAAACCTTTGGTTTTCGGAAAGTGCAAAAGAACAGCTGGTACGACGAGGATTGTCGTGTCGCAGAGGAGAGAAAACAGGCTGCCTACCTCGCAACGTTACGATCGTACACAACACGTGCGGGATGGGATAGATACCGAGATTTGAAGAGGGAAGCGAGAGGCGTTTGTAGACAGAAAAAGAAAACTGCCGAAATGCGTGAGTACAAAGAGCTTGATAAGCTGGCCGACACGAGTAATGCTCGAAATTTCTACGAAAAAATGAGGCGGCTTACAGAAGGTTTCAAGACCAGAGTATACTCTTGTAGAATCCCCCAATGTGATCTAGTCACCGATGCCCAAAGCATACTTAAATTATGGAGGGAACACTTCTCCAGCCTGCTGAATGGCAGGGAAAGCACAACCCGATTCCCCAATCGATGACGATGGAGCAGACGTTCCATTACCCAACCATGAAAAAGTTCGAATAGCAATTACCCGCCTGAAGAACAACAAAGCGGCAGGGGCCGATCGATTGCCGGCCGAGCTATTCAAATACGGCGACGAAAAACTGATAAGGAGCATGTATCAGCTTCTTTGTATGGTCGGACGAAAGCATGCCCAACGATTGGAATTTAAGTGTGCTATGTCCAATCCATAAAAAAGGAGGCCTCACAATCTGTACCAACTACCGTGGGATTAGCCTCCTCAACATCGCATATAAGGTTCTATCGAGCGTATTGTGTGAAAAATTAAAGCCCACCGTGAACAAACTGATTGGACCTTATCAGTGTGGCTTTAGACCTGGAAAATCAACAACTGACCAGATATTCACCACGCGCCAAATCTTGGAAAAGACCCTTGAAAGGAGAATCGACACAAACCACCTCTTTGTCGATTTCAAAGCTGCTTTCGACTGCACGAAAAGGAGCTGCCTTTATGCCGCGATGTCTGAATTTGGTATCCCTGCAAAACTAATACGGTTGTGTAAACTGACGTTGAGTAGCAGCAAAAGCTCCGTCAGGATCGGGAAGGACCTCTCCGAGCCGTTCGATACCAAACGAGATTTCAGACAAGGCGACTCCCTATCGTGCGACTTCTTCAATCTACTGCTGGAGAAAATAGTTCGAGCTGCAGAACTCAATCGAGCAGGTACAATCTTTTATATGAGTGTACAGCTGCTGGCGCATGCCGATGATAATGATATCATCGGCCTCAACACCGGCGCCGTTAGTTCTGCTTTCTCCAGACTGGACAAGGAAGCAAAACGAATGGGTCTGGCAGTGAACGAGGGCAAGACGAAATATCTCCTGTCATCAAACAAACAGTCGTCGCACTCGCGACTTGGCGCTTACTTCACTGTTGACAGTCATAACTTTGAAGTTGTAGATAATTTCGTCTATTTAGGAACCAGTATTAACACCACCAACAATGTCAGCCTGGAAATCCAAAGCAGGATTACTCTTGCCAACAGGTGCTACTTCGGACTGAGTAGGCAACTGAAAAGTTAAGTCCTCTCTCGACGAACAAAAGCCAAACTCTATAAGTCGCTCATAATTCCCGTCCTGTTATATGGCGCAGAGGATTGGGCGATGTCAACAACGGATGAGTCGACTTGCGAGTTTTCGAGGGAAAAATTCTGCGAAAGATTTATGGTCCTTTGCGCGTTGGCCACGGCGAATATCGCATCAGATGAAACGATGAGCTCTACGAGATATATGACGACATTGACACATGTAGTTCAGCGAATTAAAATACGCTGGCTAGGTCATGTTGTCCGGATGAACGAAAACACTCCAGCTCTGAAAGTATTCAACGCAGTACCCGCTGGGGGAAGCAGAGGAAGAGGAAGACCTCCACTCCGTTGGAAGGACCAAGTGGAGAGGGACATGGCTCGCTTGGAATATCCAATTGGCGCCACGTAGCGAAAAGAAGAACCGACCGGCGCGCGGTTATTAACTCGGCTATAATCGCGTAAGCGGTGTCTACGCCAATTAAGAAGAAGAGATATATAAAAATATATGGATTTCTGTCCCTGGCTTTAATTCTTGTAAGTTGCAAGAGTATAGTATGATTGGTTGCAACCGACCCTTTCAATTTATTTCGATTTAGTTTGCATGACCACCACGCGTGCGTTTTCAGAAGTCCAGACGCTGACCCCAGTTTCGGCGAATTTCTAGCATAAATCGTCCGTCTACAATATACTTATGTCGACTGGTGCATACGAATCAGTTATCTTTTTCGATTGTCCACTGAGGATTTCATGACATTGCATTGATTGGAGTTAAGTTATTGCGTTTTAAGTGTCAGTATGTTTGTGATATCGGTACGAAAATGAGCTTCGAACAAAGAACCAGCATTAAATTTTGTTTTAAAATTGGTAAAACTTTTACCGAAACGTTTCAATTGATGAAATAAGTTTATGGCGATGATGGCCTATCCCGTAGCAGAGTGCACGAGTGGTTTCAACGTTTTCAAAGAGGTCATTAGGACATAAATGACGATCAATACGTGGGCCAATCGAAATCCGTGATCACCGGAAATTCCATCGAAACTGTGCGTTAATTCATCAAAACTCAGCCGAAATCATCATTGAAATTCAAGGAAATATCGATTTATCGCATTTTGACCGAACATTTGGACACCAAGGTGTGTACTCGGTTTGTTCCACACAAATTGATTGACGATCAAAAATTGCTCAGAATCCGTCTCATCGATCGACGCTTGTGACCGATTATCTGACCAAAAATCACATTTTAACCATTAACCACTCACCGTATTCATCTAATGTTTCACCGTGCGACTTCTTCCTTTTCGAAAAAATGCATTTGCTCATGAAGGGAAAGCGTTATGCACACGTAGATGTCATTCAAAAGGCTCGCACCGGCATACTGGCCATACCGGCCAACGAGCTAAAACACTCGTTCGGCATGCTTTTAGACCGTGTAAAAAGCTGTCTTGAAGCAGAAAGGGACTATTTTGAAAAAAAAAACAAACTGATTTTGCCGAAAAAAAACATTTGTTCTGTTGTTTTTTTTTAATCTTGCTTACTTTGAAACCTTGTAGTAGGCGTAAGTATCGAAAGCCGGTGTGCGGAACTTCAATCCGCTAAATCTAACCTACTCCCAACTCAAGACTCTCCCACGGAACCACCGATTAAGTATTACTTCGTGGGAGAGCAAAGACAGTTAAGTCTCTTCTATTGTGTGGAGTGACGGACGCCTCACCTGTTCAGAAAGTCTCAGATTTGTCACTATGGATGCTGACGCTTCCTGCGAAGCATGAGTGTCATTACCGATCGTAAAACTACCACCGAGTGTAGTTTTTAGTTATTCTCACGTATTCAGAAATCGAGGGCAATAAAATAATATAAGTATGTTCAGAGTCTTCTACGAGTATATACTATGTACACGTCGGACAGTTCGGACTAATGTCATTGTGGAACCTTAAAAGGTGGCTTCTAAAGCACTCATATTCCCTAAGTATTTGCGTCAGATATAAATCTAGGTCCCCATGTCGTCTATATATCCACGAGTGGATGTCCGGTATAAGTCGATAGTTCCAGCGCCCTTTAGATGAGGAATTCCATCGTTTCTGCCACATTTTAGTGCTCTTGTTTCTCTTCTCTGTCGATACTGTTTTAGGCACTGATAGCTGATATAAACACTCGAGTTTATCTCCCTGGAAGCCAATGGGCGGCACACTGGCTAATACTTCAGCAGCGTCGGTTGATAATGTACGGAAAGAGCTTATTACGCGAATTGCAGAAAGACTGTGCACTGCAATTATTTGCTTAGCATTCGCTTTTATATCCATTGCCTGTATCCATACTGATGTCGCATACAGTATTATGGAACTCATTGTTTTCGCTACTAAAAATCGCCCGCTGGAACGCGCACAGCCTCTATTGGTCATAATTTTCGACAGGGCATTATAAATTTTGTTTACTTTACCGGATCAATACTCCAGGTGTTTCTTAAATTTTAATTTTGAATCTAATATTACTCCCAGATACTTCAGCTGCGGCTGTGAAGTATGGTGAGCTCTATTCGTTCTTCCAACTTCCTCGTGCTTATGAGTAAAAATTTAGTTTTTGCTCCGTCAGTTCCAGTCTCACAGAAATGAACCAATGCTTTAGATTATTTACGCACTCATTGCATTTGTGTCTTAGGTCGACTAATTGTGTTGCTAGTGCTACCACCATGAGATCGTCCGCATATGCTATTAGTTTCACATCTTTTGGTAGCTTGCTTCTTAGCATGCCGTCATACATGAGGTTCCATAATAGCGGGTCTGATCCTTGAGATATTCCACTCGAGATAGAGTAGCTCTTGGTTTCTTCGTTCGTATCATAAATCAGTCTTCTATTTTTAAAATAACTCATTATAATGCTTATGAGGTATTCTGGGACGCGAATTTTATTAAGGGCTTTGATTATGTGTGCCCATTTTACCGTGTTGAACGCATTGACATCCAGTGTAATCGGCGCGCAGTACTTTTTGTGCCACCTTTCCATCAGTGTCGTACGAAGTTCATCAATCGACACTGATTTGTTGGCATAGACCAAAGACTTAACGTAGCAACATAGCAAATAATCTAACAGCGTCAAATCGCACGAGACGGTCAATTGGCTGGGCCATTTCGTGAGATAACAATGTTCACCAAACTTGGTTTTCAATAAATCGATTGTGACATTCGTTTTGGGGCTTGTGGTGCCGTCTTGTTGGAACAACATTTTGTCCAAGTCCATATCATCCAATTCGGGGCAAAAGTATTGAGTTATCATTGGCGTCGTTTATTGTCCCTATCAGTCTACATTTGTAGTGCCCTTTTAGGTACGGTTTTTTTGCTTAGCTATGATTTTTTATCTTGTTATAAGGCTTTTGTGAACTATTTTGTCGGATTTTATGTAGTTGGTTTGTCCAGTGTTATAAGTTTTAAATGGATTTGTATTTTTATTGTGAAGAATCAAATCTTGTTCCTGTTTCTGGCTAAGTCTTTGTATGTTATTTTGTTCTGCTTTTTCGTATTACTTGGTGTTGGTACATACATATTCTACGTCCAAAAAAATAATTTCATAGGTTTTTGTTCTGTAGTTGTACGAATGGAATAATTATATTCGTAGACTACTCTGTCTAGAAGTTCTAGAAAGAATCTTTCTTATATTTTAAACATCTTATTATATCTGATAAAGTGGAGTGGAAACGATCAACTTGTCCGTTAGATATGCTGGTGTGTGAAGTTATTTTATGTACATTAATCCTACGTTGGTTTTTTTAACATAAAAAATATTGAATTAACATTTAAGGATTTATCGTTATATATTATGATATTCTGAGAATTATTGAAAATTATTTGTCTAAGTGGTTATTTGTGCTTATCTGGAAAACTTTTTAAATTGCTGTTAATATTACATCTTTATCGGCTATGTATATATCTATATGTACTATTTTTCCTGGATATTTTGGAATTGAAGTTGCTTAAACTTAGTGATTATATGTATTTGTCGTATTTATTTTTTATTGTTTAACTATTTATTTGATTTTTTACAACATTTTTGTAAAATAAAATTTTTTTAAATTTGTTTTTTTTCTGTGACATTTCCGTGAGCCTTTTTATGTTCTATTAGTATTTAGTTTTCCTGTTCTTCGTTCGATTCAAAATCTTTTACTTTTGTTAGGGTGTGTCTAACTTTGTAATTACAAAAATATATTGGGTAAATTTCTTGAATTCTTCCTGTTATTTCTTCTGATGTAAATATTCCACTGATTACTGAAGGGTTAAGTCGTGTTTTTTTAGTATGTGTGTAATTTTAGTATGTGGTCTAACTTCCGTTGAAATATGGATGGAGCGTTTTTTAATCCAAAGGGTTGTTTGTTTACAGCAGTGGTCGGCATCAGAGGATCTGTCACTGTATTGGTGAGCACGAAAAAAAAGTAGCCCAGTGAGAAATTGGAATTAAAATTAAGCATCTAATCTAAATAATTAATAGTATAATGAAAATTAACAAAATGTGTTTTAAGGATATATACCCTATTATCTTTTAAAGACTTGGGACATAAAAGGCATTGCATTGCACCAAAGGCATTTCGAATCATAAAATATTTCTCGCAGGGCATATTTGGTTTTGCGCTATAGTCTTGCGTGATGTTAATTCGTTGATGGCTCGACAACGACTGAACGATAGAGCGTAAGCGTACCTGAAGTTGGTTTGCAAAATTTTGCTATGAAATGCCGACCACTGGTTTACAGAAAAATATGTCTGTCTTAATATAAGTATATACAACAAATTATTAATTTTTATAATATAATAATATTTTTCTTGTGTTAATAATCTCTATACGGTTCAGTTTATGGTGAATCGCAGAGTATATGCATTTTAAAAATGTTTTTTCTTTTCAATATTATAGACTATACAATCTTTGTTTTTTATAAACCACCCTGGTTCAAAAAAAAAATATTTAAATGTTAAATATAGATATGCCTAAATAAATCTTAAGGTTATGTTATTTTTTTAAACTAAGTTCGACATTAACATAGTTTGAAGAGATGACTGAGGCACTTTTGGGGCCTCCTTCCTCACCCGGTTTGTTGGTCAGTGTCAGTTGTTCCAATTGTTTCTTGTTTGCAACATATATTAAGAAAAATACTTAATATCTGGTTGCAATACAAGAACTTTTGACTTTTCCAAAGTTACATTCACATAATTTGTTCCAGGGAGTTGGCTTTTTAAACCATAAACCAAAACTTACAGAATAGAAAAAAGAATTTTTTGGTAGACGGTAATTGCAACTCACAAGGTTTAAAATTGCTGGAGTGGAATTAGCGTGGTACAAATTTTGCTCGGGCGTCAATTAGATTTTTTAATATTATGAAAATAATATTTCTTACTGGAGCTTAGTTCATTGAATGAGTTCGAAATTACAACTAATTATTAAAACTAATTTTCTTTATGTTATTTTTAATTCCTAGAAGCAGCGCTGCAACTATTTTTTATAGGAAACGGTTAACATTTCGTTTCACAGGAATACAAAATTTGGGTCAACAGTTTTACCTAAAGGTCAAAGTCAATTTGTCATTTATATTAAAACTATTATGTTTAGTATAGTGAGAATAGCTAATTAAATGCTAACTTACACATACATACGATACTATGAAAATTCAGCTCAATTGGTTATCGCATTACTTCAAAAACAGGATATGGGATATAAGGTATATGTTTGTCTGTAAAGTTATCATTTGATGTTACTTTCCTAATATAATAATATTTACGTGTTCATATAATATAAATATACACAAATTCATACAAATTTAATTTTAATTTAATTTAGAGGTGGTCGAAGATGCACCACGCTCCGGAAGGCCTGTCGTCGAAAATTGCGATAAAATCGCTGAATTGGTTGAAAAGACCGGCATAGTAGCAGCATCGGTCAAGAGCTGGGCATGAGTTATCAAACCGTTATAAACCATTTCAATAAATTCAATAAATCCTAACCTAATATAAAATCCCAAATCATTGTTTTTGCGGGCTAAGAAGAAGTAAGTATTAGCTTAGGTGTACTGAATTAATGAATGTGTGATTATCACGTTTCTGTAAATAGGCATAATAAGGCAACATTTTTATCTCAAAATATGCTATTAGTATAAATAAATTGAGTTCTGTCAAGATTCTAATTAATAATAAGAAAAAAATTGAAATTTAATTAGTTTCAAGTTTACAACACAAATTATTAGAATTTGCATAAAGCTTCATTCCTTCACGCTTACGACCAGGGAACGCAGTCGCTTGTCATAGCTTTTTGTTATTCTTTGACCATTGAGGTATTGTTCACACAAGAAGACGAAAAAAGCGTTACAATTTTGTATTGTTGGTAGAAGAGAGCCAAAAATAAGCAAACGAACGACCGGCGATTGTCACCGCTTTCTTTCTTTGTCAACAAACCATCGTAGATATGTACATATGTATCAACGTGCACACATATTGACGCAGATTTTTGCTGGCAGCGGAAAAATATTTTAAATCGACAAGAGCTATGTTGCCACTTTTGTCACATTTTTCTGCGTTTTATGGTTTTGCAGGTTGTCAGTTTTACCCTCCTGAACAAACATCAGAAAGGTGTTTAATTTTTTTTTTTTAAATTTATGAGAAGCCGGAAAAACCTGAGTGACCGAAAATTCAATACTCTTGCACAATTTTAACTTGTCACTAACACTCCCTCACAAACCTTTGAAATAAGTAAGAAGTAAGTCCGGAGGATGAGGTCATGAGTAGAAATTCACGCAAGTGGAGAAAGTTCTCTGATTTCCATTCACTTGGGAGTGACCAGAAACGATTCTTTTACATAAGGCTCTAGCAACTCACGATTGCCGGTCCTAGACTAAGTATCCTCTGGGTAGCTAAAGAACATCCAAGGCGAGCTGAAGGGAGAAGACTGAACATCCCTTGCAAAGAGTTGTACCTTTGGTTTAGGACCTGTTACGTAAAAAAAGTCCCGAATGAAAAAGCACAAACAGTACTCACCAACAAACACAAGGAAGGTTCAACGTCAAAAAGTTGCAATCACAACAACAACTCCGTATACGGAGACTATGGGACGACATTTCAAGTTCCTTATGTACACCTGCAACCGAAACCATTAGTTTTCGGAAAATGCAAAAGAACAGCTGGTACGACGAGGAGTGCCGTGTCGCAGCGGAGAGAAAATAGACTGCCTACCTCGCAACGTTACGATCGACCACAACATGTGTAGGATGGGATAGATACCGAAAGTCCACACCCCGCAAAACAATATCAAAAGCTCCGTCACGGTCGGGAAGGACCTCTCCGATTCGTTCGATACCAAACGAGGTTTCAGAAAATCTCCCTATCGTGCAACTTCTTCAAGCAGGTACAATCTTATATAAGAGTGTACAACTGCTGTCGAATGCCGATGATATTGATACCATTGGCCTCAACACCCGCGCCACTAGTTCTGCTTTCTCTATACTGACTTAGGAAGCAAAGCAAATAGTTCTGGTGGTGAACGAGGGCAAGACGAAATATCTCCTCTCAATCAAACAGTCGTCACACTCGCGACTAGGTTCGAACATCACTGATGACAGTCATAACTTCGAATAGACAATTTGGTCAATCTTGGAACCAGCTTTAACAGCAACAACAATGTCAGTAAAATACTTTCTCCACAAACAAAAACCAAACTCTATAGGTCACTCATTATTCCTGTCCTGATATATGGTGTAGAGGCCTGGAGGATGATAACATCTGATGATTCGACGTTATGAATTTTTGAGAGAAAGGTTCTGCAATAGATTTATGGTCCTTTATGCGTTGGTCACGGCGAATATCGCATGTGATGGAACGATGAGACTGACGCGCTCTTGTTAACTCGGCTATAATCGCGTAAGTAATGTCTATGCCAGTAACGAAGATGAAGAAGTCATTGTGTCCATTGTGTATTTTGATTGTTTTATACATATGATAAGTTTTTCACTCAACAGATGTTAAGCAAAAATAAATGAAAAGAAGACAGGTTGTTTTTAGCTGACACCACTCACTGAAAAGGATGGATGTAAAATCGTCAGAAAATAATTTTGTTATTTTGCTTGTGCTTATTTGTGCAAACATATTTAAATTATCGTTTATGTTTAGAATTTATAAGCGAACAATTTATGACTATAATAATATTTGGAAAAAGAGTGAGAAGAGAAAATAATAATTAATATAAAAAATACATTTAATGCATATATACGATGTTTGAAAATTAAGTAATGAGACTGATTTTATTGCCGCACTTGTGGTAACCCTGTGATCTTGAAATTCTCTTTCTCTTTTTTCGGCATCCCTCGTCTCTACATTGATATATGTATCATCGATCAAGCTTGTTTAGTTTGCCTGCTGCATCAAGTTGAGTAGACGTGGGTTTGTAGTGCTCGTCATGAAAATGGGAAAATGACATAACGCGTCGCGATAAAATTTTGCGCCAAATTGGGCGAAACAGCTTCGGAATCGTACGCTAAAATTGTAAGAGTGTATGGAGATAATGCTCTTAGTCGTGCCCAAAGCTCACAATGGTTATCTCCGCGCGCCCCCGCTCGAAAAAAACTCGCATGAGCAAGTCGAAGGTGAAAACGATGATTGTTGCCTTTTTTGATAGCCGTGGAATCGTCCACAAAGAATTCGTTCCACCGGGGAAAACTGTGAATCAAGTCTACTTTTGCCAAGTATTCGAATGATTGCGAAAACGAGTCAACAGGGTGCGCCCAAACATCGCTCGTAACTGGATCCCTCATCACGATAACGCGCCGTGGCACACCGCCCTCAGTGTGTCCCAGTACTTGTCCTCTAAAGTGATCGCCGTGTTGCAACAGCCGCCTTATTCGCCCGACATGTCACACTGTGACTTTTTTTTCCTAAAACAAAATTGGTTTATTTAAATTGAAGCGATAGCCATGCTAGTGATAAGAATAATAGTGATAGTGAAATTTTAAAAGTGATAGAAAATAATACATTCAGTTCAGAATTTAAAGCTTGCGATTTAAGAAAAGGGGTATCCCAGAACACAGAAACCGATCTTCTACAAACCTTGAAAAATCTCAAGCGTTTTTGAGATGTGAAAATACAAGGTGTGTTCCAAAGTTAACAGGACTTTTTTGAATATAGCACCTCCTGGTGGCGCCATCTACAATACATATCGACTGGTCAGTAAGAATCTATCATCTTTATCATTGTCCAATGAGAATTTCATGACATTTCATTGATTGGAAGTGAAGTCATTGCGTTTTAAGTGTCAGTATGTTTGTGTTATGGGTGCGAAAATGAGCTTCAAACAAAGAGCCAACATTAAATTTTGTTTTAAAATTAGTAAAACTTTTACCGAAACTAATTTATGGCGATGATTAACTATCCCGTAGCAGAGTGCACGAGTGGTTTCAACGTTTTCAAAGTGATCGTGAGAACATAAATGACGATCAACTTGTGGGCCAATCAAAATCCGTAATCACCGGAAATTCCATCGAAACTGTGCGTGAATTCATCAAAAATCAGCCGAAATCATCAATGAAATTCATGAAAATGGAATTGAACATCTCCAAAACATCGATTTATCACATTTTGGCCGAACATTTGGACTTACGAAAGGTGTGTGCGCGGTTTGTTCCACGCAAATTGACTGACGATCCAAAATTGCTCAGAATCCGTCTCAGTGCGACTTCTTCCATTTCGGAAAGATGCATTTGCCCATGAAAGGAAAGCGTTATGCGGACATAGAGATCATTCAAAAGGCTTGCGCCGACATACTGGCGGCCAACGTGCTAAAACAATCGTTCGATATGCTTTTGGACCATGCAAAAAGCTGTATTGAAGCAGAAGGAGACTACTTTGAATGAAATAAAAAACCATTTCTTCTGTTTTTTAAAGTTCTTTTTGCTTTGAAACACACCTTATACAATAACTTGTGAATGCAGGAAAAATTTAAAAGTCTAATTTCCAGTCACAAGTAATTTGAATATTCCGATCAAATAAAACTCTCGTGTGTTCGGTTCCAAGTTAAATTACAAGTGATTATTTATTCCGTTCACTCACATGGGTTGGCTTAAAAATATTGGTAATATAAGTTTATGTTAAATATAGGGATAAATACAATTTCTAGAAACATTTCCGTTAAATTTGAGTAATAGTAAACAAAGCTAAGTAATAGATTAAGTTACATTTATATTATTAGGGTAATTATGTTATGTTTTACAATTCAATGTTTATAAATTCAATTTCTAATATTTTTACAATTAATTATACCCTGAACAGGGTATATTAAGTTTGTCAAGAAGTTTGTAATACCCAGAAGAAAGGGCCAGAGACTCTATAAAGTATATACATTATATAAATGATCAGTATGTCGAGCTGAGTCTATTTAGCTATGTCCGTCTGTCTGTCTGTCCGACCGTCTGTCTGTATATATACGAACTAGTCCCTCAGGTTTTAAGACATCGTTTTGAAATTTTGCAAACATCATTTTCTCTTCAAGAAGCTGCTCATTTGTCGGAACTGCCAATATTGGACCACTATAACATATAGCTGCCATACAAAATGAACGATCGGAATCAAGTTCTTGTAAGGAAAACTTTCACATTTGACAAGATATATTCACGAAATTTGTTATAGATTATTTTCTAAGGCAACAATATAATCTCCGACGAAATTCTTCAGATCGGTGAACTATAGCATATAGCTGCCATACAAACTGAATAATGGGAATCAAGTTCTTGTGTGGAAAACTTTCGCATTTGACGTGGTATCTTCACGAAATTTAGCATGGATGCTTAAGGTAACGATATAATCTCCAAAAAAATTGTTCAGAATGGATTACTATAGCATATAGCTTCCATACAAACTATGTATTCAAATAAGTTACTAACAGAAATGCCCCTGTGAAAGGTGCAACCGAAGTTGAGGTTTTTTCTTGATTTTTTTATTTTTAGTTTAAGGTTTAAAAAGTATGTCGCTTGACGCAATACTGGCCACCTTGATAGGATCAGGTTCCTTCAACGTCCATTGGAAATAAGGCCAGTTTGTAGATAGACCGCTTAATTGTGGCCGACTTCATTGCCACATCTGCCACTCACCTCGTCCTCTCCTTCGACGGTTGCAACGTCTCATGCTATTACCCACTACCGCGTCGTTGGGCTGTAAATTGCGTTTAGGGTGCAATTTGAAGACCCGTCAAGTATGTTTTGGACGGCTGTCAAGTTGCCATCTCTCGCAGCAATGAATTGGGTCATTGCCACATCTGCTGGTGGAAGTGCTCGCAGGGAGCATCCTATTAATCCTGGTGTTAACGCCTCGCCGTAGTTGGGTTCTGGTTTAGAGATGCTAGGGGCCGAGAATTGAGGATGGCCTCCACTTCGAACAATAGTGTCAATAGCTCCTCTGGTGTAATTAGCACGTTGCGCGAACGATTCGATATATTTGGCCGTAGTGCTCGAAGTTTTTCTACTGGCAAATTAGAATTATTTGGTTTTGCAACTTCCTCTTGAATTGAAAATAACGTATACAGTTTCTTACGGTTCTACTACAAGCTTCTAGGGCATTAATTAGCCGTATGCGTTATCGAAGAGGTGCAACCAACGCTATAGGCCACAAATAAAAAAATAAAAGTTTGAAATTTGCCACTGTAGGTATCAAAACTATTTCTTGAAACATCAATGAAACTAACGGTAAATCATTTTTTGCTCTTTCGCATTCGTACGCGCTACGAAAAGCGAGACAATAGAAACACGCGGACTGTGCACTAAAAATAGCTAAAAGAATTATGTCTCATAATAAATTAAATTGCAATAGATCGGGTTTAATCACCCTAAATCAAAATGAGTATTGAGAAAAAAGGTATATAGTACGTTATAAAAGAAAGTGGTTTTTACATAATAATATATTGTTTTATTGTTTTAAAACTATTGATTTATTGACCTACTGAGTGGTATATTTTTCTTTATACATCGATATAAGTTATATAAAAAATTGTGAGACAAAGATCGCCCTCAAATCAGCTAAGTGTGTTTATATTAGTTAATGTTTTAAAGTCTTAGTTTCTGATTTCAGCTGCCACCTTTTGTGCATATTTTTGTTATTCATGTTACTCTACCAAGCATGCGATTTTTGTGCGTTATTTTTCATAACTTTCGTAAATAAGTGTATATTATATTATTTTTTTGTGTGTTTTTGTCATATTTATTTAAGTTTTGGTTTTCGTTTCCCCACTGCGCCATGTTTTTTCCGCACTTTTGATATCTCTTTCCAGTAAGGTTTACCAATTCATCATGGAAAGATATATGAGAATATCAGTGGCCTTAATTTTGACAGCGTATCGTCCAATTTGTGATTGTTATAATCGTCCTATCAGATCAACAATTGGGCGCCTAGTAGAAAAACCATTGACCATACTCCATGAATCACCATTGCATCTCAAACAAATTACGATTTGGTGCGGTTTGTAAGCCGGCGGCGTCAATTGACCGAACTTTTTCCGAGTTTATCAAGACCGGTACATTACTATATATGGGAATCCCTACCGCTCATTGATAACCGAATATTTTTGGCCCAAATTAGATGATATGAACTTAGACAATATGTGATTTCAACAGGACGGCGCCACATACCAAATGTTACAATCGATTTATTGAAAACAACCCTTGGAGAACATGTTATTTCACTAAATGCCCCAGTCAATTCGCCGCTTCGGTCATGCGACTTGACGCCTTTAGACTATTTCCTGAGATTCTACGTCAAGTCTATGATCTATACCAACCGACCAGAGGCAATTGATAAACTTCGTACAAATATCGAATGTGAAATTTGCAGCAGAATCGGCAGATTTAAGCAAAACTGACGAAAATTGGGTTCAGCCTCTGGACTTCTACAAACGTGCCCGTACATAATGGCACCGAAAGTACATTCACAGGACTTTTGTGGCGCTTTTATAAGAAAAGCTTCATTTGCTGGTAATTTGCTAATTAAAATAATTGGGATGTAGTGCAGGTTTGCCTCCACAAGGTGTATCCTGAGGAAAGCCAAATGTCCTGCTATCTTCACGGCTTTAAAGAACTTGAACAATTTCAACCAAATTGGTGTGTAAGATTATCAAATTATTGCTATTGCACATAGAATCGGTTGACGACCACGCCTACTTCCTACATAACAAACTTTCAAATTCCATTTGATTCTTTGACAGAATGTTCTTGAGACGAAAAATTAGTAAAGTCAAGTTAATACTTCTCTTAGCTCCCATATTCCGCTTCTATCGACCAATATGTAACAAATCTTAATGAAATACCGAAAAATGCTTTTGTAATAATTGTGTATCCTCTTGCTTGTGATTTTAAATAATGAATGCTTAAATATCCTTCTCTTTCACAAATTAACAAGCCAATTTTAAAGAAAAATCTCGAATCTTGATTTTAATGGATCAGTTTATGTGGCAGCTGTGTGTCGAGATCTGAACAACTTGTTCGAAAATGGTAGCGTAGCCTAAAGCATTAAATTCGAGAAGGTACCTTGACCCATAAAAATGGGTTCCATACAGGTTTTTTAGTTTGTTCGATCAGTTTATATGGTAACTACATGCTATAGTGATACGTTTTCGGCGGGTCGGACAAATGAGCAGTCTCTTGGGGAAAAAAGTATGCTTTCGAAAGACTGACAGTTTAAAAAACTGGGACTAGTGTACGCATACTTACATGGCCGAAAAGGCGGACATATGTAAATCGACTCAGTTAATCACGCAAATACACCCAACTCTTTTCTTACACGGTAGATACGTTCCTCAGAAATCCGTGTAAAAAAATAGGCGTTTCCTATAACAAAAGGGGGGATACGTTCCATATGACCTGAAAACCGAGTAAGATTAAATAAAGAATTATATTTACTTCGAAAAACCGTGTAAAAAAATTTGAAATCTATAAAATTTCAGATATGCATTCAAATTGTATATTCATATGGCATTTTATTGAGCATTAAAACTTAAAATACAAAATTCATGCAGGTGAAAAATTGGTAGATTAAGCAAAAAAACAAAATAAATTTGTTAATCCAGAACTAAGAACAGAAAAATTAGAATAGAAATAAAGAAACAATATTTACATTGCTGTTGGCCAATTCGTCGCTACTTGATAACAAGCACAATTGTTTGCGACGAACTGGACTGAAGTCAGTTTCATCGCTGGAGATGTCAATTTCACCAATATAAATATCATGCGAACAAAATGTGAAGGAAGGAGTTATCGAATAAGGGGATTTCTCGGTTACTGCTATGTATGTTCATGCAATGGTGCTAAGAGTGGTTAAAACCAACATAGTTACAAGACAGTGATTTAAAAACCGTAGTAGATCAAACATTTTTTACAAAAAAAAAAAAATTTTTCTCAACCGTGTAACTTCAAATTCGTGTAAAACAAAGAGTTAAGTGTATTATGTAGTGTATATGTGGTATCTTATTTACTTTTAGATCTAAGAGTCACTTAATTTAATTACTATATTCTGCTCCGTGTGCGAGGTATTTGTATTAAAATCAATATAATTAACTCAAGTGGTATACCAATGTACATATTACGCTTATGAGAAAAATATTAACTAAATATAAACGGAAATCAGTATATTTACAAGGGTTTAGGGATTTCGACCAGAGCTCGACCGAGTTCTCTCATATTCTGTCTAAACCACATTAGGGGTATTCTCTTGGTCTTGCAAAACCCTTG
Source organism: Bactrocera correcta (assembly GCA_027475135.1). Classification (NCBI taxonomy): domain Eukaryota; kingdom Metazoa; phylum Arthropoda; class Insecta; order Diptera; family Tephritidae; genus Bactrocera; species Bactrocera correcta. The sequence goes on from CM050326.1 coordinate 40,371,294, forward strand.
CACGGTGCAAGAATTGCAGATTTTTTCACTTATTCCAACGGCACAACAACAAACACACGCAGAAAAATGTTTGCAAGGGCTGTAAAATATGTCAGACCAAAACCCATGTTTATTTGCGTGCAATGCCAGACTGTAAAATATGTCAGAGCAAAACCTATGTTTATTTGCGTGCAATGTCACGCCCAAATATAATAGCAACCCTGTTTTATCTCTAATTTTTCATAAAGTCATATTTTGACGTTAAATTGTTGAGAAAGGTAGATTTTATAATTTCTATTTAAATTATAAAGATTTGTTACAATTTTTTATTAAAAATGTATGCAGAAGGTGCGCCAATTCGCAATAGCCATGCACAATAGTCATTGACAATAAATTGACCGAATCAGCCGTTCATAAGTATATCACTAGTTTCCGTAATGAGGGATTTCTGCCCTTGTATATTTCGGTATAGGATTTTTGCAATCTGCAATCTTACAAGAGAAAGAGAATCCCCCTATTATGTTTAAGAAAGCATGTACTATATTTTATATGATTGAAATACCACATATTATATATTGACCAACATAAACGGATTAAAGTCAACTGGAAAGTGATAAATCATATATCGGCAGTATTTGGATTGATCTGGACTGATTGCATTAACTTTTTCTTTGGGAAATGCTCAAGAATACTAGGGAACATGTTTCCAATCAATATTATGAAGTTAACTCACACGCTGGCATGCATATTCGGAATAAAGTTTGCTAGAATAACAAACATGTGAGCTTGGATAATTTGTTGACAGATTTTACTTAATTTTGCTAGATTATCTTACATATTAATCGATATATTTATATAATTTTAGGCTAGGGAATTGTGAACCCGATTTTATTGATTAAATGAAAACCGTAAGTTAAAAAATACTTATGTTAGGGCTAGATAAAGTATTCGCCCTTTTTTCATTTTCGGCATAAATATGCACTGTTGTTAGAAAAAGAAATATTCCTTCTGTTTTATTAGATAACTTACATATTTACCGATATACATATAAAATATAAAGTCAACATATTCGATATGAAAAATATTCTGCTTGAAAAGTTACTTTCCTATTTCAACAATTTTTTTACGTAAAGTGCCTTACCTTCAGGCACTCTTTGTAAAAAGTAACCCAATATCTTCATTGGTACTGTAAAGTGAAACAATCGTATGAAAATAAAAAAGAAGAAGTAAAACAAAACTTAGTAAAGAAACTATGTCCTATACTATTAATTAACAGAATGCGAAATACAACTATAATTGATTCCCAAGACTGTTTAATAATAAATATTTAACTTATTTGCGAAATGTCTATACTTTCAAATATGTTGCACAAACCGAATTAAATCGAATTTTTCATCTGAAACTCCTTTTTGTAGAATCTTACACAAATAATATCTTCAAGAGAAGGAGTCTCTCATTTTAGAATGTATACGGAATATGTTTATAACGACGCCCTTCTGGCTAACTTTGTTCCCAAAACCTCATTCTGAACGGTTTTTAGCTAGCGATTATCAAGACAAGTTGAAAAAATTTGAATAATCGGTTATAAGAAAAATATCTCTTAGTATAAAACGTAATTACTAGAATGTGAAAATGCACTTTTGTATGTATTAAATTTCATCCGGATATTTCAAAAACGACCGAACAAATTTTTATGATCCTTAAAATAATTCGTCTCAAAATCGCTGTCTTGAAACCAGTTTTAGACCCATACTCTATTAGGCAAAATTGTTTGGAATGATCCATAGAACATTTTCCGCATATACGACCATTCCATTAATTGAGGACATGGTTTTGTACCCGTATTCCGATCAAACAAAAAAATTGCTATTTTTTTATGTATCAACGACCTGAAAATTGAGTGAATGATTTTGAAAAAATTTTTGTCAGAAAGCTGAGAAATTTTACAATAAAATAAAGAAACAATATTTACATTGCTGTTGGCCAATTCGTCGCTACTTGATAACAAGCACAATTGTTTGCGACGAACTGGACTGAAGTCAGTTTCATCGCTGGAGATGTCAATTTCCCCAATATAAATATCATGCGAACAAAATGTGAAGGAAGGAGTTATCGAATAAGGGGATTTCTCGGTTACTGCTATGTATGTTCATGCAATGGTGCTAAGAGTGGTTAAAACCAACATAGTTACAAGACAGTGATTTAAAAACCGTAGTAGATCAAACATTTTTTACAAAAAAAAAAAAACTTTTTCTCAACCGTGTAACTTCAAATTCGTGTAAAACAAAGAGTTAAGTGTATTATGTAGTGTATATGTGGTATCTTATTTACTTTTAGATCTAAGAGTCACTTAATTTAATTACTATATTCTGCTCCGTGTGCGAGGTATTTGTATTAAAATCAATATAATTAACTCAAGTGGTATACCAATGTACATATTACGCTTATGAGAAAAATATTAACTAAATATAAACGGAAATCAGTATATTTACAAGGGTTTAGGGATTTCGACCAGAGCTCGACCGAGTTCTCTCATATTCTGTCTAAAGCACATTAGGGGTATTCTCTTGGTCTTGCAAAACCCTTGCACGGTGCAAGAATTGCAGATTTTTTCACCTATTCCAACGGCACAACAACAAACACACGCAGAAAAATGTTTGCAAGGGCTGTAAAATATGTCAGACCAAAACCCATGTTTATTTGCGTGCAATGCCAGACTGTAAAATATGTCAGAGCAAAACCCATGTTTATTTGCGTGCAATGTCACGCAAAAATATAATAGCAACCCTGTTTTATCTGTAATTTTTCATAAAGTCATATTTTGACGTTAAATTGTTGAGAAAGGTAGATTTTATAATTTCTATTTAAATTATAAAGATTTGTTACAATTTTTTATTAAAAATGTATGCAGAAGGTGCGCCAATTCGCAATAGCCATGCACAATAGTCATTGACAATAAATTGACCGAATCAGCCGTTCATAAGTATATCACTAGTTTCCGTAATGAGGGATTTCTGCCCTTGTATATTTCGGTATAGGATTTTTGCAATCTGCAATCTTACAAGAGAAAGAGAATCCCCCTATTATGTTTAAGAAAGCATGTACTATATTTTATATGATTGAAATACCACATATTATATATTGACCAACATAAACGGATTAAAGTCAACTGGAAAGTGATAAATCATATATCGGGAGTATTTGGATTGATCTGGACTGATTGCATTAACTTTTTCTTTGGGAAATGCTCAAGAATACTAGGGAACATGTTTCCAATCAATATTATGAAGTTAACTCACACGCTGGCATGCATATTCGGAATAAAGTTTGCTAGAATAACAAACATGTGAGCTTGGATAATTTGTTGACAGATTTTACTTAATTTTGCTAGATTATCTTACATATTAATCGATATATTTATATAATTTTAGGCTAGGGAATTGTGAACCCGATTTTATTGATTAAATGAAAACCGTAAGTTAAAAAATACTTATGTTAGGGCTAGATAAAGTATTCGCCCTTTTTTCATTTTCGGCATAAATATGCACTGTTGTTAGAAAAAGAAATATTCCTTCTGTTTTATTAGATAACTTACATATTTACCGATATACATATAAAATATAAAGTCAACATATTCGATATGAAAAATATTCTGCTTGAAAAGTTACTTTCCTATTTCAACAATTTTTTTACGTAAAGTGCCTTACCTTCAGGCACTCTTTGTAAAAAGTAACCCAATATCTTCATTGGTACTGTAAAGTGAAACAATCGTATGAAAATAAAAAAGAAGAAGTAAAACAAAACTTAGTAAAGAAACTATGTCCTATACTATTAATTAACAGAATGCGAAATACAACTATAATTGATTCCCAAGACTGTTTAATAATAAATATTTAACTTATTTGCGAAATGTCTATACTTTCAAATATGTTGCACAAACCGAATTAAATCGAATTTTTCATCTGAAACTCCTTTTTGTAGAATCTTACACAAATAATATCTTCAAGAGAAGGAGTCTCTCATTTTAGAATGTATACGGAATATGTTTATAACGACGCGCTTCTGGCTAACTTTGTTCCCAAAACCTCATTCTGAACGGTTTTTAGCTAGCGATTATCAAGACAAGTTGAAAAAATTTGAATAATCGGTTATAAGAAAAATATCTCTTAGTATAAAACGTAATTACTAGAATGTGAAAATGCACTTTTGTATGTATTAAATTTCATTCGGATATTTCAAAAACGACCGAACAAATTTTTATGATCCTTAAAATAATTCGTCTCAAAATCGCTGTCTTGAAACCAGTTTTAGACCCATACTCTATTAGGCAAAATTGTTTGGAATGATCCATAGAACATTTTCCGCATATACGACCATTCCATTAATTGAGGACATGGTTTTGTACCCGTATTCCGATCAAACAAAAAAATTGCTATTTTTTTTATGTATCAACGACCTGAAAATTGAGTGAATGATTTTGAAAATATTTTTGTCAGAAAGCTGAGAAATTTTACATAAAATTCTATAACTTCAAAATTTTTTGCACTCAATTTTCAGGTCGTTAAAATATAAAAGAAATAGTAATTTTTTTGTTTGATCGGAATATGGGTACAAAGCTATGTCGCCAATTGACGGAATGGCCCATAGATAAAATTAGTTCAGTAGTTCGCCTAGCCTCCATATACATATCTAACATAGAGATTTTCAAGCATTCGGTGGACTTAATATAGTGACTAATATGCATGACATTTTAGCAAAATTTAAGTGGACGTGCATATGTATACATATCTTAGATACACTAAAATTGGGTGCCGAAATTAGATAAAATCGGTCTATAAATTTCTCCATATGGAACATTCAATGATTTTCGTTATTTAAGTGGAGTTTCTACCTGTTATTAAAAATGGTTCATTATACCCTAACTTAGCCTTTTGTTTCTGCATTGTTTTGTGATAAGGTAATATTAAACTAATAATAAAATACTATTGTGTTGCCCAGTGTAAATTGGTTTGCAAGGTAATTCTAAAGAGGCAAAAATGCGCGGATTATCTTATCTTCTTGCCATACACAACAAAAAAAACGCAAAATGTGTATGAAAAATTGAATAAGATGAAAGTACCAGTGCATATAACGACACAACTGATAATGCATGATTGTATGGTGATGCGATGAACGAAGCCATAAAGTTCAGCAGAGAGTATTGATGTTATGGATTCAAACCGTTTTAGTAAAATAAAAATAGTGCCTAGGCACGAGCAACGCTTTGTCACGTCTGCATCGTGGTTCTTAAACAGTTGAGCATCTATAGTACAGCCCATTTAGAATCACACCATTTGGCAACAAATCGAGACATAAAACGCTTCTAACTACACATCGCTCGGAAATAACAGAATATCTTTAAAGTCAAGGAGAAGGTGTGGTGTATAAACAAAAAAACCAAAACTATTTATATGTATACAAACAACCTTTTTTCAAATCTTCAATGTTATCACAATAAGGAGAAATAACCATTTATATTTAAATTTAATTTTGTACGAAATCAACGATTGTCCCTACGAAAAATACCAACTCGATAAAAAAATCTTAGCAAACAGAAATAAAATGCTTATCAACAATGTATTCAAATTAATGAGTAGGTAAGTATGTATACGGATATTTATAGTTTAAATGTACATATACATTTACATATGTATGTAAAAACAAACGGATTGTTTGTGTTTAGCTAATTTGTTTGTCGTGAAAAGTCAAATTAGAAATCGCATGTACTTTAAAAAGTGAAAGTTTACAACCGGTATTATCGGAGCTGAACCAGATTTGTACCAGCCATGAAGTGTTATAATACAGAGTTATATAATTTGACTTAAAGAGTTAGATATAATTATGCTTTATCTTTTCATTTTGTTTAAAAGGATAAACCTTACCCCAGCCGGGATGACTAGTTGTTAAATTGGTTCATATGTATTAGTCCTTAGTTCATTGTAGGGAATATCTGTACAGCTGTTTACTTGTTGTCATTGTAAGTTTTGAAGTCGAAATCCTGAATAGTTTAACATATGGTATATACAGTGTATATTTAGCTAAAACCTTCGAATATGTACAGTTACTCACAGAAATGAGTATACACAACAGTTCGTAAAGGAAATACACAAATTTAGTGGATGTATTTGAATTTTTTTGAAGCACATTCGGAAATTGAAATCTTAATAACAATAATTCTAAATAAAATAACTTATTTTTTTAACATTAGCATTTGTGGCATCTCTGAATATATTTTTACAGTTATGTGATCATGCTGGCATTTAAATACGTTTCAAAGCTCTTGTCGTGTATTATCGTTAGATATACAATTTATTGTGTTTTGTGCATTATTTTCGCCATGGCTGGTATTAGAAAGGAGACAACTACTGGAATAAGAGAATTAATGATAAAATTGTGCTGTGAAGGTAAATCGTACAGACAAATCGGTCAAATTATTGGTAGACCTCATTGCACAGTCCAAAAAATTATAAATAAATGGCGATAGGAAGAAACATTGCGAAATTCCTGTATGAGAAGCAGAAAAAAATTTTTTATTGATGTTGATGAGCGTAATATTGTACGTAAAGTGGAAGTAAACACAAAGATAAGTGTTCCTAAATTAGCGGTTAAAGTGTCAAAAACAATAAATAAACAAATATCAACTGAAACAGTTCGTCGTGTTCTTCGCAAAAACAATTTACATGGTCGCTTAGCACGTGAAAATCCAAGTGTAATGTTCACTGACGAAACAAAGATTAACATTTGGGGATCTGATGGACGACAAATTGTATGGAGAAAGCCAAACACGAAGCTAAAAAGTAAAAATTTAATTGGTGCAGTGAAACATGGCGACTGTTCAGTTGTGCTGTGGGGTCTATGAGAGCTAATTGAGTAGGCACCATTCAATTTATTGAATGCAACATGACCAAGGAGATTTATTTGAATATACTGAAGTCAAATTTACGTCCAGGATGGAGAAAATAAAGCTTCCTTCAGTGTTTTGGTTTCAGCAAGACAATGATCCAAAACACACAGTAATGATAGTTAAAGAATGGTTGCTTTATAAAGCTTCAAAACAGCTTAAAACTCACCCACAATCACCTGTTATGAACCCCATAGAGCACTTTAAGGGAGAACTGAAGTCTGAGCTGAAAAAATTCAGTCCCGGTACCAAAGAAGACCTAAAAAAGGAGATTATCAGGATATGGAGTGAAATATCACCTAATTTTACCAAAAAACTGGTAGGATCGATACCTATGCAGATGCAAGCTGTAATAGATGCAGCAGGTGGACCCACAGCCTATTAAATTAAAGAAAAACAAAGGTTAGGCGGATAAAACAGTTATTTTCCATGGAGTGTATACTCAATTTTGTGACCCGAATTTGCCAATAATTAAAGTTTTTGTTTAGGTTTTTGCTTAATGTTAAATAAATGAATTAATTTATGTTCAAATATAGTCAATAAGAGTTCAAACTCTAAATGTGCATCAAAAAAATTCAAATATATTCACTAAATTTTCTATAGCTTGTGTATTTCTTTAACGAACTCCGGTGTATACTCATTTTTGTGAGTAACTGTATATAGATGTCATACTATAAAAAACGAATACAAAATGCAAAATATACGCATTGCACATACATACATTGGAATTAAGAGAGAAAGCAGGAAGTATTTTAAACACTCTATTTACTTTGGATCATACATATGTACTTCGTGTGATTTCACACTTGTAAAAAGTACAAGGTAACAGTAATCGTTTCTGAAATTTCTGGTAATGCAAATTACATGTTATTAAGCGAGGTTTTTGTATACTAAGAAAAGAGTCCAAACAGCTATTTATTGTTTAAGAAAATGCACTGGTGCGTCAGGGTGGCGATAGTTCAAAATGGGTTGCGCAAAATAAACAACGCTGTAATTTGGTTAGCATGTAACTATTTGCAATTTTTATTGGTGAAAAATATTTTATTCTATTAACAATTCATATTCACGACCAATCTGGAAATGCATTTTTCTTTGAAGGGACTCGTAATAACTATTGTAACAAAACTTAGTTCTACAAGTGATAAAAAATCATATAAAAATAGAATAGAACGCTCTTCAGATCAAGAAAATACATATGTATGTATGTATAGTTGCCGCTGATTGTTAGTTCTTAAGATATTTCTATTTAAAGTTGAAAAATTCATCAGTTTTAATTAAGAAACTTTTATATTTTTAATGAGCATTTTTTATTACTAATTTATTCCAATAATTATTTTTTATTAAATATTGAAAATAATATTATTGCCGTATTTGTATTTTGTTTTGCCAACGAAAGAAAAAAAATTAAATTTATATCTCAAGTACACAAAATGGCTACTAAAACTTTAACACAGAAATATTTTTCAATTAAATAACAACAAAAACGGATTTACGGTTCATATATGTTTTTTATTGCCCCCAAACGATTAACGTAGGGATCCTCGTTTTTTTTTTTTTTTGTTATTGATTTTTTCCATAAATGTTCACTAATTATATAAATACAATTCTGCAGATTGCAATAATTATCTTAAAAAACTAAATTATAGTACTCTATCCTTTGAATATGTGTTTCGTCCTATGCTACAAGAGTGTTGTCGGGATCACTACAATTTACCCTTCGATTCTCCTACCCATTGTCCGATAAGCAATTATATGCTCTTCAATAATAAATACATATAATTAATCCTTCTGCCACGTTCTTCTTTATTGTGGGTATAAGCTCTTCGGCAGATTGTCAGGACAAACTTCTAAACTTAAATCATGTCTCATTTTATGTATGTATAGTATATATTATTATTTATATTTCCCTTTTTCGCTTATTTACTGGTTCACCAATTTTGCCAATCGCTTCTGGCGGGTTAATTTGGTATAGCATATCATAATAACATAGTGTTCAAGATGTACGGATGTGTTTTAAAGTCGCTCTGTGAATTCTGTGTTTGGTAAGAGCAAAGAAGCAAAAAGTAAAAAACAAAAAATTTATTAAATAGAAAACAATGCCGTAGGCATTCTTTAATTGCCTACTTTATCTTTATCGAGCCAACAAAAACAACTCCTGGCAAAAACAAAACTAACGGCGATGACTCATAATCGCAGCGAACAGCTGAAAGGGCAACTAAGCAAACGCAGTCAGCAGAGGACAGCAATCGGGCAACAACAAATGCGAGCACTCGGACAGCGAAGTAAAACAAAATGCAAGGTGAGAATGTACCAAGCAAAAAAAGTGCCGTCTGTTTAGACTGGTATTGATCGCTACATTAACGTAAAAAGGAAATTAAGTCCAGTTAAATCAGCGGTAAATACCAAAAAATTCTAACCAGGCACGCCAAATGATAAAAAGTTAGAAATCCTAAATGGCAACAGATTCACCTTACTGAGTAAAGAGTCTAACGACGAAACAACACCAATCTATCCAAAAATTCAAGCATACCCTGAAAAAGTTTCATGGATATTGTAAAGTACTTTTCAAACAATAACAAGAATTACTACTCTTACCAGCTGAAGAGCTGAGAAGAGAGAGTTGTCATAAAAGGTATAGAGTCTTCTATAGACTCTAACGATGTCAAAGAAGCATTGGAAGAAGGTGATTTTTGCATTAAATCAGTAGTAAATATTTTTAACAGGAACAAAGTCCCACAACTAATGCTCAAAATAGAATTGATGCCAAATTCTAACCAACTAAAGAAAAATTATATACACTCGATTTACAATTTAAAATGCCTGCTCTATCGCAGAATCACCGTTGAGGAACCACATAAGAGAAATGGTCCAGTACAATGTACAAACTGCCAAGAGTATGGACACATGAAATATTGCACTCTACGCAGTGTCTGCGTGGTGTGTGGTGATTTGCATCCTACTTCAAAATGTACTCTTAAAAAAGAGGATTTAAATAAAAAATGCAGCAATTGTGGAGAAAACCACACTGCTAACTACAGGGGTTGCCCTGTATATAAAGATTTGAAATCGAAGTTGTCACAGGGTTTTCAGGCACGTCGTAACTAAATGTTGAATATTCCTCCTAATGAAAATATTGAAATCCCCGCCAATATTTCAAAACCAATAAATCTTAAAGTCATTGCTACACAAGAGAGCTATGCAAATGTGGTGAAAGGCAATACTGCACAAATGCAATTGCCCCATAACCAACATTTGTAAGCGTTAAAACTATGATTTTTAACCTTACCCGAAATGAGCGTATTGAATATTGGTATGTGGAATGCTAACGGTGTTAACGAACATAAATTGGAACTTATTAGATTTCTGGATGAAAATATTATTGATGTAATGCTATTGTCAGAAACTCATTTTACGAACAAAAACAATTTCTTTATACGGGGATTTAGTTGGTTAGAAAACGATTAAATCACCACGCTTAAGAATCGTTTGCCATAGCGCAATTGCAAGCTACCACAATAGCTATAAAAAAATCGCAGGGGGGCCTTAAACCTGAGGGTCATATGCTGCCCAACTTGGTTTAAAATTACAGGCATCCAATTTAAAGAATTTTTTGGAACACTGGGCCATAGATTTCTAGCAGGTGGAGATTACAATGAAAACACACGTATTGGGGCTCACGACTAATTAATCCGAAAGGACGACAGCTGTATCACACTATTATAAATAGGCACAATAACCTTGACATAATATCTCCTGGTAAGCCGACATATTGGCCTAGTGATCGTAACAAAATACCAGATTTAATTTAATTTGCTGCAATCGAAAATATAGATTAATCGAACATAGCACCTGAAACATGATTCTGATCACTCTCTCGTTGATTTAAAAGTGGGTCTAAAATCTTATAAAACGAATTAGCTAAAATATAAAAAGTACGTGAGTGGCCACCAGATAACGGCTTCGGGTGAATGAAAAACTTTGGTACGGGCTCAACAGCCAAATAATCACACTGTTCGGATCAGCCGATCAAACTTGCATGCGCTCACACTTCCGTTGTTGATTTTAAATTCGCTCGGGTGCGTGCGATTTTTTGTTTCACTCCGAGTTTATTCAGCTCGTGTTCAATATAATGATTTCGGGCGCTTGTTCATTCGGTTCAACAACCATTATTTTGAACAAGAACAACAGTCAACTCACAAAAATCAACTCGTATGATTTTACTCATGCGCGCAACAAGCGGCACTTTTTCTGCACAGATGAAATGTGAGAAGAAAAAGATGAAACACAACACAATCAAAATATTTTCACAACAAAGCGTTTGTTTTCATGTTTGCATTTTATTTTAAAACCAATAAGGAACATATTCATTCTTATAACATACATATTTAGATTTCAAATTTATAGTATGCAAAACCTAATTATGTTTTACATTTACATACATACGTAAATTAAGAAATTGTATTGAAAGATTGTAGAAAGGAATCAATGGTCGAAAGCTTTATGATAAGAATTTAAAAATATTTAAATAAAATATTGTTGAGCTTTCAAATGAAAATTCTGAAGGATTGCAATTTGGAGTGCTTAATTGAGCAAAAGTTGTTAATGTAACGTCCAAGTAATTAATTTGTGAAGTATAAATTTTTTTATTGCGTCTTGATAATTGGGCTGCATTTGTAACGCATATGGAAACAAGAAACAATCAGCTTTTTGCCACACACAAATATTTGGAATCCAGATTTCATAAACATTATTAAGAATATTTTCTTTTAATGTTAACAGAGCCGGTAAGTGCATCTGCCACTTGTGGCCCGCAAATATGCCGCATTTTTTCAATGGACGCTATAACGAAACATAGGGATGAAGAACTGCAAAATTGAGGATTCTTAAAAATGATTTCGAAATCGCTACATAAATCTACCAATTATTTCAGCGTTGAATTGTTTATAAGCAACAATTTTGGTTTTCTTCTTTTTCTTTCAGAATTTCATTAATGCTGAACCAATTGTCTACAATGGACTTAAACATAGTGAAATTTTAATTCCATCTTGTTGGGCATTGGTTTTTAACGAGGTTTGTAAATGACACCGTATGTCAGCTTTCCTAAAATATTTGACAATTTTTTTTTGCACATTTCTACTAACTCATCGATTCTTCTATCGATTCCTTAAACGAATTCTCCAAATGCTGCAGTTTAACCGAATATTGTTCTGCAAAGCTTTTACGATAATATTTAGGCCTCTATCAGTAACGAACTTCATTTGGTCCAAATTATATGTATATGCTGAATTCAGCAAACAAAGTGTTCAACTTATTTAAAACGTTTGTGCTAGTTGAACGCTCAAAGTTCATTACTTAACTCCTAAAATTAGATCTACCAATTTTAAATATTTTTGGTATTGTAAGGTGACACCGTTGCTGCATCGGGCAGCAGGTCATCAAGATCAACTCCTACCTTATATCTCCCAGCAATATTGATTAGGAACTTTGCGATGTTCCTGAATCCATTGCCATTGAATGCACACATGCGTCAATAGCATCTTTTTTTCTTCTGGTTTCGCAGCAGTCAACAATGTTGTCTCTTTAAGCAACTTGCAGTATTTATGTCGGCTTAAATTAGTATCCATTTGCCCGAATTTTTTCAATGATACCCTCCATATCCATCAAATAAAAAAATGCAACTAATTATGAACTACAAAAATGTAATGTGAGTCATAGCGAAAGAAAGATTTTGACTAAAAAGAACGACAACAAAAACAAGCTACAACAACAAACTGCTCGTATCGCTCTCGTCGTGTCGTCTTGTCGCTAATCGTTTATCCGTACTCGATCAACTCAAATTGAACCGAATGATGCTTTCGTCAACACATGCTCACTTTATTGAACAATGACTTTTGTTCAGTGAGTTGAGTTGAGTGAGAAATTTTGAACCGAAGACTCAAGATGCTTGAAATGATGTGTACATCAGTTGAGTTGTTTTTTTCAGTGATTTGAGTTGAATGAAAAAGTTCGCGTATTAGTAAAATAACAAAACAGTGACTTTTGCAGTTTTTTTGTGGTGGCCACATTAATATTGACAAAATGAATACAGGAAGAGATATTGAGGAAAGCATAAGAAAACTCAATGATATAATAACTAGCGCAACTGATTTAGCAACACCAAACAAAAACTATGATCTGCTTGGTTTCAAGATAATCTCTAATAGAGAAATAGAAAAGCTTGTAAATGAAAAAAGACATGCAAGACGAGGATGGCAGATAAATCGCTCCCCTTCCACTCAGCTTCAATTAAAATCAGCAGTAAATTTAAAAAAAAAACGCTTAAACGTGAGGAAGAATACAACACTGAAATGTACATATATGTCGATGAAGTGAGGCGAGTTCAACCACGATATGCTTTGGCATATATGCACGAAGGCACTTGCATTTATCCTGCAGATCAGCACAGCTAGGATGGAAGAAAAACATACTGCAGCTTACAAATAACAAGTATATAAGCCCAAATAACAAATTAGAGCTTGCGCCTACCTGCTTATGCTTATGCGAATAAGGGGAAATGACAAATATAAAAATTGCACAAACAAGTAAGCAGAAGCTTTACAGTTGGAATAATGTATGTAATATGAAGTTCGCGGCATTTTAAAGAGAAATAAAAATGAAACATTCAACTGTAAAATAAACATAGAAATTGAGTCTTACAATATTTATACGAATATGGGCAAGGGTTGCCAACATCCCCGCCCCGTGAGATTCACCACCATCAATGTCCAGAACGGCTAATTTTGAGACTGCTCGCTGTTTAACACCCGTGGTAGTTCGTATGTCTGCTCGTCGTACTTCGCCATCAGTCCCAGGGTATACTTTCTCCTCTCTACCGCGGCACCATTCTCGTCGTGGAACGTTAGGATCGCATATAAACACCAAGTCTCCCTCTTTCATCGATGAAGTTGGCGAGTTCAACACGATATGCTTTGGCATATATGCACGCAGGCACTTGCATTTATCCTGCAGATCAGCACAGCTAGGATGGAAGAAAAACATACTGCAGCTTACAAATAACAAGTATATTGCGCCTACCTGCTTATGCTTATGCGAATAAGGGGAAATGACAAATATAAAAATTGCACAAACAAGTAAGCAGAAGCTTTACAGTTGGAATAATGTATGTAATATGAAGTTCGCGACATTTTAAAGAGAAATAAAAATGAAACATTCAACTGTAAAATAAACATAGAAATTGAGTCTTACAATATTTATACGAATATGGGCAAGGGTTGCCAACATCCCCGCCCCGTGAGATTCACCACCATCAATGTCCAGAACGGCTAATTTTGAGACTGCTCGCTGTTTAACACCCGTGGTAGTTCGTATGTCTGCTCGTCGTACTTCGCCATCAGTCCCAGGGTATACTTTCTCCTCTCTACCGCGGCACCATTCTCGTCGTGGAACGTTAGGATCGCATATAAACACCAAGTCTCCCTCTTTCAGTGGCATCGTTCGGCGACACCATTCCACACGGCGAGTCAATGTGGGTAGATATTCAGTAATCCCTCAATTGACGAGCGATGCGCCGCTGCTTGCGTAGCATACAAGTGTTTCCCAAGTCAGTGTCTGCTATAGTAGTCTCGAGCGTGTTGTCTGCTCCCAGAATGAAATCGTTAGGAATCAGAGGTTGTTCTTGATATGATGTTCATGATGGCGAGAATTCACGACGTTCTCAGCTTCAATTAGGAAACTAATCAGAGTATGCTCTCTTGGTGTAACTTCTTTTAAAGTGTGACGTAGAACTCGCTTCACGCACTGTACCATTCTCTCCTATACGCCACCTTCTGAAGGGTTAAATGGGGAATCAAACACCCACTGGATGTTTTTCTGTGATAATTCACTCTGTAAGCGACCGGAGTCGAACACTTCTGCGAATCGATTTGCTTCTCGGTCGGCGCCAACGTAATTTTTTCCATTGTCAGACCTAATTCTTATGGGTGCACCCCGTCTATTCACAAAATTACGTAAAGCAATAATACAGGAGTCAGTACTCAAATCGTGAGCCAGTTCTAGATGCACAGTTCTCACTGTAAGACACGTGAAGAGCGCAACCCATCTCTTCTCGGTGCTGCGTCGAACAGTCACAGTAACTGGGCCAAAGTAATCAAGCCAGTGTAGCTAAACGGGCGTACGTAAGGAGTAAGTCCGTCCGGCGGAAGCGGTCCCATACAAGACCCTGACGGTACGGTAGCTATTCAAACGGCATACATTGCAACGAGCAATGACGTTGCGCAACGGATATCACCAGTAGTAGCTTCTATGTTTTGGTGGCACATGGCGTTATGGTGATGTAACACCAATAACTTTGTAAAGGCATGATCAGGAGGTAGAATAATAGGACGTCGTGTGCTGATTGGAAGCCTGCTGGCGGCATCAATGCGCCCATGTACTCGAAGAACACCTTCTTCGTCTATATATGGTGGTAGTTGTAACAGTGTACTGTCATAGGTAATGTCGTGATCATTTTCAATGGACTGGAACTCGGCTGCATACACTTCGTGATGCACTATGCGGCATAAAAGGCGTTTATCATTGTGTACTTCTTGGGCTGTTAAACCATAACATTGATTTGGCTGTGTACGACGACGGCAATGGTTGACAAAGCGTAAGACCCAGGCAACCGTTCTTACTAATCTTCGAAAGGAAGAAAATCTATTAAAATCTATAAAATTACAACTCACGATGACTAAAGCGAATTTAGGCCGAAGCTCTTCATTAGGTTCATCATTTCCAGAAACTGTTACGTCTTCAGTAGGCCAAGCTTGCTCGTACTGGTGTAAGAACGGAGGCCCCCGTGATCAACGTGCTGTCGGATTAAAATTTGCTCGCGTCGCTTCATCGGCTACATTGTGCTTAGTGGGTATCCATCTCCAATTTGATATGCTTGAAGCCAATATATCGGCTATCCTATGCTGAACAAAAGGCTTGTAACGACGATGTTCATCATTCATCATTCATTCATTTGATGACCATTTTTGAGTCACTCCACAGGATGCAATCTTTGATGTTTAGAGAATGTTCGTCGTGGATACACTGTATAAGGCGAGTGCCCAAAACCGCTGCCTGAAGTTCGAGGCGTGGCACGGTAAAGGTTTTCATTAACGCACAGTTTGTCTTTGCACAAACGAATGCAACATCAAATTCACCAGATATTGATTGAGATCGAATATAAGCAACGGCGGCGAACACTCCTTCACTAGCATCAACAAATATGAGGTATGGCATAATGGACAATCTCGGGTAGTTGTTTATGCCACTTTGTCCAAGCAGCATTTACGTTGTTTGGCAATGGGTCGTTCCAGTGTATATCGTATTTCCAAAGCTCCCGCATAAGCAACTTGGCTCCAATGACGAAATTGCTCAGAAACCCTAGAGGATCAAATATCGACATGACGATACTTAGAAGTTCTCTTCTAGTAAGACGTCTCTGCCCATTTATCACAGCTTTAGCAACGTTATGAAATTTTAGTTTGAAGCCGAAGCAATCTGATGATGGCTGCCAAAACAAGCCTAGTACCTTCTCACCAACGAAACCTTCTTTCTTGCCAATCGATCGTGTAACATCAGTACCACCAAACGCGGCTAATACTTTCGAAGAATTAGATGTGAAATTGTGAAGCTCGAACCCAGCATCCATATGAATCGCTCGGACCTGTTCTGACACGGAAATTGCTTCCTCTTCTGAACTGAAGCTATCAACGAAGTCAGCGACATAATGGTGGTCAAATATTGCTTTTACTGCACGGGCCGTGGTTCCGCGTTCATCTTGGTGCTCAAATGCGTTAACTTTTTTTACATAATTTAAAGCACATGGTGAGCAAGCAGCACCAAACGTCATCACGCAAATTTCATAAACATCCGGTGGTTGCGTAGCATCACCATCACGCCATCTGTCATCTTCTCGTATAAGAACTTGGTGGAACATCTCCTTGATGTCTCCGCATACGGCAACTGCGCCCTCACGAAAACGAAATATTATCGACGGCAATGGGTGATATTCTTGTGGACCCTTCAAGAGTTGTGAGTTGAGGGAAATTCCACTTACCTCAGCAGCGGCGTCGAAAACCATACGTAGTTTACCGGGTTTGTTGGGACTAGCAACTGCAAAGTGTGGCAAATACCAAGTTGTAGGTGTACACACAGCAGATTCTGCTGGCAGCAGTTTTCGTGCGTACTTCTTTGTGACGTAAGAGTCCATGATGTTCTTGTATTCGGCGGCAAAATCTGCATCACGACTCATCCTTCGCTCTACACTGATTAATCGTTTCAACGTCATATTGTAGCTTTCAGGTAAATTAACTTTGTCACTTTTCCATATAAAACCCGTCTACGCGGCATGTGGTGGACTTCAAGACATCTCTGGCACGAATGTCCTCCTCACTCTCTATCGGTGGTGCAGCTCTAACACCAAAACTCTCAATTTCGAAAAAATTAGATACCATACTATGAAGACTCTGATCAGCTTGACTATTCACACATAAACACGCTACTGGGGACGGTTGTGCAGAAGATGTTGGACCGAATACAACGCAACCCAACTCTGTATTAGCAATGAATGGTCCGTGCTCCTTTAACCTCATAGTTGTCGATGGTAATCCCAAATGGCAGTGGTCAAGACAAATTAACAGCTTGGGCCTGACTTGGGCGTAAGGTTGCACCGGTAGTTGGCTTACGTGTCCATATTCATGACTAAATCGTCTCTGCTTAAACTCTGTACAGGAAGCTGTATGTTCGACACAGCATATACGTTACGTAGTTTGTGTTGTTTCAGCATACCGGCGCCACAGATGAATAAGTCCACTACAAACGTTGATTCCTGCGCTACACGTCCTCCGAACCACTGCACATTTAAAGATTGCTCACTTCCATCCATTTCCATGTCCCGAACAATGGCACTGTCAATCATCGTGTTGGATGAACATTCGTCCAACACTGTGTATGTATCAACACGTCTGTGATTTCCGTTTACGGTGACCGGTAAAATACGGGAGAGTAGCTTGCTTTCAGTGAAACTGGAGACAGGTGTAAAAAAATGGCGCATCCTGGTGACATTGATCTTGACTCTCCCGGTGGTCTGAAAAATAAAAATCAAAAGAAATTCTTAATCAGTAGGGATGCTGTTATAGTCCGGGAACATGAAAAAACTTTTTAAATGGCGACTGCCTGAAAATAAAAATAATTTTTACGCTTTTTTTTGAAATTCCTGAATTTTTTTTAAATATTAAGAACAAAAATTTTGACACGATGCTAGTAGGAACGATAAAGGATTATATAAAGAAGGTTCACACAAAATTTCAAGTCAATCGGTTGTATAGAACTTGAGATAATGCCGGTACCGTGTGGAAAAAGTAGTTTTGAGAAAAACGCGTTTAAAGTTTATGAGACAATTCTAGTGAACACGGACGCCACCTCACAAAAACGGCTGTATCTCCGAAAATAAGTCGAGTTTTGAAAAATTCTTCCAAGGTCATATTTTTGAAAGTCTAAACTTTAAATATTTGAAAAAAAAAATCGAATTTTTCAAAATTCTAAAGTAGAATACCCCCATACCATAAAAAGATTAAAATAGTTTCTCTATGTACAAATTAACCACTATATAGTAATTTTTTTCGTGCTAAATGTTGGGTGTTTTAATTTAAATGCCCAAAATTATTATTTTGTCCAATCTGGCCATAACAGAAAATATAAAAAACGGTAATTTTGAAGCGGTCTCACACTGGAATAAATAGATTTCCACGTCATTTGGATTTTTGCTGTAGAAACGTGTCAGCTGATTGCTCTCTCACAACGCCGGGTTGCCAGTCTCGATATACTGTAATTAATTAACGCCAGCACTTACTTGTTGAGTCACTCCAGAATAAAAAAACTTTTTTTGTATTATGGCCAAATGACTGCCTTTTAATTCTTCAAGGAATTTATTTGCACAAGCTTTTCACCAAATGTATTTGAAATAAAAGTTTACAAGCAAAAATCTCTCTGGTCGGATACCAGAGGGGGGACAGTAAATGCGTGCAAGAACCGTACATTGATGGGCTCCTTGGTCGGATACCAATGGAGGTTGTACCAGGTATATTGTAGAAAAAAACCGAAATTAAGTTGACTGAAGAAAACCGAGAAAAGCTGCTGCGCGTCGAATATAGCCAAAAAAACGTCCGCTGATGTTAATCGGTCGTAGATCGTGATCGAAAAAGAAGTGGATTCTTCCAGGACGAGGCTTTTTGCTCGTTGGGCTGTGGAGAGTTATGGTGGGTTGATGTACGGCGTGTATTGGTGTGTGTGTGTGGGTGTAGACTGCTGCTTCCAATCGCTGAGTGTTGTCTCCATCCAAGTGTGGTGAGTGTTTTTTTTTTTTTTTTTTTTTTTTTTTGGAGGGGGAATCTTCGAAAGATACCGTCATTTTTCCGGACGGTATGCACGATTCGTATTGGTCACTTAAAACGGAGACCAGTACGCCGACGTACTAAACCCTTAACTCCATTGTCTTTGCTTGTTTATTTGCCCCACGGAACTGCCGTTAAGCATTACATCGTGAGGCCAAGCTTAGCCACTCGGCTCATCATTCACGCCATTCCGGCCTACTCCTCATTCATCCTCCTTCTGATTTCACTACGTTGCCACTCATTCCTTCTTAGCTCTTTCAGAACTATAGCACACCATGCTCTCACACTATCCCACACTTGTTTCGAATCTATCATAAATCGCACTATGTTATCCGGTGTCACTCGTTCCGTTGTCAGTTTCTCTATATCGGCTCTCTCCTTTTCATACCGTCGGCAGAAAAAGAAGATATGCAGCGCATTTTCTTCGCTGCTGTCACAGAAGGAACAATTCGTCCCGTCGTCATGTCCATATTTATAGAGATATTCTCTAAAACACCCGTGTCCCGTCAAAAATTGCGTCAGGTAGAAATCTGTTTCTCCGTGTTTCCTTTCTACCCATTCTTGTACCTTTCTAATTAGCGTATGTGTCCATCTCCCCGTCATAGCTAAATCCCATCGCTTTTGCCACTCATTGAGGCTTGTTTGCCTCTCATCCTTCCGTTCTTCAGCCGTTAGTCGCCTGCCAAGTCTCGTAGATCTTTCGTATACTCGTTTGAGTTCCATGGCCATTACCTCTGGTGGCATGATGCCCGCTAATATCCCAACCGCTTCGTAGGATACCGTACGAAATGCACATGTCACCCTAATGGCACTAAGCCGCATTGCTACCTTCGCTTTCTTAGCATACGTTTTTTGCTGCAATGCTGGTCCCCATATGGGCGCCGCGTACATCAGAATTGATTGGCTCACCTTGGCCAATAGCGCACGCCTATTTTGGCTTGGTCCACCAATGTTGGCCATTATTCTCGCTAGTGCGGCCGTGGCACGTGCTGCTTTCTCACATGCCTTTTCAATGTGCGTCTTGTAGTTGAGTCTATTGTCTATCAGTACTCCTAGATACTTCATCGACTTCTGTGTCATGATACTATGACCGTCTATGTTTAGTTTGATGTCTTCGGGTTTTTTTCTACTTGTGATCAGCACAGCTTCGGTTTTTTGTCCAGCGAGTTGGAGGTTTGTTGCCGTGAGCCAATCTTTAATCATCGTCGCCGCATGATTGCAGAGGCTTTCAATTTGGCGAAGTTCTTTTGCCACTACGGTAATGGCAATATCATCCGCATATCCGATGATCTGCACCTGTTTCGGGAGTGGGAGACGCAACACCCCGTCATATAGTACGTTCCACAACAATGGGCCAAGCACAGAACCTTGCGGAACTCCGCCCGTTACCACATACTTCTTTTGCCCGTCATCCGTATCGTACAGCAACAGCCGGTCCGACAGGTAGCTGGATACAATCTTAATCAAGTATGCCGGGGTTTCGCAACGTTCTAGTGCTCTGATAATATGAGGCCAGTATGCCGAGTTAAACGCATTTTTGACGTCAAAGGTGACTACTGCGCAGTATTCCTTTGTGCCATACAGCCATCTGGTACCCTCTATTGCCTTGTTGGCTATGTCCGTAAGCTTCTTGATCGCATCAGTGGTTGATCTCTGCTTGCGGAATCCATACTGGTTGTCGGACAAACCTTTCTTATCTTGGTTTTCTAAATGCAGCTCTATTCGTGCACAGATTATCCTCTCTAGAATCTTGCCAGTCGTATCCAGCATGCAGAGTGGTCGATATGAGCTGGGCTCTCCGGCTGGCTTATTAGGCTTCTGCAACAAGACCAGCCTCTGCTTTTTCCAAGATTTTGGGAATACTCCTTTTTGTAAACACCGCGTGAACAGTTCCGTGAAAGGTCTCGTATTGTGCTTAATGGCAATCTTTAGGGCTTTATTTGGAATACCATCCACGCCTGGTGCTTTGGCATTACCAAATCTCTCTGCCGTTTCTAAAACCTCCACATCAGTGACTGTGGTGTTTTCTGTTTCAGCTGGTTCCTGTATGTTAGCCGTTCGGTTCTCCAGAGGCTGCGCAGGGAATAGAGTCTCCACAACTGTTTTCAGTAGCGCTGGGCACGTTGGTGCTTGCCCTTTACCACCTCTTATTTTTGCCATTACCAGCTTGTACGCATCACCCCATGGGTTTTCGTCGATTTTTGCGCAGAGTTCTTTAAAGCAGCAGGATTTACTCTTTTTAATAGCTTTTTTAAGATCGCTTCGTTTGATTTTAAAGTATGCACGTAGTTGCATTTGTTCCGTGAGTCCCCGACTCCTTTGACACCTCCTTCTCGCTTTGTGGCATTCTTTCCTTAATTTGTCGATCTCCTCACTCCACCAGTAAACAGGCTTTCTATGGGCGCCATTTTTTTTCCTACACATTGAAGCGTCGCATGCTTTACTAATGTGCCTCATTAGGATCTCCGCTTGCCGATCTATGTTTTCCTGAAATGTTAGGTTACCGTCTAACAGGAGCTTAAAAAGTTCTACGTCAAGAGTTTCTATTTTCCACCCTTTCCTTTGTACTCCTTCGGATGATCGCTGAGTGTTCAATTTCGAACATGATTGCATGATGGTCACTATGTGTGTAAAGGTCACACACCTGCCAATCTGTTGTCCGCGCCAGTGAGCTGCTAACGAAGGTTATATCAATAACAGAGCCCCGGCCGTTTTTCTCGAAGGTGTTCTGATTTCCGGTGTTCAGTAACACAATGTCAAGCGACGAGAATGCCTTTAGTAGGGCATCTCCACGCCTATTTGTACAGATGCTACCCCACTCCATCGCCCAAGCATTGAAATCGCCTGCGATCACATTCCTCGTAGTTGATGAAATTTCTCTAACCAGCTCGTCCAGGATTTTATCAAAATCACTCTGCGATATGCTTGGTGGTACGTAACAACTGTAAAAATTTATCCCAGAGATTTTCGCTCGTGTGTAGAAGGATTTCCCCAATAGCGGTTCGTCTTGAAACATTTTGCCTCCACATATCCATATGGCAGCTTTGTTCGTATTGTCAGATATCCATGAAGCGTCGCTTATATTTTTATATTGTTCACTTAGTATAGCTATATCGACCTTTTCCTCATAAACCGTCTGCTTGAGAAGCTCTTGTGCAGCCTCACAGTGATTGAGGTTGAGTTGCATGACTCTCATTTTTTGGTGATTTTACATGCTTCTATATATAACGGACACTTTTTACTACCGATTTGGTGATCGGTGTTTTCCCTGCCCTTTTTCTTACATGCACTACACGACGGGTTCTTATCGCATGCCTTCGCAAAGTGTCCAGTTTCTCCACACTTGACACAGCACTGGCTCCTATCATCTGGATTGTGGCATGTTTTCGCCAGATGGCCGTACTCAAGACATCTAAAACACCTCCTGAGATTTTGCTTCGCTCTTATTCTGCACACTACCCAGCCTATTTTGATTTTGTGTGCGTCCTGAAGTATTCTTGCCTCCAACGCGGGTAGGCTTACCACTGCAGTTTGGGTTCCTAAGCACGCTGGCCTGATGCTCTTAATCGAATTTCCATCAAAATTACTCAATTCCTTTATTTGTAGTCGTATAGCCTCGGCAATGTCTTCTTTAGTCGTGATTTCATCAAGGTCACGTATTTCTAACATGACCTCGTGAGTTAAAGCTTTTATCTGCGCCTTTTCTCCTAGTACTCTGCTTATTTCGGTCTTGAATGTACCTGTGCTTTTCATTTGTGCCTCTTTCAACTCGAGCAGGATTTGTCCTTTAGCCGTCTTTCTGATCTTTGTTACATTTTCCGCTAGTTTCTGCAGGGTGTCATTTTTCCTCACAGTCCTTAGCATGTCGCTATATGACATGTCACCTGTTTTTTCAATGATTATTGCATCAGGTCGAGGAGGCGGCTTATGTGGTGCCTTCTTTTGTGGCTGACGCTTGACTGCGATCCAACCATCTTGCTTTCCCATTTCTTTATCATTGACTTTATCATTATCACGCTTTCCTTCTTTGTTTAGGGGAACTTCAGGTTTGCTCGGCCATTCCCTATGGGTGGTTTTGTTCTTCTTCGGTGGTGTTCTTCGCTTTGGTTGAACTTCGTCGCGAGGCCTCTTTGGAGTATTCTCTCCAGCTGTTGGTATGACGAGAAAGCTTCGTCGTGCTTCTTTATTGGCGATGTGCTCTTCCTGAGCACTTGCATGCAATTTTGCAATCACACTGACAAGATCTCTCATGGCGTTGTTGATAGTCCGCTGCGGTGGATGCATTGTTGCAATCAGCTTCTTGATCGCGTTCCCTAGTTCAGCCATACAGTCTCCATGAGGTTGTATCGCCTTTGCCAGGGGAGTGGTCTCGCCCAACGTTGGTGGTGATGACCTCGCTCTTACAGGTTTGTCAACACCAAGGTTTTTAATCGGGGACCTACCCAATTTTGGTGCCCTCTTAAAGGGATCTGCTTCCGTAATAGTCGCACTTCGGGGGGAGTTCTGCACTTTATTTCCACCATCACTCAGGCTTCCAGTGCTGCAACCTCCTATAATCCCAAAAATGTTGCTGCTGTTGTTGTTTGTGTTTTTGTTTCTTGTATTATTCTCCATATATTTAATATACCAGCGCATCGTGTGCAGGGGGGTGGGCCGAAATAAACAGGAACGGGTGTACCCTCGGGGACACTGCCCCTACCCCAGTTCCCTGAGGCCTGTCCTTCGCTTTACCAGTCCCGGAAAACACGGACGGACCGGCGCTCGCCCGGGGCAACGCAGGCTACTACTCCTGCGTCCAATGCACACTCCTTGACCAGGGCCCGAAGGGGCTGGTTCCTGATACACACCGCAGCAGACACAACGGCAGAGCATGCTCACATCACCCTCTCCACCCCGCCAGCTGAGAAATCGCTGTTGACACTTTGAGGGACTCCCAGTGCGCCGCGGTGTGTACCGGTCATTTTTAATAACAGCCGCACCTAACATGGTGAACAGACGCTGACCAGGAAGCCGCCCATTGTGGGTCCGTCGCGCCTGGATTTCTGTTGTTCATCATGCACATGAGTGATGATGAGGGGGACACGTATTTCTGTGAGGCGGTGTCGATTCGCCACAGTCACAGGAGCTTCAGCGGATCTGCAAGCTTTTATGCCGCATCCTCCACTCCTGCCGCTCATCGTCGGGGATTGCTTATTCGTTTTAACTTATTTCGCAACTGACCTGCTACTACAGGCCGTTCGGCTATCCGCGACCTGCCGACCCCCCCGGTAGCTTAGAGCCCAGCTAGAGAGCCCAAATTCGATAGAATAGAACACTCCGTCCGGGTGGTGAGTGTGCCAGTGTTGCTTTGTGAGTGGTGTGTTGTGTGGTGTAATGGTGTATGAGGGCGGGAAGCTTAACTCATTTAGCCAGTAGTAATTATAAAAATTGTCTTCAATATGTTTGAAATTTTCTCAAACTAACTCAAAATCAGAGTCGAATGCTATTATTTATAAATATATAAACTATTTTTAATAGTTTGTTTACAGTTCTGATATTTTATATTATGAAAAATTGTAATTGAAAACATAGATGTGTACAAAACTATATATGCGTATTGAGCAATGGCAACATTGTTCAAATGAAAACAAACAAAGACGGCTGATTTCTATGGGCCCAACTTTTGACACATTTTGCTCGCTAAGAACTGCAAATGAAGAAGGGAGTAGCGTTTTTCGCTGTTTCTGATGTAACTATCGCGCACTCTTTACTATAAAAGCACCTAACGGTTTCTGCTTCGCTTCTCTCTCCGTTCACAGAATACGACCAGACCTCACTTAGTAACAGTTTCTCAATTTCTGCTAATATAAATAACGCTCTGGTACCTACACTTGCCTACAAAGTATTAGCACTCTTACTTGCGCAAGTACACTGACATACAAAGTATAGTACAAATATTTTTGCTCCAACATACTTACTTATATACAAAATATATCAATATTATAATTATAAGCATGTTGAATAATATATCTACCCATATTCATAATTTTTTTCTGCGACCAAGTAATTTATATCAATTACTTTCAAAATTAAACTTTAAATGCAATACCGGAGATTCTTATACCGACCATAACGTTGTTTTATTCGTAAATAATATTTTCACTGTATTGAACAGTTTACTATATAGTATTTAACCCCTTGTTGACCAAACCAAGAATAAAGACAATTATCTAATAAGTTTTCACATATTTCCATTCGTAGTCATATATTATTAAGCAATAAAAACCATAAAGAAATGTAAAGGACATCTTAGTATAAAAAAAGGATATGGTACTTAGAAGTACCGTCGAGCTTGAGGAGCTCATATTTGTCATACATTAATGCCATGATACTCGGAGAAAGAGTTTTTTTTCATTGCGGCACAAAAATATTCCGCAGTGTTGACATTTCGAATGCGGCTTTGACTGAATTTATTTTTAAACTGCACATTTCACATCTTCCTCGACTTTCACCAAATGTTGGCCAATGTATCCCCAAATTACCTAATCGGACATCTTTCGGTACTGACTCACTTTTACCACGACGTTTTTTGCTAGCGTGTGTTGGTGCAAGACTAAACCTGCGTTTGTTGGCACCAACATCATTTTGCGTAATTGCGTAATCTTATCATGGATTTGACAGTATACAATGTAGGAATTAACGAAAGTTATTTCCAAAAGACCCCAAAACAATCTATGCCACCATTTTTTCGATCGCCTGCCTATACCGTAGATGCAGCTGATCTGCATGGTCCACTCCACCCATAAAAGAGTTATAATCTTTAATCACAGTTGAGCAGTGGACTTGTATTGCTTGGCCTTTACGATCTCTTCTCTGGACACTCGTTTTTTCAGTGCCATGGAAATTGGATGCCAATAGTATCGGCTTTTTATCGATCCATTCGAAGAAAGTTACACCGTTCATAATTGTTCGTGAATCGAATTCTCCTCTTTTTATTTTCTTATCGGATTTTATGTTTGAAGGAAGTCCTTTCCGATTTCCTCTAACTGTTCCGCATGCAAACACTTTCCGCAATTGAAGAAATTCGAGCAGCCTAACTCT
Source organism: Bactrocera correcta (assembly GCA_027475135.1). NCBI lineage: Eukaryota > Metazoa > Arthropoda > Insecta > Diptera > Tephritidae > Bactrocera > Bactrocera correcta. Next base: position 40,397,715 of record CM050326.1, read on the forward strand.
CTTAAAATAATTATCAAAGAACACGTACTTGTTCTTGCCCCATTCCTCTTCTGTGAGAGATAAAACTACTCTCTCCCCGAGACCATATCCTTCGTATTTTTCTTCGACAGCTTCATCCTTTCCTTGGTATGCAGAGAGGTTTTTGATATAACCCCGTTGGTCCGCCAATAACCATAATTTATAACCACGCTTAATTGGTTTCATAGGGCAATATTGTTTTATGGCACTTCTATCTTTGAAAAGAATCATGGATTCGTCAACTGATAGCTCCTTCGTTCCATGGTATACCTGCTGAAAACGTTGATTTAGAGCTTCAATCATAGGGCGAATTTTGAATAGCCGATCCTTATTGTTTTCCGGAATTTTAAAATTATCATTTACATGCAAAAAAAGTAAAATTAAATCAAATCTGTTTCGGGACATGGCTTTTGATACTACGGGGACTGCCAGATCTTCACTGATACTTCAATAATGACGATAACTTGGCAGCGGATGGAGGCCCATACAAAAGTTTACGCCGATAAATGCCAATAGTTCACTTTTTTGTAGATTCAAAGTTTCATTTTTTTGTACCGCATATAAATTTGAATGAAATATGATTCCTTCCATAATGACTTTTATATAAGATACGAAAAATTGTATTGGCGTTTCCATATCCTCAAAAACACTAGTTACTGGTCCCTCTACGGAGTTAAATTGTGAAACCACGGTGGGTTTTTAAATTTTTTTTCCATTTTCGCAACGGTTCTTCAAAAACTGTGCTTTGGAAATTTTTCCGGCAAAATATTTGTCTCTTCATTTTCTTCTTCCTGAATTTGATTTAGAACTTCAATCAAAAACTGATCTTCATCGTTCGGTGAAGTCATCACCTCTTCATCTTTATCTTCATCCTCACTCTCAATATCCATATCTTGTGCATTATCAATTGGAATTTCTTCCAAAATGGAAGCAATTTGATTTTCTGTCAAAAATCTGCTGTGAACTCCAGCCATTATATTATATTATCTGTATAAACCTGTATATAAGGAAATCAGTGTTGTGTGTAAAAAACAAGAGCCAACAGAGCCGTCGGTACTTACAAGTCTCCTTCAGAAAATCAAATATCACTGGTAAACAAAAAAGTTAGACTCCTTTGCGTCTTCAATAATAAATGCCAAATTAATAAAACTTTAAGTTTCTCTTTATTTCCTGGAGAAATTTTAAGAATTTTGCAATATATAAGTAAAATTATACAACACTTTTTTTTACGACCACACTATAGAAAACACTAACTTGAAGTGAGCATAGAAAGCGAAAAATTCACGAATATTACAAAAAGTACTATTATATGTGTGCTATATTTTGTACTTTAAGGTACCGTTGGTCTGCTTGCAGCAAGAAGTTCAGCGATTCTGTTTAAAACAGAAAAAATCGAAGTGGTACTGGAGAGTACCGTCAGACTAAGCGGTTAATGTATACCCGGCACAGCAACTCACCCATCACAAAATAAATAAAATGCTCAGTCATTCTGTGTCGTCCATTATTGTTGTTCCACAAAAAGTGTTAACAAATGTTTCTCAAAGTGTTCAGCTGACAACAAAAATGTATGAATTGAGTAAATATAATTTTTACCATTGCTGCGCTAGCCTATTTTTAGGCGCTAACTATATACAATGGTAGTTCAGTACAACCAAAGCACGTAAATATTATGAAACAAAGTCAATATATATTTTTATTTTTATTGATAATTATGTTTTTCGACTACGTTATAGAAAAGTTAATATTTGTTATCGACATATTTATTATCATTCAAGTGTAAATGTAACAGATTTTGAGACTGTCACTTATAGAATAGCAAAATCGTCTCAAGTCTCAAAAATCGTCTCTAACTTACCGTGCCTGTCTCAAGTCTCTAAATTTGAGATTTTAAGTTGACTTTGTTTCATAATATTTACGAAATTTATGTAAAATTTATTTATTGTTAACCTTTTCATGTTTGAGTTGCTTACAAAATATAAAGAAACGACAATCGATTAATATCTATGATGATCTCTATTCAGTATATTCAAAATGGCAGACAAGAGTTCTTTTTGGTTATGTGACCTGCTAACTACCAGTACACTATAATAGTAACTAGTCACAAATTGAGATTTTACCTCAAAATTACTCAAATAAAGACTGGAGACTGGTTACAGAATCCCGCGATTAAAATCTCAAATTTAGAGACTTGAGACTGTCTCACATTACAGAATCACACGGTAAAATATGAATTAGTTTAGGTAAAACACAGAGTTGGCTGACTAAGGCAAACAAAGACAAATTTTGACCACATCGCTTATTGAACAGTAATCTTTCGGTGGAAAAATCGCGTCAATCAATCTACCACCTAAGTCATGAACATACTCAGTTTCGTATAAAAATATATGTATAAGTATATAAGAATATCATTTACGTATTGTTTCTGTTTACGCTGTAAATTATTAAAAATAAATAAATTGGACTAATACCAGATAAGAGAAAATGTTTCGAACTCATTATTCAAATATTGCTAGTTCTGAATATTTTTTCATTTACATACATACATACGTACATATGTAAAGAAATTATTTGCAATGTAGATATCCATAGGCATACAATATGTTAGCTGTTTTCGATTCACCAGATTTTAATTCTCTTTCAACCAGTTGCTTCAGAGTATTATAGTATTGGTTTTATTCACCTAACGTTTGTACGTTTCACCTAAAACTAAGCGAGAGAGATTTATACATATATAAAAGTACAAAAGAAATTTCGAGTTCGTAGATGGGCGCAATCGGATCATTGCCACGCCCACAAATCGCCATTAACCAAAAACACATAAAGTGCCATAAACAAGCACTAAATTAAGATATAAAGCTGTTATTTGGTACAGACGATCGCAGTAGCAAGTTGCACCTGGGCGCAAAAATTTATGTATATATATACATACATATCTTCTAAACCACTTAAGCTACAACAACCAAACTTGCTGAGCACAAATCCTGTAAGAACTTCTACCCACAGTGGGAGAATCGGATTATAATCCCGCACACTCCCCATATAACGGTACCATTAAAAACTACTAGAAGCCCAATGAATCAATAACTAAATACACCAGAGACACCAAATTTTACCTCCGAGAGGGTATGAGAGAGCTTTATAGGAGCCAGTACACAAATCAAGAAGTAATTCATATAACGGTCATAAATATTATGACCAAACTTACCCATAGTTACTGAACTTTTGGAACCCGGTACCTATAGTTGGCTTTTGATCGAAAATATGGGTGAATGCGCGAGATATATAATTGAAATTAAACGATAATCCTTCTCTGATAATGATGTGTCTGTATGTCAAAAATTGGTTGAATTGGACCAATACTTACCTTAGACCTCATATACTTAATATAAAGATTTTCGAATTACGGCGAGACTTTGTACCGCATATGTCGGCCAATACGTACATAAGTTATCTCAATGAAAATGAGAGGGCGTGTTTCACTTATAACGAGTTGCCTAGATTTCGATTCTCAAGTTGAAATTTTACACCATAAAGTATTTGCCTGGCTTTAATTCTTGTAAGTTGCAAGAATATAAAATGTTCGGTTGCACACAAACTTAGCCCTTTCTTACTTGTTTTTCACTATCTCTGCGCCCTGCTCTCTTGTCAAAGAATTGTACTTGTAAAATTAACAACAAAGTGTTTGAGTTGAATGGATACAAAGGGAATGCCGATATCTCGTGGCATAGCTAAATCTTCATTACTAGCATGTTTTGTTTTACACGTTTTAGACAAAGTTACCTATGGATGTATGTATATGTAAATATTTATATTGAGTTTTTATTCTTAAGCCTTGAAATAAATTATGTCATAACGGTTGTTTGTAAGTTTCACAACTAATACAGATAGATGTAGGATTATATCATGTAAATTGCGGCCCTGTATCTTGACATTTTTTGCCTTAGAAAGATATAACGATCAATCCACGTTCTAACGCCCTTCTATATCCGATTATTCCTTACTTATACTATATTTGGCAATAATACCTTCTGTTCAGTTTTGGAAATACCAATTACATGTCCCATGTGTCTATATGTTTCAAAATTAATGCAGATAAATAGTACATATATATACATATTTATGTTTTTATACAAATTTTATGATTGTGGAATTGTAATTAGCCAACGAGCACGAAAGTCAAAGATAGTTTAACCGTATGCAGGTAGTTTTAAATATAAAAACTTCAACACACTCATTTGTATGTATGTATGTATTAATTGACCGCCACGCGCTACAACGTAATTTCTTATTGATAACACTGGCATGTACAATACATACTGTATATTTAAATGTATATGTACAATGTATTGTGCTCTATATGGTATAAGTTATTTATTTGTAATTTGTATAATCGACTTTTATACATATGTGTAGTTTTATTTCGTTTTATTTTACGAATATTTGGACTTTGTCCGTCGTAGTCATTCCAGTTTCAACCACCCTCATTTAAGTCAGATAAGCGAATCACCTTTTGGAATTTATTTTCAATTTTCTATGTAATGTTGTGTTAAGTATGTCTGTGTTTCCTTTTCCTATGGTGTTGTACATTATTTGTGTATTCGTATTTCTAAGGAATTCTGAAACTTTTACAAAAATGGGGTTTTGACTAGTTAAGCGGATTAACAGAACTATTGCATTACTATTAAGGGTAGAGATTTTTGATTGGGCGAGCAATTTGTCATATTGGCTGAGGAAAATATGGAGCACACAAGTTTTTTTCTGAAAATGAATAATATCAAATAAATCCACGCCTACTGCTCATATAATATTTTTTCAAATTCCATTTGATTCTTACGTTTACAAGCCAACAAACAATGCAGTAATCGGACTAAAACTTTGTACAAAATAATCGAAATCGGATCAAAACTTATCAAGTTCGCAGATACTTATTACCTATGTACATAAGTATATATCTTAGACTGAGTGCCTATGGCTTTCGTTTTACCAAAACTAGCGGTAGTTAGTAATAGCGTTCTGTGGGCGTGATAACCCCTTCTGGGTGTCAAGGAACATTTGAAACAGTTCCATAATAATACAATATCAATTTTTACTCAATTTAACACTTGCGTGGTCCTACGTTCATATATGTAGGTAAGTTAGGCAACTCTCTGGGACGCCAGAATTTTAGACGGTATTTGCTTATAAAACAATTGTTATATTGTACATCATTTGTTTCATTTGATATTTTCGCATTTTAATATTAATTATAAACAACAACGGGAGCATTATTATTATTTTTTTGAATAGAAGCACCTAGTGGTTATTGTTGTCATGCGTGTTTCCAACTTTTCTTTAAAGTTTATAGCGTTCAAAATCATTTTTGTCGAGCACAAGAGAAGTTTTGTTTTAAACTTAAGTTTCTTTGATCATTGATACAGTGCTTTCCATGCCCTACTCAAGCCCAATATAACAAAATTTATTTTATATTTAATCTGCATAATACCACCATAATGCCCTTCATTGGGAAGGTGCCGCTGCCCAGCTGGTTGTTGTCCTCGTTAGAGTGAAAACTGATACCACCGCCGTCCAAAAAATGCGATGACTGAGACGAGTAAGTCCTTGTGGCCATACAAAGAAGCGTAAATTTGGTGGATGAACATCTATACACAATCCGCATCAAAGCGAAGTTCTTTTACTTATCGCTGATCTTCGCCCACGCCCCGACGGAGGAGAATGATGATGTGACCAAAGTTGCCTTCTATGATTGTTTGGAGCGCACTTATGAGAGCTGCCCCCGCCCCGATATCAAAATGGTGGTGGGCAAAGGAGGTATCTTTGGCACTACGGTCGTTAAATTCATCCTTCACGATGAAATATCCCCAAATGGGTTGAGGCTGATCGACACCACCGGCGCCCATAATATAGTTATCTGTAGCACTAGATTCCAGCATAAGAAAATTCGTCAAGCCACCTGGCTGTCTCCGGATCGAAAAGCCACCAACCTGATCGGTCATGTTGTGATAGACAGAAGACACGTCCCCAGTGTTTTAGATGTGCGTGCGCTCCGACAAAAACGGTGGTCATATATTTAAAACCTTAGATAAATTTAACCTTATTTGAAAACCATTTAATTGTCAGTAAAACTTTGGCTTACTTGATGTAAGGGAGTTTAAAGGAATTTTACTGGCCACAAAGCCTTTTTCTTATGCTCAGCAAATCAATTTTTACCCAAGCTCTTAGGTACGAATGCATTGAATCGGTAGATTTTTGAACTTTCGGGAGAGTTTATATCACATATGTACATCGGCCGAAATTGTGAATTCTCTCAATGAAAATAGGAGAGAGTGTTTTACTCCTAACATATTATCTTTGTATCTAAAATGGATAAAATTGGGCAAACAATTTGTGGATTGTGGAATCAATTGTTCTGAGCGACATTATATATTTTCGATACGTTTTCATTGACAATTCACAAATTTATTTGTATGTTTACAATTGGAGTTTCGTTTAATTGAAAAATTCGTTTAATCCACTCAGGAATCCCGCTTAATTTGACAATCAATTTGAAAATATAATGTAATATGTGCATTATAAGTGTTTATTTAATTTTTAGTAATGATATTTAAATAATGTCATTAACTTTAAACGGAAGAGTATAAGGAAAAAACAAGACAATGCACTTAAGTATATATTTAGAGATCATTGTAGAAAACTAAATTTAAGGAACGAAAAACAATTCATATTATTGGTTATAAGCACCATTTGCATTCGCATATTTATATCATATCAGATCCATCCAAAATATATTTACCAATTTACATAAGTTTTCAAATTCAGATAATTTTTTTGACGAACGTTGTTTTTCAATAAACTCCGAGAAATTTAAAAATTTAAAGTATATTTATTTCAGTAACACATATTTTTACCATTATGCGGCGAAACCAATTAACCGGATTCAATAACTATTAATAATATAAGCGGGAAAATAAGTTAACCGGTGACCAATTAAGCGGGGAATACTGTATTTGATATGATAAATTAATTGGTGGAAAGTAAGCATATATTAAACGACAATGAAGGGATCTACAAAAAAGTGTTTGTTCTTTGTCCTAAACTTTATTTTCTGATTTTTTGATTAATTATGAACAAAAACGATAAGAAAATACCTTTTTTTCGTATAAAGTTTTCTTTTGTAAAAGTTATAGTAACAATACTATATTTGGGGTTTATTAAGAGATGAACATAAAAGAAAAAGTAAAAATATGCACTTTTAAATTATTTTTTACTTTTTTGTAAGTTATTTTGAGTAAAACTTAATAAAAATAGTAAAAATGTTTCTTTAAGTGATTTCATTATCAATTAAAAATTAAAACCACATATTTTACAAAATATCGTAAAACCGGTTTCCTAAATAAAAAGAAATTTACCACTTTAAAGTTATAGTAAAATTTTGTGTTGATCCGTGTAATAGATACCAATTAAAATGAGTGGAATGTGAGTTTTCAAGTAGTCTTCTGATTTTACATGGTTTTAAATACAAGTTTTGGGGCGATAACCAATTTTTTTCTAAGAAAACATGTTTTTAATGTCAGTCCGAACATAGTAACGTTATGTGAACAAGACTATACCTGTAGCCACATGTTGTAAAAGTATAAAAACGTTGTGTAAAAACTCAACATGAATTTTTGAAGAAACAAATATGATTCATACTCAACACTAAAGCACATTAATTGTAAGAAAACTACTTCATTTTGTTAATATACCACAATCACATTTTTGGAATTAAGGGGGGAGCCTGCTTTAGAATCTTAAAAAAATAGATTTTTTTTGTGCTTAAATCTGTTTAAAAAATATTCTATGAATATGTCTCCAAAGATATAGATGGGAATTCGAAATATTTTCGAAGCTAGAAGGGAAATAGTGGCCGAGGGACTTAACAGATATGTTAGCGTTTGGGCAAAAAGCAAAAACTTTGACGCACGATTTATCGGTTTTTCATTTTAACGATTTTTCTTAATTGGCGAACTAACCGTCGAATGGAATTGGTGCAAAGTTTATTATCTTTGGCATTAAATTATCTTCTATTTAACCCAAAAAATTAAAAAAGTCAGGTTTGAACAAATTTTTAAACAACCAATTTTAAATTTTACACTTTTTTTAGAATATTTTTAGTTTAACTAGAAGATAAATTATTAATAAATAAGAATTTGAACCGTTTGACAAATGCACATGCGATGTGCAGTTTTGAGGATGTTTAAATATATAACTATAAACCCTAGAAATTCCGCTTTAATCAATTTTTTTCCCTTCCAACAAAATCCTCAACAAATCGATTTTTTAAAGCCTCTAAAGTAGGCTCTCCCCTTAAGCTGGAGTAAACCCAATATGATACGAACACTTAATTAGACTAAGGCATCTTACTTATTGACCGATATACAACTGTGCCCAAAAAATAACATTTGAATTTAAACTGCGCGCGTCGAAGGATTTGGAGAATTATTATTTTTTTTTTAGATTGGTAGTACTGTCAGTCACATTTATGTCAAATTTCATGTCAAAATATTTATTAGTGTTTGAGATACGTGTCGTTTTGTGAGCTGCTAAAAGTGAGTTTTTCGTTTTTTGCGATGTCGAAATTTGTTGAGCAAATAATTTGCATTAAATTTTGTTTACGGAATCAATTTTCTGCTGCGGATACGTTGAGGATGGATGGTGCATAAGCCTTTGATGATGAGGCTATGTCTAAAAAAAACGTTTACAAGTGGTATAGTGAGTTCCAAGCCGTCCATGAACGTGTCGAAGAGCGTCCAGGGTGACCATCAACCTCAACCGACGAAGCTCACGTGCAACAAATCAAAGATTTGGTGTTAAAAAACCGTCGATTAACAATTAAAAACCTTGCTGAAGAAGTTGGCATATCGAAAGGCTCAGCCAATACCATTTTGAAGGATGTTCTGGGCCTCAAGCGCGTCAAATCTCGACTGGTACCGAAAACATTGAATTTTTTGGAAAGAAGGCGTCGCGTTGAAGTGTGTGAAACGATGCTTTCCGACTACCAGGGTGCATTATAACTGGCGATGAGACTTGGATCTATGCTTACGACCCCGAAACAACCGATAAATCGAGCGAATATCGTGCCAAAAGAGAGCCGAGACCAAAAAAATCGCGCCAAAGTCGCTCAAAAATCAAGGTCTTGTTGACTGTTTTTTCGATTATCGTGGTGTTGTGCATTATGAATTCCTTCCAACCGGTGAAACAGTCAACAAGGAATATTATTTGAACGTTATGCGTCGTTTGCGTAACGCTATCTGCCTAAAAAGGCCGGAATTGTGGAAAGACAATTCTTGGTTTTTACACCACGATAATGCACCATCCCATACTGCCCTCGTAATTCGTGATCATTTCGCCAAAAACTCAATCCATATCGTTCCGCAACCACCGTATTCACCAGATCTGGCGCCGTGCGACTTCTGGCTGTTCACCAAAAGAGCTCAAAAGATCGCTCCGGGGACACTGTTCTTATACGATAGAGGAGATTCAAGCAGTAACGAAGACGGAACTGAAGGCCATCCCGGAAAGTGACTACAACCAGTTTTCGAAGATTGGAAAATCCGTTGGCATAAGTGCATTGCATCGGGAGGGGATTACTTTGAAGGGGATGAAATTGATTTGGAAGAATAAATAAAGAATTTTCAAAATAAATACAATGTCACTTTATTTTTTGGGCACAGTATACGCTATAAATTCAACAGGAAGTTTTCGAGTTTTAGGTATGATATAATATTATTGACCCGATTTTATTTACGTAGGATAACATCCATATTATACAAACGTATCATATGTATGTATATACTTATGTATGCAGATATGTTGGCACGTATAACAGGCACGATGAAATAAGGAACATACATTTCTTGTTATTCTTAGAACATTATTATATTGTTGCTATTATTTCTTTACGTAGTTTTCATGCGTACACATGTTTTTGTATACATATGTATGTATGTACATATATACTTGTGAGTTTTTGTTTGGGTTTATATGAATTCAAAAACAAGTTTTGTTTTGGGGGCCCGGCTTGCAGACTTAAGGTTATCAGCATTTGGCCGACGATTACATAAATATACATACTTATATACACGCGAAGAAATAAAGACGTCGTATTTATTGCAATTACAAATCATTCTCTTAGCAATAGTAGGCGAACAAGAACAAGATTCAGACGGAATTTAAACAAAAAGAAACTACAATTGAATTGAACCTTGAACCTTGAACTCAAAGTAAATAACACATTTTTAAGCCGAATTATCTTTTATTATGTCTATTTTTGTATTCTGCTTTCGATCTTTTCTAAAGTTTTAAGAAAAGAAAATATATACATATATTACATACATAAAATTTATTTCAGTATACATACATGCATACATATGTAATAAAAGTTGTCAGATCTAACCTTTTATCTTAAATGTATAAAATTTTTCGTTAATTCTGCAATATTGTATCGAAGAAAGATTCTATTGTAATCAATACGCAGGAGTTTGTTAATAATTCAATGATGTCCAAATAAGCGGACACTGGTGAGACCAGTCTTTCTATCCAGTTAATAGAATTGTCCGCGTATTAGATTCTGCTAACAAAACATCAAAATATATACACATAATTAACTGTAGGGGAAAAGAAAATAGTTTTGCTTATTTTCCAATGTTTATAGTTTATACAAATATTTAATAATTTGAAAAGAAATTTAATTTAATTTAATAAAAAGCTTTTCTGATTTATTGTTGCTTTAGAAGTTCAGATCGGAAAACTGACTCAATACTTTTCAGTTACTCAACCTGGTATTTATTTTTTTGCAAGTGCCCATTTACTAATATCAGATTCTCGAACATCTAATATGGCATGTGAGTACTTAGTAATATGTGGGGACGTGTTAGCGCAGGGCTGCACCCCAAGTGCTGCTCGTTTATTTGAGCATCTTTTATACATACATACATATGTATGTACATAGGCAAACGGCAAAGTTCTACCTCAAAAAGTTGGCTGTATCGAACTATTTTCAGTGAAACTAGGAAATTGGATGTAGAATAACGCAGTACATATATTTTAAAACATCAATACTATTATAGTGCTAAGATTTCCGATTATATTTGGCCATATTAACTTTCTATAATCAAAACAGGACTCACAATATGTCTAATATTTTAATAATAGCAAAGTAGAAAATCTTCCTCCTTACTCCAAATGAGAACATACAATCAGTTTTGTCATTCCCCTTTCATAATTTTTGGTTTTTTCTCTCTCTTTCGTTTCTTTCAAAATTTGCTTTGTATATAAATGACTTGGTTTTAAATGATTGTTAGGACGTATCCTTAAATTTGCATGATTTGATATACTTTATTCATTCTAATTAAGCCATTATAACTACACTTACCTACAACTCTTGTCCTGTAAAGTTTAGTACTTATGTATGTATATACCTTTAGATATGTATATATATATATATGTACATATACGCTTATTTATTTTCAGCTGGAGGCTATTAAATACACCAAAAGTGTTCTACTTAATTTCGCCAGTTGCCACAAGACGTGCATTGTCTGTGCAGTATGGCAATTATGGTCTTCTTACAGCTGGTGCCAAAGCTTACTTGAATAAATGTGTTCATTTATGTCAACCAGATCGCATACACATATGTGATGGAAGTGAAGATGAGAGCAAGATATTGAGAGAATTGATGCTGACGCAGGGGACCATAACTCCGCTTAAGAAATACAATAACTGCTGGCTTGCCCGAACTAATCCTGCAGACGTTGCTCGCGTTGAATCCAAAACGTTTATATGTACTGATCGCAAGGAACAAGCTGTACCAGTCACTGCAACTTCTACCGATGGCGCACTTGGCAACTGGATTTCGCAAGCTGATATGGAGCAGGCTGTTCAAGAGAGGTTTCCTCAGAGTATGAGAGGCCGAACAATGTATGTGATTCCATTTTCAATGGGCCCTATGGGATCTCAGCTATCAAAGATTGGCATTGAAGTTACCGATTCCCCTTATGTTGTAGAATCAATGAAGATTATGACTCGTGTTGGAAATCAAGTCCTAGAAAAATTACAAAGCAAGGGTGATGAGTTTGTGAAATGTTTACATTCAGTGGGTACCCCGAAAGACGGAATAATTACAGTACCTTCTTGGCCATGTGATCCTGAACGCACAATCATTCTTCATAAGCCTGATGCCAACGAGATCTTATCATATGGGTCCGGATATGGTGGTAATTCTTTACTAGGTAAAAAGTGCTTTGCATTGCGTATTGGTAGCACTATTGCGAAACGCGAAGGTTGGTTGGCCGAACATATGCTTATATTAGGTATCACGAATCCAAAGGGCAAAAAGATATATATCGCAGCTGCGTTTCCATCAGCTTGTGGTAAAACAAATCTAGCTATGATGACTCCAACACTGCCAGGTTACAAAGTGGAGTGTGTCGGTGATGATATAGCCTGGATGAAATTCGATAGCGAAGGTGTGCTGCGAGCAATAAACCCCGAAAATGGGTTTTTTGGGGTTGCCCCAGGCACTTCCATGTCAACAAATCCTATTGCAATGAAGACAATTTTTAATAACACTATTTTTACAAATGTGGCATCTACTTCGGACTGTGGGGTTTACTGGGAGGGAATGGAAGAGACAAACATTAATAATGTTATAGTAACCGATTGGATGGGTGGACTGTGGTCTAACCAATCCGATAAACCAGCAGCGCATCCAAATTCTCGTTTTTGTACACCCGCTATTCAGTGCCCCATTATTGATCCATCCTGGGAAGATCCACAAGGTGTACCTATAAGCGCAATTCTATTCGGTGGCCGTCGCCCAAAAGGTGTTCCACTAGTATACGAGGCCCGTAGTTGGGCGCATGGTGTTTTCATAGGTGCAGCAATGCGCAGTGAAGCTACAGCAGCCGCCGAGCATAAAGAAAAAGTAATAATGCATGATCCATTTGCAATGCGTCCTTTCTTTGGTTACAACTTTGGGGATTACCTCCAGCACTGGCTGAGTATGGAAAAAAGAGGAAAAGTACCGAAAGTTTTTCATGTTAACTGGTTTCGTAAAAATACAGATGGAAAATTTTTATGGCCAGGTTTTGGTGATAACTGTCGTGTTTTAGACTGGATTTTCAAACGTGTGCATGAGGATAATTGCTTTGTAGACAGTCCTATTGGTTATTTACCTAGCGAAGGTGGACTGAATATAACAGGCCTACAACCAACAGTCAACCTAAATGAACTTTTTGACGTACCTATTGACTTCTGGCAAACAGAAGTCAATGAAATTGAACAGTACTTTAAAATGCAAGTAGGTGAGTTTCTACCAAAATCAATATCCCAGCAATTGAATGAATTAAAGAAGCGCTTAAATAAATTGTAATGCCTGAATAAATGATACGTTTTATCAATTTGAAAAATATATAAATTAACATATAAGTATATATATGCATGCACTTAAACATTTATTTTATTTTCAACTGGAGTTAAAGAATGGTAAGTTAATTGTTTATTAACCAACGAGAAAGAAGAGTTAGGATTAGGTGCATGCGAACATTATTTACTCTTGAAAGTATAAAAAATATCCATGCAAAAATATTTAGACTCGGTTCAGCCCATTCCACAGTACCCCAGGTGCGAAATAATGGTTTTCTACCTTTTAAGGGTTCCTCCGAACCTATGACTAACTTTAATCTGAAAAAATATATATTATTGAATAGATTTTCAAGAAACTGTCCAGATTTTTGTCATTATGGTTGACTTTATACAATATACAATATATGTATGTATGCATATGTAAATCAGTTCTAGTATACATATGTATCTTAGCAAAATTAATTAAACGTACCATATACTGTTGGTTGTTGTTAATGGTATGTAGAGTGCGTTCATTTTGTGTAGGAACGTTTATTTGGAAAAAATGTGGTAATTATAGAAATCATATAGTTTTGTGATAGCTGACGTTTATACTTGCTCCATTCTCCCGCGTTTCCTGATATGGAAAGACATCTTTGATGACAACGTGCAACTAAAATTTCTGTAAATTCCACAGGAAGCGATCTCCAGTTATCTGGTCGCCTGAAATCTTTCTTGATATTTGGGCTTTCTATAAAGGCCAAAAATTTCTCTATTGGATTGACGTCTGTTAACTGATTGTCAATATGATTTTCTTGTTTCCATTGTGTACAGAATCCGCTCCTATATTTCGGGTCATTTTCTTCATGAAGTATCCACTCATTGTTTTTTTTTTTTTTTTTTGTGGCATTACAGCTGACTTCAGTAAAACTGTTTTATGCATTTTAATTATTTGTTCAGTTTTTCTGTGAAGAACCTCAAAACTGCAAATCAACAAGCAGAGAAGAATTCATAAATACGCACCTTTTGCGGTTGTTTAACACTCCCTTGTTAAACGTTTATCTATTACTCATATTTTTTTTTTATTTGTTGTTTTTTTTTATGCGGGTGAGGGGGTGGAAAATGCCTTCCGCATCATCGGTGCTGTCGTCACAGCAGCGGTATGTGCCACTTGCAGGTCACTAAAAACCCCCCCTCTAAGGAACCGTCGCCCACCCTGGGACCGCTTTTGCATTACTTCAGGGTGGCGTTCCATTTTTCTCATTGATAGATTTATATCTGCGCACCTGCGTCCAGGTCCCGCTTTTTGCTGCGTAGCAAGAGTGCAGCGAATTTTCTGATAATCCCCCAGTTTGCTTCACTCTCCAACATGACGCTGACTAGATTGTCCGCGTTTATTGGGCCAACCAGGTTCTCTACGGCGGTGCGTTCTCCTTGCCAGTGCACACATTCAAAGAATGTGTGTTCAACGTCGTCTTCTGTCCCGTCGTTGTATGGGCATGCCGGCTCTTCGACTTTTCCCATTCTGTGGAGGTACTTTTTGAAGTACCCGTGCCCGGATAACAGCTGGGTTGTGTAAAAATCTACCTCTCCGAATTTTCGTCATTTTCCATGAGTCTAGATCTTTTATAAGCTTGGCCGTCCATCTGCCGCGGCTTTCGGTGTCCCATCTTTGTTGCCATGTTATTATTGTTTCTTTCTTTATATGTTCTATTGCGCTCTTGTTGTTATCGGATGACTGCTTTAGCTCCCACAGCTTTTTCCTTTCGTATGCTAGAAGGTCAATTGGGGCATTTCCGCTTATAACTAAAATTGCCTCGTCTGACACTGTTCGGTAGGCTGATGCAACTCTGAGGGCTTCAGTGCGGTGCACTCTGGCCGCTACCTTACGCCGGTTTTCCTTTTTGAGCGTATCTGTCCATATCTCAGCTCCGTATAATAAAACGCTGATTGTTGTCGACATTAGGAGCTTTCTTTTTTCTTGTCTAGGGCCTCCTAAATTGGCCATTAGTCGGCTCAGTTGAGAGGTGATCTTCGCTGCCTTTCCTGCGGCGTGCTGGATTTGTACCCAGAAGGTCCCAGGTAGTTAACTGCTTTTTTTGTCCTAAGGATATCCGTAGTCGTGTGCATGCTAATCTCGAGAGGTATGTGCTTGTTTCTTAGCAACAGTAGCTCTGTTTTCTCCGTAGCGAGCTGGAGGCTGTGTGAGTTGAGCCATGCTTGCGTCCGTATCATGACCTGGTTCAGCTTTCTTCGCGCTTCTTCCATATCCCTTGCTGTGATTGCTGCTGCGATGTCGTCCGTGTAGCCTATTAAATACAAGTCATCTGGCATTTCTAGTTTTAATATAGCGTCATAGCTGATGTTCCACAAGTCCGGCCACGCGTTGCTGTGGTATACATTTTATACTATTATTCATATAATGTAATAAACTATTTAATACAGAGAAAATTCTAGTTACTCTAAAGGTGAAAACGTTTTTATCGGAGTAAAAGTCCAAGGGATTGTACTTGAGATTTAATTTTGAATATGTTCATCCAAATAAATTTCATTAGAAAAAATAACGAATTTAAGGCTACTTTCTCAATGTCTGGTTACTAGCCTTTAAGTCCAGTTAATAGAGTTGTCCGCTTAATTGATTGTACTTAATAAACATAAACAATGTGCATGGAATAATGGAGATGACCGCTTAATAGAGAGTCCATTTAATAGAGCTTTCATTGTAGTTTTTATTTATGAATGGTTTTTGCTATCCTATCTTCTAAGTTGGTTTGAACTGGACACAGTGTGCTAAATTTTACTAAAATCGGTTCAGTAGTTAGGAGTCCATCGCGGACAAACAACGTGACACGTGCTTTTTATATATAAAGATTAATGCACAGCTTTCTTATCTCTGGAGTCGCATATTGAAGTTTAGTTATCTACACTAGCAAGGATAGAACCCAATTCGATCATAATTTTGTTCGTATTGTCCCTCTTAGAAAAAAATCGGAACACTCACGATGATATAATGCTATAAAAACTGATCTAAATTGTTCCTATGTTTCCCTGCTATATGAAAATAAATAAGAATACAACTCAGAGTAGGGTATTGAACACTATATCGATGTTGATTTATATCTCCAAATATACAATATCTTTTATATCTAATCGGCATATACATTTATTCCTAATGCGTTTACACATATTATTGGAATACCTTTTAGCAAGAAATATCTTGTGCCGGGACAGAAATGGGTAAATGTTCAGCACAGCGGCTTTTCCCACAACGTGCACCTATTTTCACTACAAATGTCACTTGATTATACATATACATGTATTTTGCTAAGACAAATTTGTCTCAAATTTGTATTTCTAACCAAATCTCGTGTGTTATGATTGTTGGAAAAGATTCAGTCGGTGATTCAGTTTTATCAAAAACACAAGCCTATGAGTAGTACAAAGCCTTCAAAGACGATGAAGAGATCGTTGAAGATATGTCTGGTCCTGCACAACCTTCGACCGATGTAAATATTAAAAAAGTGAAGGATGTGATGCTTGAAATTCGTCAGGCAACTGTTAGAGAGATGGCAAGAGAGCTTGACTCTCTCGCGAACTCGTTCGAATGATTTCGGTTGATATTTTGGGTATGAAATGTATTCTTCTCGACTCGTCCCGATAGGGCTGAGTTTTCTTTTTTTTCAAAAAGAGTAACGTAAACAGGTCTATTTGAACATGCCTGGTAGTGCGATTTCCGATCCCACATTATGGAGAGCATTATAACTGCCGATGAGAAATGGGTTTATGAGTTTTACATGCAAGCAAGTCAACCAAATTACTCTTCTTCTTCTTTACTGGCGTAGACACCGCTTACGCGATTATAGCCGAGTCAACAACAGCGCGCCAGTCGTTTCTTCTCTTCGCTACGTGGCGCCAATTGGATATTCCAAGCGAAGCCAGGTCCTTCTCCACTTGGTTCTTCCAACGGAGTGGAGGTCTTCCTCTTCCTCTGCTTCCCGCGTCGGGTACTGCGTCGAATACTTTCAGAGCTGGAGTCTTTTCATCCATCCGGACAACATGACCTAGCCAGCGTAGCCGCTGCCTTTTAATTCGCTGAACTATGTCAATGTCGTCGTATATCTCGTACAGCTCATCGTTCCATCGAATGCGATATTCGCCGTGGCCAACGTGCAAAGGACCATAAATCTTTCACAGAACTTTTCCCTCGAAAACTCGCAACGTCGACTCATCGGTTGTTTTCTTCGTCCAAGCCTCTGCACCATATAGCAGGACGGGAATTATGAGCGACTTATTGACGCGACTTATAGGACGGGAAATATAGAGCGACTTGGCTTTTGTTCGTCAAGAGAGGACTTTACTTTTCAATTGCCTCCTCAGTCCGAAGTAGCACCTTTGGCAAGAGTAATCCTGCGTTGGATTTCCAGGCTGACATTGTTGGTGGTGTTAATGCTGGTTCGTAAATAGACGAAATTATCTACAACTTCAAAGTTATGACTGTCAACAGTGACGTGGGAGCCAAGTCGCGAGTGCGACGACTGTTTGTTTGGTGACAGGAGATATTTCGTCTTGCCCTCGTTCACTGCCAGACCCATTAGCGTTGCTTCCTTGTTCAGACTGGAGAAAGCAGAACTAACGGCGCGGGTGTTGCGGCCGATGATATCAATATCATCGGCATACGCCAGCAGCTGTTCACTCTTGCAAAAGATTGTACCTGCTCGATTAAGTTCTGCAGCTCGAATAATTTTCTCCAGCAGAAGATTGAAGAAGTCGCATGATAGGGAGTCGCCTTGTCTAAAACCTCGTTTGGTATCGAACACCTCGGAGAGGTCCTTCCCGATGCTGACGGAGCTTTTGGTGCTGCTCAACGTCAGTTTACACAGCCGTATTAGTTTTTAGGGGATACCAAATTCAGACGTCGCGGCATAAAGGCAGCTCTTTTTCGTGCTGCCGAAAGCAGCTTTGAAATCGACGAAGAGGTGGTGTCTGTCGATTCTTCTTTCACAGTTCTTTTCCAAGATTTGGCGCATGGTGAATATCTGATCGGTTGTTGATTTACCAGGTCTAAAGCCACACTGATAAGGTCCAATCAGTTTGTTGACGGTGGACTTTAACCTTATATGCGATGTTGAGGAGGCTAATCCCACGGTAGTTGGCGCAGATTGTGGGGTCTCCTTTTTATGATTGGGCATAGTACACTTAAATTCCAATCGTTGGGCATACTTTCGTCCGACCATATTTTGCAAAGAAGCTGATGCTTGCACCTTATCAGCTCTTTGCCGCCGTGTTTGAATAGCTCGGCCGGCAATCCATCGGCTCCTGCCGCTTTGTTGTTTTTCAGGCGGGCAATTGCTACTCGAACTTCTTCATGGTCGGGCAATGGAACGGCTGCTCCATCGTCATCGATTAAGGTATCAGGTTCGTTTTCTCCTGGTGTTGTGCGTTCACTGCCACCCAGCAGGCTGGAGAAGTGTTCCCTCCATAATTTATGTATGCTCTGGGCATCGGTGGCTAGATCACCTTGGGGGGTTCTACAAGAGTATTCTCCGGTCTTGAAACCTTCTGTAAGCCGCCGCATCTTTTCGTAGAATTTTCGAGCATTACCCCAGCTTATCAAGCTCTTCGTACTCACGCATTTCGGTCTCTTTCTTTTTCTGTCTACAAATGCGTCTCGCTTCTCTCTTCAACTCTCGGTATCTATCCCATCCCGCACGTGTTGTGTCCGATCGTAACGTTGCGAGGTAGGCAGCCTGTTTTCTCTCCTCTGCGACACGACACTCCTCGTCGTACCAGCTGTTCCGAAAGCCAATGGTTTCGGTTGCAGCTGTACGTAAGGAGTTTTAAATGCCGTCCCACAGTTCCCTTATACCGCGTTGTTGACGAGTGCTCTCAGAGAGCAGGAGTGCAAGCCGAGGAGAAAATCGTTCGGCTGTCTGTTGTGATTGCAGCTTCTCGACGTCGAACCATCATTATTGGCGTGCGTTTTTTGCTGCACAGAGGCGGGTGCGAATTTTGGCTGCAATATAGTGGTCCGAATCGATGTTAGGACCTCGAAGCGCACGCACATCTAAAACACTGGAGACGTGCCTTCCGTCTATCACAACATGATCGATCTGGTTGGTGGTTTTTCGATCCGGAGACAGCCAGGTAGATTGATGTATCTTCTTATACTGGAATCTAGTGCTACAGATAACCATATTTCGGGCCGCGGCGAAGTCGATCAGCCTCAACCCATTTGGAGATGTTTCCTCGTGGAGGCTGAATTTACCGACCGTAGTGCCAAAGATACCTTCTTGCCCACCCTGGCGTTGAAGTCGCCAAGCACGATTTTGACATCGTGGCGGGGGCATCTCTCATAAGTGCGCTCCAAGCACTCATAAAAAGCATCTTTGGTCACATCGTCCAAATCAGCGATATGTTGAAGAACCTCGCTTTGATGCAGATTGTGGCTAGACGTTCATTCTCCGGAGTGAATGATAGTACTCGGCGACGAAGTCTCTCTCCCACCCCGAATCCAACACCAAACTTGCTCCCCTTTATATGGCCACTGTAGTAAATGTCATAAGGACCTACTCGTCTCTGTCCTTGTCCCGTCCATCGCATTTCTTGGACGGCGGTGATGTCAGCCTTTATCTTCACGAGGACACCAACCAGCTGGGCAGCGGCACCTTCCCAATTAAGGGACCCGACATTCCAGGTGCATTCCCTCAATTCGTCGTCCTTATTTCGCTTGCCATGGTCGTCATCAAAAGGGGGGTCTCTCATCCGAGGCTGATTGTTGGTTTTCATTGGCGGTGTTTTTTTACGTGACGGGTCCCAAACCCAGCGCCCAACCCTAAGTAGGGGAGATTTCGCCTTCTCACTTTAGCTCGCCTTCAAGCGGATGTTCTTAGGCTACCCAGAGGATACTTGGTCAAAGACCAGAAGTCGTGAGCTGCTTGAGTCATATGTAAAAGAATCGTTTCTGGCCACTCCCAAGTGAATGGCGATCAGAGAACTTTCCTCACTTGCGTGAACTTCTACACATGACTTCATCCTCCCAACAATACTACTACCTTATATGAAAGTATAACAAACTAGCTGACCCCGCAGGCTCTTTTCTGCAGAAAATTATGTGTTTTGAAATGAAAAGAAAGTTGAATTTACATATAATGTGTTGAAAATCATTTATTTGCGTTTTTTCTACATTTTTCCAATGTAACGCAACTTGATAAACAACATTTTTTGGTTTTGGTTCCGATGCGTAAATGTAAAGATTAGATGGTTTTCCATCTCGTAAACTTCGTATAGCTGCCCGTGTGAAAAACGTAGCATTTCCAGATTCATGTTACTCATTTCTAACGACTTTCCTTGTGTTCTGTTGACTGTCATCACAAATGCACTGTAAACTGAAAACGTTTGAACTGAAATCGTTGAAACTCAAAGGAATCCGTAGAATCAAGCTTGTATTCGATAGCTGCAACACAATTAGTCGGGTTCCATTGAACAGTTTCGGCGCATGAAGATTGCGAAACATAATAACGACAGATCCAATTTTTAGATTAGAATTTAGAAATTTCATTGTATAATTCATGGCTTCGTATTCATTGTCAAGCCGATCGATCGATTTATATTAGCGCAAATCTCCCCGAATTTGTCTTTGAGTCTTCCAGTTTAAGTCATTAACATCGGTATTTTTGGCAGCTAAAATAATTTTTACGATGATTTGGTCAATGTTAGCATAAACATTCACGATGAGTTCATCTTTTGTTCAAGTGATTTCACAAAAGGCAGGTGAAATTGATATCAAACCACTGGAAGTA
The DNA here is from genome assembly GCA_027475135.1 of Bactrocera correcta. Classification (NCBI taxonomy): domain Eukaryota; kingdom Metazoa; phylum Arthropoda; class Insecta; order Diptera; family Tephritidae; genus Bactrocera; species Bactrocera correcta. Next base: position 40,418,912 of record CM050326.1, read on the forward strand.
TCAACCGGAATTAGCCCATTTCCAATTCATAGCGAGTACGATGTAAAGTGTCTTCAGCAATGTCATTTTTGTTCCTATCCTATAATTGACACTGATTTAAAGGCTGATATGTCGAAATTATCATAGTGAAAAGTGTGCGAACTTCAGTGGCATGCGAAGTAGCTTTCGCATCGTCCTTCGCTTCATTCCAGTGATGTAGGATATAACGTACGGCCAATCGATCAATATATAGGAAAATGTAAATGACAATGCTTTATTAAAGAACTGGTGCTTTACAATACAACTTTACAATAGATAGATGCTTTATTGCACTTTCTCCGTCGCCGTCCGCTACTCAAGTAAAGTTCCTTATTGATTTTATTCCGTTCGAGTACCTTTTTCGTTGAGTCAGTGTTGTCGTGTGTCAAAAACGTTCAGTCGCATTTATTCGTCCCATGGTGATTATTATATTCCTGCAATTGTAATTGCTGGCATGCTTCTCAAAAAGTTGCACACACCGTACCATTCATAGTACGTAATGACTCAAATGAAATTAAACCGCGTACATTAATCAACAACAACCGAAGGTAAAAGCAATCGTCGTTTTTCGGGTGGATTGTGTAAACTCATCCTTATGCATTAGTTGAGTCATATCTCAATAGAGCAATGTTCTCGTCAATGTCAATTTGTGTTTTTGCTTCCGCCGGCTGTACTGTACTCTCTGGGTAGAAATAGAGTCTTTGGCCATTCTCCAAATGAACTGCGAGATGAACACAATCAAAAACCGTCCATTAGTTGCAAGTAAATATCCTAAAAAGCGCTTCATTACAGTTCACTTATCGACCGTATCGTTCAAGGCCACTAACCGCTTTGTTGCTTCCTTTGGTACTTGAATAAGATGATAGGAAACTTTAGATTTGGCTCTCTTTTTCTCTCAAACGCGTTCCCTGATTATTTGACAGCGATGGAGATTAGCAAATTTCGAACAGCTGATATCAGAAAAGGTGGGATGCCAGAAATAAACCGCTATAATTAACTGACAAAATTAGTGTGAAATGAAAATTCATTAAACCGTGCGAACATAAACTTACATATATGTAAATTAGTTAATGATTTTGCATTTTAATATTTATATATTATATATGCATTTTCAAAGTGTTTAATTTAGTGTTTTGTATAATTTAACGAAAATTTCAATAATAAAGAAGTTTGTGGTCAGAATATACATATATGTAATTTATATTTTAAGTTACAGCAATTAAATGTATATGTAAACGTATTGACAACATTTCTCTTGAATATGCGATTTTTTTTTTATGAATTGTTTTATTTTTCTGTTTATTATTAATTTTAAATAGTTACATTATCTAATGTAATATTTTTCAGCAGTGGCATCATTGGCAAATGTTATATCCATGGCAAACGTATTTAATCGATTTCACTAAACCAGAAAACTCAACATTGATATGAATTTTGAATGTGAATTCGGCAATAGTGGCGAATATGATCCATGTGTTGTCAATTTCGATATTCACTCCTCTAGATTGAAAGTTGAATGTTCTGCCATTCTCATCTCGTGAGCGACGCCGATAGAGTGGATATATGTATGTACATCATTACCCGTTTGCGTTTCCGAAAGAAAAACACGTGGATAGTGTTCCGTGTATTTATTGTCAGACATACAACCCGAAGTAGGATTGTGGAGTCCGCAAGGTCCATGAACCATATTGGTTTTCACCACTTCGCATAGTACTGGATCTATCTCTGGATCAAGAATTTCCGCAGATATGATTTCATCAATTTAATCTGATATAGCCACTATCCATCATCTAAAGAAAAATTCGTTTTTGCCACTCAACAGAATATATCCAGCATCTAACAGCACCATATATGTATACGTTGCTTCAAGATAAAGTCCAAACATCGTAGGTGTTTGAAAAGTCGTGATGTGACATCGTGACGATCGCTTGCTGATTGACCGCGTTCTATAATTCCGCAAGTATGTCATCGCAGCCTGGGGTACTGGTTCATGTGCGTTTGGCTGCCAATATTAGCGCGATCTCTTCGTGACGTCGTAACAAATTTCAATCTGTAAATGATCCTTTTGTATGAAACACACATAAAGTTTTCACCTCATAATTTTAAAAATTCTTTAGCCGAAATAAAGAAAGCAAACGACCGAAAGTGACAAATAATTTTCAAACAAGTCAATTGGAAAATAAAACAAAAAAATTAAAAAAAAAAATTGTTTAATTTAGAAGTTAGTTGTTCGAAATTTTCGCGCCGTAAAAAACATCTTTGAACTTCAACGAACATTTAAAAGTAATAATTGGCCAAATTGGTCTAGGCGTTGTTGAGTTATGCGCTTACCAACACATTTTGCGATTCATTTTTATAATATAGATATAAAATCAAAAGTGGAAAAATATCAACTTTTATCTAAACATATACTTCGTTATTTTTCAATGGTATTGCCTATGGAGAGGAACTGTTGGTGGGGCACCGCAGTGGTCCTTCTCCTCAATAAGAACAACCCTGTCGACGGCAACAAAAACACGTCAGAGTGAAGTTTCTTGTCCGACAGGATGTGGGGAAATAACCCCTTGAGCAGTCTGAGAGTCCGAAACCGGAGGATCAAGATTCTCCAGACAGTGGCGTAGCTACAATTTCGGGCGCCCGGGGCCAAGGGTGTTTTGCCGCCCCTCTTTAACTACCTACCTACAAGTTTCATGAGGTGGTTCGAACAAAAGTGAATTTTTACAAAATATCTTCGGTATTAAGTATATAAAATTTAGGAACTGTAAGCCACGCAAATTCTGAAGTTCCAAAATTCTCACAATACGGTTTTTGAGGAAATTAATAGTAAATTTACAAGACATCTTATTAAGAGCCATAGAAAAATTAGTTTTCGCCCCATATCTTGTACACTTTTGACACAATTTGCAGGAATTTTTGCCCGAACAGGACTTTTTAAATACCATTTTTGAAAATTTGGAGAAATAAAAGTATTTGTTACACCCAAATCGTAGGATAACTGTGAGAGTGATACGTCGTCAAAGCTAGAAAAGTGCATCTTTAAGTTCTATCACTATTTTTAAGAAAGATATAAGGTATAAGACAAATTCAAAGACTGAAGAGTATTCGCGTAAAAACTAATATTTTTCATTGTTATTCGGATTATTACATTGTGAGTGTACAACTCTTTATCTTTTATAATAAATTTTGTAAAAAAATTTGTTGAAGTATTTTTCTGAATATTAAAAAACAGCGAAGATACGCCACTGTCTCTAGATAATCCAAACATATGTAAATTCGCCTTTGTCGATCTTCTTCTCAAATTATAGAAGACTATGGCATGCCTTTAGTCCAGGAACCGTGAATTGCATCGGATAACGTGGTTACTGGGCTGGAGTCCCCAAACTTTGCAACATGATATGAATAACAAGATAATAACTGTGATATTGATAAATCATTTATATTGCCATATACTTCAGTATTTCTACAAATGTGGCAGTAAAAAGTGTCAAGGATGAGCCTTTACCCCTTGCATCCTTCTAATGCCATAAGATTGCGTGGCACAAACGGCAGAGCAGCAGGATAGCGGCTAAGAAGGGAAGCGTCGAAGACATACAATTTGGGTCTAAGAGAAACTAAGGTTGTTTTCATACCGAACTCAGGTATAAGCAACCCAACCAACTCGGAGAAAATCTTGAACGTACACATCAGTGCCGCAGTACCTCCTGGAAGCTTGTCCACAGCACAACCTGCTTACACAAAAGGTAGATCAGTGGAGACTGCATTCCAAACACTTATGTATATTTAATAACGAATATGGAATCAGTTATTTGAGTGTTCTTGAACATTTCTGGAGCATTCAACAACGGTTTTACAGAATCTACAATGTTTTTTCAAAAGTAAACAGAACTTTAAAAAACCCCAAACAAACGAGTGTTTCGGCAAAATCAATTTATTTTATTATTCTGCTTCAGTACAGCTTTTTGCATGGTCCAAAAGCATGTTGAACGAGTGTTTTAGCTCGTTGGCCGGTATGGCCGCCAGTATGCCGGTACAAGCCTTTTGAATGGCCTTTACGTTTGCATAACGCTTTCCTTTCATGGGCAAATGCATTTTTCCGAAGAGGAAGAAGTCGCACGGTGACATATCAGATGAATGCGATGAGTGGTTAATGGTTAAAATGTGATTCTTGGTCAAATAATCGGTCACAATCGTCGATGGAAGAGACGGCGCATTATCGCGCAACAAACGCCAACTTTTATCTTCGCGATATTCGGGCCGAACACGTCGAATACCGCGCACCAAACGTTTCAAACCCAAGGTAGAATACCTCATTCACGTTTTTGCCGGGTGGGACAAGTTCTTTGTGGACAATACCCTTGGAATCATTTCGGGATCACATTGGAAACACCATGTTTCATCACCAGTCACAGTATTGTATAGGAATTTTTGTCTTTTTTGACCTTTTTAATGATGTCCTTCGAATGTTGGATTTTGGGTAATTTTTGGTCGTCAGTCAATTTGCGTAGAACGAACTATGTACACACCTTTCGTAAGCCCAAATTTCGATCAAAATGCTATAAATCGATGTTTTGGAGATGTTCAATTCCATTTCCATGAATTTCAATGATGATTTCGGCTGATTTTTTGATGAATTCACGCACAATTTCGATGGAATTTCCGGAGATGACGGATTTTGATTGCCCCCACATGTTGATCGTCATTTATGTCCTCACGACCACTTTGAAAACATTGAATCCACTCGTGCACTCTGCTACGGGATAGGCAATCATCGCCAAAACTTATTTCATCAATTGAAATGTTTCGGTAAAAGTTTTACCAATTTTAAAACAAAATTTACAAATAAAACAAACATACTGGCACTTAAAACGCAAAAACTTCACTTCAAATGAACGCACCTGTCGACATACTAGGAGGCGCTAGATTCAAAAAGTCCTGTTAACTTTGGAAAACTCCTTATATGTATAATAATATCCCGCCAATAGGTGTTGATCATGCTATACAGCGCTGGATCAGAAGCCTCTTGATCTCTAGAAGGAAAAGAGTATAACGGCGATAGAATTCTATTTTCGCTCTTAAGAACATTAGTGGCGAATAAACTACTAAGGAACTTAGTCGACAAATTCCTAAGATAGTGGCATATGCAGACGACATTGCTATCTCAATAACGTGGAGGTGTAATGACCATCATTCTCAATATAATCCAAAATTGGCTATCGCACCGAATCTTGGGTTGAATCCGGGGAAAAAGTATCTACTTGTGTACTCAAGAATAAACAAAATCCTTCCATGGAGGCGCCCTTCTCATGATTCTCGGAACAACCAAGAGGCTTTCTCCCTCTCTTATGCACGATGCTACACAGCTGTTTTAAGACCAATACTGCTCCACGGTTCCTCTTGAACTGGTGCTAAACCTGCCATTTATGGTCATTTTGGATGAAATATGCGCAGCAAAATCGGCGGAGCGATTACATGTTGCAGGATACATCCATAAAGATCCTTCGGGCATAGCTCGGTGGGTATCTGGACAAATTCATGACCAGGGAAGTTAATATTTGATCAAATGATATATCTGAATGCAAACCTGAAAAGCTCATGTGCAAAGTGGTAGATCAAAAATACACAAAAATTCTGTTCATTTATGATCGCAGAGACTACAGAAACATGATTTGATTATTTAGTGGTAATAGTCTGGTGGGGGCACACGCCTGTAGAACTCAACTCACCTTCTCAAACTTCTAAATTTATGTTTAATATACAGATTTACATAGTTTTGGGAGATAAACATACATACAGACATGTATGTATATTATTTTGCTTTAAAATCAATCAATCCAAATGTAATTTGCGTGCATCTTCATTTCTCATCAACATAATACAGTAAATTACTCGATAAAAATTCTATTTTTTATAAAACTCACTATTAGGACCAATTTAAAAAATAATCCGTGAAAAACAAAAAAACAAAGTGTATAAAAATTGTAATTTACATGCTTTTTTTTTAATTTTTCCCCCATATTTTTTTACAAAAATTTCTTTATAACATTGTCAATAAATTCTAACTGCTCTCCGAGCGCTCCGAACGTCGAGCGGTATTATTATTTTTGGGCCTTTTTCGAAACCTTCCAATGGTAAAGTGGGTTTCTACTTTAATTCTAAGAGTATAAAGTAACAAAAATATTTTTAAAAAGATTACCCTTCTGACTCCTTAAAAAATAGCATTGTTTACATATGAATATCTAAATTTAAGGTTTCCTTTCTTTTTCCCTCTTTATTATTAAATAATATTTTCACTGTTAGAATAGTTTATTATAATGATATTTAATGTATACTTTATCCACACCAGCGCGCTGCCGGATCTACTATTTGCACACACACAACCATATATAATATACTTAAGTGCAAACATTTCCAAAACCCTGATTTATAAGAACGGGGGCTCGTTTGTTTACTATAAACATACATACATACTTACTTATGTATTTTGACTTTCAAATCACCTGATAAAATATATCGATATGCATGCATGCATAAATACAAAAATGTGTATATTTAATATAACATACATTTGTATGTATATACAATTACAGTAAAACCTCTATGTATATAACGAAATACGGAAATGTGTTTAGTTTAAGTAATCCGATTAACTTTATATACTTACATGTACATATATATATACATATATGGCTACAGTAAATGGTTACGAATATTTAAAAGAAAACGCAAGAGAGACGTTGTACATTACTAAAGATATTTGTTGATAAAAATCATGACGTTTTGTGAAATACTTAAATACATAATTAAAATACTTATTCGATTATTGGTCCTTGTACTACAACTTCTCTTAATACAATGAAAACTTTATAACGAAAAAACTATTCAGTCGCCTTAAATTCATTATAATGATTTTCCTCTGCATTCATAACACAAATTAATATATTTACACTTATACATACATGTATGTGTCAGTCAAAGTACGAAGTCTTGTTTTCTATGGTCTATAAATATTTACAGTGCGCATTCATTTTAATAAAATTTAAAATTCGTCAAAACGAATTCAAAAGTTAAACCATATTTTGTACGAGAGAAAAAATACAAACAAATCATAAATATTATCAAAATAGGTATTTATTGTATTATTACATTCACATGAGGTGTGTCCTAAAATTTATTATGTTTTTCTTATTACCAGATAAAAATCATCAAAACTATTTGAAAAAATATCTCGTTTCTTTAACAGTGTAAAAGATATTAACGGTCAAACTTTGATTATTATAAGGCAAATTTATTTTTCTTATGCATTTTATATTTCAATGATAAAAATTCATTTTAAATTGCAATACTCATAGTTTTACTACTCTGCCCAACGGTCTATTATAATTTTTCGATTATATTTATAAATTAATACAACTTTACTATAGTATATACATATTTTAATACTCCTGCAATATAGTTTGTCAAAAAAGTCTTGCGGTATTTTCGCTGGTTGGCGCTGAGAGCGCGTAGTTCTAGTTTTATTCGTCGCATCGGGTCATGCTGTACATTTTTGGAAAGCTCATTTCACGTGCTAACACGTGTTTGATTGATTGTCGCTTCTTTTAAGTCATTCGTGAGTTATAGCGTCGCAAACACGGAGCAAAATAAAGAGAAAATACAGCATATTTTACAGTACTACAACGATAAAGGCAAAAATGCATCTCAAGCCGCCAATAAAATTTGTGCAGTTTATGGACCCGATACAGTTTCCATTTCCACCGCACAACGATGGTTTCAACGTTTTCATTCTGGTGTAGAGGAGGACGAAGATACGCCACGCTCCGGAAGGCCTGTCGTCGAAAATTGCGATAAAATCGCTGAATTGGTCGAAAGAGACCGGTATAGTAGTCATACGTTATAAACCATTTGAAGAAGCTTGGAGTCACTAAGAAGGTCGATGTATGGGTGCCACACTAATTGATTCAATAAAAATACCGCAAGACTTTTTTGACAACCCATTATATACATACATACATATATATATACATATGTATGTATGTATGTTCACGAATCCAACAGAATGCGATTTACGAAATTTCTGTTGCTATCCACAACAATCGCGTTAAAGTTAAGCAAATGCAAACAAAGACAACAAATATAAATCAACTGCTCACAGTACATTGATACTACCCCAAACACAGATCAAACTAATACACTTACATACTCAAATAATTTTTTTAATATGTATGAATTTATAAATACACATACTATATGTACATTTGTTCTTTTAGAGACGAAATTCGAACAAAGCCACCTCATTATTTAGTACTAAAACCAGAAATGCAACATTTTCAAAGACGAGCCTCCTAAATTTCAGCCAATAACATAGCATAGCACCATTTAGTACTCGTCTTGTATACATATACATATGTACTTATATGCATAAGTATACTATAATCCTTAACTATTTTTATATTGCACGAGCATTCGGTCTACACCGGTTCAAAAATGCTATGCTCAACTCACACATATGTATGTATGTGCTATATGCTGGTACGCTTTAGCCTGCGTTCGCATATAAAGGTCTTTGTTGCCCAAACTCGGTTAGTAGGCGAGAGGGCGAAGAGAGAAGAAGAAAGGGTGTTCTTGTTCATAACAATTTGTTTAGTTTGGCATTCCTTTTCATTTTATAGAGTTTACATGACCCTAGTTGTGGCTGCGAATCGTAAATTTAATAATAATGAGCAACAAAATTTTTCGCGTGTGACGCCTGTTTAACATGTTTTGTTCGCCATGGAGAATGATCGAGCAACGAGATAAGGAGGTGTTTTCTTAGTGCTGTTTTATTTCATTGTATTGGGACGACATCAGTAATAAAGCAACAAAAAAACATACACTCAGAAGAGGCCTGTTTATAGAGCATTTGTTGGAATGGGTCTCGGTTCGGGTGGGCTCGTTGTTCATAACATAGATAACGAGTTCAGTTGGCCTACTCACGCTTGGTGTCGGCTATAAAAGCGAGCTGTTTGTTGCTTGAAGACATTAGTTACTCGAGTTCAGAGTAAATGGAAAGATCAAGTGAACAAAAAGTCAGTGGTCTGAGAAGAAAATTGAGTTTTGATAAAAAACTGTGGAGAAACATATGAAAGTAAAAGTGAACGAATTCTAAACATTGTGATAAAAATTGTGATTTTTCTGTTAGTTAAATTCAACGTTACATATTTCAAAACAAAACGATGCCTGAGATTATTGAACAACCTAAACAAGTGTAAGTATTTTCCTACTACCTTGCAATATGTACATACATATGTATATATGTGTGTCATATTAGGTACTCATACCTAAATGGCAAGAAAAAATAATAATTCTAAACCTATACGAAGACATAAATTGAATTTATTTACAAGTATATGTACATACATATGTCTGATAATAATTAATTATATTGAAAATATAAAGTTCCAAACGTATTGTATTTTAATATTACAGACCTTTTGGAAACTGCCCAGTACCGCAACAAAACAAGAACCAGCAAACCAACTTTGGCTTATATAGTCATATACGTGGTACCAATGTTTCTTACGGCAATGTATCCAATTTGACACCCGCTGTCAAAATCTTTGTTGAGGAATCAGTAGCTCTTTGCCAACCCGATCAAGTGCATATTTGTGATGGATCCGATATTGAAAACAAAATATTGCTGAAATTGATGTTGGACGATGGAACCATTATACCTCTTCCTAAATACGAAAATTGTTGGTTAGCTCGTACGAATCCTGCAGATGTTGCACGTGTAGAAGCTCGTACATTTATTTGCACTGAACAAAAGAATGAAAGCGTTCCTACACCAATGGAAGGTGTAAAGGGTACTCTTGGTAATTGGATTTCTCCATCAAGCTTCGATCAAGCAATTCAAGAGCGTTTTCCTGGCTGCATGAAAGGACGTACAATGTATGTTGTTCCATTTAGTATGGGACCATTGGGTTCACCACTCTCAAAAATTGGAATCGAAGTCACCGACTCACCATATGTCGTTGCTTCTATGCGCATCATGGCCCGCATGGGTGCACCAGTCCTAGAGCAATTGAGAAAGCAAGAGGAGTTTGTACGTGCTTTACATTCAGTTGGTAAGCCTTCCAACGGAGTTATTGAATACTCTTCATGGCCGTGTGATCCAGAGCGTACTATTATTTTGCATAAACCTGCTAAGAATTTAATAGTTTCTTACGGTTCGGGTTATGGAGGTAATTCCCTTCTTGGCAAGAAATGTTTTGCATTGCGTATTGGTAGCACCATAGCTAAACGTGAAGGTTGGTTGGCAGAACATATGCTTATTTTGGGCATTACCGACCCGAAAGGAGAGAAGAAATACATTACCGCAGCGTTCCCTTCAGCTTGCGGTAAAACTAACTTGGCTATGTTGAATCCATCTCTAGCCGGATACAAAGTGGAATGTGTTGGTGACGATATCGCATGGATGAAATTCGACAGTGAAGGCGTTTTACGCGCTATAAACCCCGAAAATGGTTTCTTTGGAGTTGCTCCCGGTACTTCTGTAGAAACTAACCCAATCGCCATGGCTACAATTTTCAAAAATACGATCTTTACCAATGTGGCCTATACCTCAGATGGTGGTGTTTACTGGGAAGGTATGGAGAGCAGCTTGGCTCCAGGTGTCCAAATTACAGATTGGCATGGTAAACCTTGGACTAAGGACTCAGGCGAGCCAGCCGCACATCCTAACTCTCGTTTTTGCACTCCAGCTGGCCAATGTCCCATTATTGATACCCATTGGGAGAATCCACAAGGCGTTCCAATCAGTGCAATTTTGTTTGGCGGGAGACGACCAGAAGGAGTACCCTTAGTATATGAGTCACGCAGCTGGGCTCATGGAGTGTTTGTTGGTGCAGCAATGCGCAGTGAATCAACAGCTGCTGCTGAACATAAAGGCAAAGTAATAATGCACGATCCTTTCGCTATGCGTCCATTTTTTGGTTATAATTTTGGCCACTACGTCCAACATTGGTTGAGTATGGAAAACCGTGGAAATGTTCCAAAAATTTTTCATGTCAACTGGTTCCGCAAAGGCTCGAATGGAAAATTCATTTGGCCTGGATATAGTGAGAATTCACGAGTTTTGGAATGGATTTTGCGTCGGTGCAGTGGAGAGCAATGCTATGCTGATGTTGCTATAGGTAGAATACCAGCCGAGGGGGATCTTAATTTGGAAAGCATGAAGGTCAACATCGATTACAAAGAACTATTCTCTTTGCCAAAGGAGTTCTGGTTGGAAGAGGTATCGGAAATTCGTAACTACTTTGAATCTCAAGTAGGATCCGATTTGCCTGAAGATATTTATAACGAATTAAACCAACTTAAAGAACACATTGCGAAAATTTAGATTGTATTGAATATTCAGAATTTATTAAACTATACTGTATAGAGATTTTAACTACTATATATTTCAAGTATACTTATACACATTTTTAACTTTAGATAGGAATAAGATATGTTAGTTTGTAATTTTTACAAATTTTATAATGATTAATATAAGGATTGAAAAAATATATTAAAGCCTGTGCCATATAATATATTTAGAATACATGTAATATAAACGATTTGATGTGTTGTGTTCAGGAATTCATGTAAAAGTTGCCGAAAGCAGAATTTGTAAAATCAGTTGATTTCACTTTTTTGACCCATTTGGAACATATGTACGTACGAAAGGGGACACATTTTACTTAAGGGGCTATATCAAAAAAAAATTTTATATGCTTTTTCGATAGTTTATAAATATACTGTGAAATTGGGAAAGTCGTATGTTGAATAGTTTGTGGATGGCATCGTTCTAAAGAGCGACCGCTCGGCGGTGCAAACATATACATAAGTATAAGTGTAACTTTCAACGCGTTTTTGTCGAAACGACATTTTTTCAAAATTGCTGGCGTCATAACTCAACGAGAAATTAACCAATCGACTTCAAATTAAAACTGAGTATTGTTGAATACATTAACTATAGAATGACCTACGATCTTTTTGATTGGTTGAAAATTGCCAATTTGGCTTTAAAAAAGACGACCATTTTTTACCTAAAAAAATTATTTATTTTTTTTTCAAAACTACGTCATTTTGTTAATTTTTGATATTTTTCAAAGATCGTAGGTCATTGTATAGGAAATATTTTTAAGTTTAATAAACTTCTCAAATTTATTTGTTTCAGCTACTCATCCGGAATCATGCCAGTAGTTGGGCTACTTTTTTTGGCACCTCCGAAGAGAGCCCATACGTTATTTTTTAACATTTTTTTTTTTAAATCTTAAAATATTGCTGAAAATATACCTTATTACGTTCAAAGAAGTTTGAAATATTCAATGGCGTTTCCCTTAAAAAATTCACGAAAATCGCCTAATTTTTCATGCGTCACACGGTAAAGCCCCTTAAAACAGCGACTCGTATAGTAGAATAGTGAAATAATTTAAAGAATTGAGATTATTTGGAATTTAGCATAATACGAATAATGCATTTAAACAATACAATAGTACATAATTACACTACAAAAAGGTAAATAAGTATTTAAAGGAATTTAAATATTTCTAGGCACTAATAACCTTGACATACGATACCGCTAATATGCATTAGCAGGCTTAATTTACATTTACTTGCGCATTTGACCCATGTTAATGCAAGTTTGTAATGCACAAGAATTTCGTGCATTTAGCTGAACTTACCAAATTTGAGTAGGCAACTCTGCTCAAAAATGAATTTTGCTATTTTTTGACAGATGTCGTGACGTTTATCATAAACAGAGAACGTTTATAATAGAGAAGGTTCACGGCGCTGAGAACGTAAAAATATTTTTGGCTAACTCGGTCGAGATGTAGAAGTTTCACCACTGCCAGCTCAGCAGGAGAAATTTTAACTTTTCGCTTGAACAGAGCTGAGCGAGAAATAAAACTTATGCTCAAATCTATATATTGATCTAACAGACGTAAAACATGTGTATTCGTGTGAATTCTTTTGTACATATTATTGAAGACATGTGCAATTGAATACATTTGAATTAAAATTTTCAAAGCAATATTCGTAGTTAATGTGAAAATAAAGCATACTTTTTCAATTATTTCTTGTATTTGATATATTTAAACGTTCTCTATTTATTATTTCTTTTACGTTCTCGTTGTCTGGCTCTGCAATTTGTTGATGCAGTAGCGCCATCTATGGTATTAGAGACAATGTGTGGATTACTTATTTACGAGCTCAGCGACTAGTTGCGTACCACACTTACCCGCTTAGCAGAGTCCACTCCCAAAGGTTAAAAACTAAATAAGTTCATAAAGCAGAGAACGTGCAGAGAACGTACAGAGAACGCAAAGAACGTTTATCATTGAGAAGGTTCACGAAGCGGATAACGTAAAAATATTTTTGACTAACTCGGTCGAGATGAGGGAGTTTCACCACTGGCATCTCGGTAGGAGAAATCTTTACAGTTGCGCTTGAGCAGAGCTGAGCCGGAGAAGGTTTTAAGTTCTCTGAATGTGCTGTTTAATTCTACTTAAAACGTGCCATAAGTTATACAAGGTGTGTTCCAAATTAAATAGGACTTAAAAAAAAACAGAACACATGTTTTTTTTTTTGCACAATCAAATTATTTTATTCAAAATAGTTTCCTTCTGCTTCAATACAGCTTTTTGCACAGTTCAAAAGCATATTGAACGAGTGTTTTAGCTCGTTGGCTGGTATGGCCGCCAGAATGCCGGTGCAAGCCTTCTGAATGGCCTCTACGTCTGCATAACGCTTTCCATTCATGGGCAAATGCATTTTTCCCCGAAAAGGAAGAAGTCGCACGGTGCCATATCAGGTGAATACGGTGAGTGGTTAATGGTTAAAATGTGATTTTTGGTCAAATAATCGTCCTTCGAATGTTGGATTCTGAGCAATTTTTGGTCGTCAGCCAATTTGTGCGGAATAAACCGTGCACAAACTTTTCATAAACCCAAATGTTCTGTCAAAATGCGATAAATCGATGTTTTGGAGATGTTCAATTCCATTTTCATGAAGTTCAATGATGATTTCGGCTGCGTTTTGATGAATTCACGCACAGTTTCGATGGAATTTCCGGTGATCACGGATTTTGATTTATGTCCTCACGACCACTTTGAAAACGTTCGTACGTACACTCTGCTACGGGATAGTCAATCATCGCCATAAACTTGTTTCATCAATTGAAACGTTTCGGTAAAAGTTTTACCAATTTTAAAACAAAATCCAATGTTGGCTCTTTGTTCGAAGCTCATTTTCGCACCGATAACACAAACAAACTGACACTTAAAACGCAATAACTTCAACTCCAATCTATGACATGTCATGAAATTCTCACTAGACAATCGATAAAGATAGCAGATTCTAACGCACCAGCCGACATATAGATGGCGCCACCAGGGGGCGCTAGATTCGAAAAGTCCTACTTACTTTGGAACGCACTTTTTAGTTTATGGCCGCTTCCAAATTCAGGATATGTCAATAACATATTTGACACATTCCTTTAATAATGAATTTATATGATTATTGTTTATTTTAGGCATAAGTGCCATTAGCTATTGGTGACGTTAACTTGAAAAATTGATTTACTAATAAATAGTTTTAATTATATATTAATATTGCCTTCAAGGACATCTATTTAAAAGAAGTTATTAATTTGTCCAAACCCTCGTACGCCATATAAGTAAGTGTACACGATTTGTGTACATTAAACTTTCTTGGTGTAACCGGGGCTTAACGCTTAAATGTAAAAAAGCTCATAGGTATCAACGCTTTTCTGAAGGGTTGAGAGAAGACAGGCCAGAAAGCTTTCAAAAAGGTTTACACATCTTATTATTGAGAATAAAGTTTATAGCTGGGAGAATAGCAGTTAATGAGAATACATGTAAGAAGTTAGTTTCACTTTGGCATCGAAACTGACAACTTGAATTAATAATACATATGTATATGCGCCACACTAGTGGTAATTTCGAAAGTGCTGCGGGCTTTAATAAAATGGCCGAAGCTGGGTAAAATGTATCTGTTTGTGGCTCAACTATATGAGTAGATTTATGAAATATACAATAGTAAATCGGTGCAAACTATTGAAAGGCATCCTTGAAAATTTTATGTGTTTTTTTTTTTTTTACGAAAATAACAGACGTGAGAGTATCAATGTGAGTTATTAAATATTAGTAGTGCAACTATGTATCTTATTACCCATAAATATTGATTCCAGTCACAGCAGTGCTCATTGCTAAGAGTAAATAATCAAAAATTATCGTGAAGGTATAAGGAAAAAAGAACATTTCTGTTGGCATAAGCCTGATAAAGAATGTTAAAGCGCATTAATAAAAGTTGAGACAATTAAGAAGTGTCGAATTGTTGGAGAAAGGTGCATACTCATACTTACTTACAAATGGGTTCAGGAATGGTGGGTTGTCACTCAGCTGGTTGGTGTTGTTTCTTTTTTTGCAATTACTTTGACAAGGTTAACATGGGTTTCTAATAGCACTTGTTGCTCGCTCACTTGTTACTTCCGGATTCTTAATAACAAGAATGTAAGACCAAAGAAATGTATGTATTTATTATTTATTCTTACCTTCTAGTTACATGTTTCGACAGGCGCTTTCTAATTGTGGTGAACGTTGTTAAATTATCTGACAATTGCCTTTGAATTACTATATTTGCCTGGGATATATTCACTCATGTATGTCGAAGTTAATTGGTCTTCAAAATATTTAATGATCAAGGCTTATACTTAGCACAACTTACAACTTACTATTTTTAGAGACCATTTAACTAATTTCACATTGTAATATCTATCAACACCTTAAAACATTAGTTCATCATTATTTAAAAAGTGCGGGTCTAATATTTCTTTTCACCGAAAAATAATTACTTCATGATTCCTTGCATCTAGCACAAGGAACTGGACAACTCATAACGTTTAGCGACTTTTGTCTAATTTGGCTTGTTAGAAACATTCAGCACCTTCACTCACCGGCTACGATTAAAGGTACTCATATTTTTATACTCTTGCAACGGTTCTTTGTTATAATCAAGTTAGATTGAGTAAAAATTGAGATATC
Organism: Bactrocera correcta; assembly: GCA_027475135.1. Taxonomy (NCBI): domain Eukaryota; kingdom Metazoa; phylum Arthropoda; class Insecta; order Diptera; family Tephritidae; genus Bactrocera; species Bactrocera correcta. The sequence continues at coordinate 40,435,015 of CM050326.1, forward strand.
TTAGTGAAATTTGGTATTTCTGTACGGCCACAAAACACCAGGAAGTGAAAAATTATAAAGTGCCATAACTTAGCACCAAATTAAGATAAGGAACTATCGTCCTCTAAGTGTGTAACGTAAATATGTATCTCCTTCACCATCAACTTGTAAGTGAAATCACATATCTCGGGACTCGCCCGACCGATTTGAGTATAGGATATTATTTTCACATTCCAAGTAATAGTTCGAGGGGCGAAATCGGACTGCAACCACGCCTACTTTCCATATAGCACAAATTTAAATTCCATCTGATTCTTTTCTTCTCAGTGTACAAATTAAGAAGCAATTCATTTAACGGTATAAAACTATATAACGAAAAATTGTCAAAAAATTGAAAATGAAACAAAATCTGTTCAAGCCCCTAGGTACTGAATATTTGAACCTAGGTACTTATAGTTGACTTTTTATCGCAAATATCAGTCAATGTGTGAAATATATAATTAAAATTCGGGGATAATCTATTCCTGACAATGCTTGTCTGTGTGTCAAATATGGGTTGAATCGGGTCAATACTTCCCTTAGCTCCCATATGTAGTAAAATAAAGAAAATATTATACCTAAATTAATATGTACTATTATGAATATATCACATATGTCTTCTGAGTGTATGAGAGAGAGTGTACTTTATGATTATGATAATTATGGTAAATCTCCTTACATTGGTATAGTAACTATATACTCTCAGTTATAGTGTTTACATATGAAAAACATTTTTGAGAATTTTTTCAAAATTTTTTGTTCAACTTCAAAAAAGTTATGAATTTTGCTATTTTTTGCTAAAAAATGGGAAAAAAGGATGGATAAGTTTCAGCAAAATCTAAAGGGGTCGGGTTCAAAAGTGGTCGATTTGGTATGGAATACCCCATATGTATGTCACAACATTTAGTGACAATCAAATATAATGTGGGGGATGCTGTTCATAACACACTGAGAATACCAAACCTTAATTGACATCGGTTACAAGCTCAATTTTCCAAACCTCTGAAGACACTTTTTCATAACCCCATTTTTTTAAGATAGAATTAGGACAAAGGGATGAATTTATGAAAAATATAGATAATATTATTTTTGATATGAGCACGCAAAAGTAAGGATAAAAATAAAAACTGAGATTTAAGCATTTAAGTTTTATTCTTCTTTCATTTGCAATTAAAAAATAAAATATATAGAGACACAACCTAAATACGTAGCGTATCCATTAATTCAAATAATCATTTATAGGTCACGATTCTTGACTGAACCCAGTAAGTGATAGTATGGTAAGCTGGTCTAGACAGAAGTTCCAAACTCTCTCATAATACAATCTATGCATATCAACTCGGAACTTTAATGGAATATCAAATGGAATACCAGTGCCAAAAAAAATTGAAAAAACATGAAAGTCTAAGCCGTTTAACATGTTCACTCCAACGTGGATTAAATAAGGACACGACTTCAATAAGCAAAACTCAACAAAACTCACCTCCATTTGCAATAATACAGAAAACAGATGATATGTGTTCACGTTCACCCGTGTCAACAGTTAAAAGCTCTAAAGCTCCAAGGTAAAATTATTCAACGCATTAATATTTGTACATATGCAAACACATTTGTTTACAATAATTATACCCTATATTAAGTTTGCCACGAAGTTTGTAACACCTAGAAGGAAGCGTCGGAGATCATATAGAGATTACATATGTATATTTAAATGATCAGTATGTTGAGCTGAGTCGATTTAGCCATGTCCGTCGGTCTGTCTGTCCGTCTGTATATATCATTTTCTCTTCAAGAACCATTATAATATACATATAGCGGCCATACAAACGGAACGATCAATCAATTCTTGTATGGAAAACTTTCACATTTGACGACGTATCTTCGCAAAAGATGGCGCAGGCTATTTTCTAAGGCAACAATGTAATCTCCAAAGAAATTGTTTAGATCGGTTAACTATAGCATATAGCTGCCATACAAACTTAATGATCGGAATCAAATGTTTGCATGGTATGAGTTATTGTTCATAGAAATAATATAATATCGGAACAAATCGTTCAAATACAAAAATACCGCTTAAATGACAACATTATCAATAAAAAACAATTTGTTCAGATGAAATCACTTATCTCAGGACCCGCCCAATTTCAACCAAATTGGTACTGGACATTCCTTTCACATTCCTATGTAACGGTGCGAGAAACAGCAATCAAGAAAAAATCAATATAGCGGGATTAGCATAAATAATGTCTTTAGTCTTTACCTCATGACAAAAATTGTTCAAATCCATCAAAAACTGTTCAGAAATATGTTGCCCCAGTACTTATAGTACAGTACTGAGAGAATCCTTTCCTCATAGTGGTGTATCTGTGTTTCAAAAATGGATTGAATCAGGTCAATTCTTCCTTTATCCCCCATATACCTAATATAACAATTTTCGAACTTCCGGGTGGCTTTATACCGCATACATCAGTCAATATGTGAGTTGTCTCAGTGAAAATGAAAGTGCGTGTTTTACAGATAACAATGTATCTTTGTGCCTACACATAACAAAAATATGATTGGTGATGGTACTTTAATGAACCTCAGGGTACATTCGTTCAATTAACCGAAAAATCAGTTAACCGATACTCGTTTAAATTAACTTTTTGTTCAAATACAGTAATATCGCTTAAATGAACAGCATTATCTAAAAAAAAATTGTTCACTTTAAGTATTTATAAAAAAATAAAAAAAAACTTAAGGCACAAACCAGTTCATATTATTGTATTTATTTAGTACTTGAATTCAAATAGTAAGAGATCCTTACTTACATTCATAAAAAGTTAATTGAAGAAGTCTGTTATTTTTTAATTTTATTCAATCTACATAATATGTATTATTTATAAAATACATAAACTTGTTTCCTGAACAAAAATATCTTTGAAGTTTTTGTATGTATAACGGTATATTTTTTCATTAACACATACTTTTAACCAATTATGCAGAGAAAGCAATTAACCGGGTTCAATTATGAGTGAAAATTTAAATGTATTTTGTGTACATATACATACATAATGTATATATTTGACTTAAGTGGGTGATTCTGTATATATAAAGTTCAATGATGAATACTGCTCATTTATGTACTCGTACTCCTCATGTACGTATTCGCTAATCACTGTTATTATATACCTAGATGTTTACCCAATATTAGTTCCTATGATTCAACGAGGCAACCACCACTAAGTCCATCCGCACGGAGATCCCACGGAGCTCAAAGCTCATACTCCGATCCATTTATAATGGCTAGTAGAGGTGGACATTTGTCCAACATGAATGAAAACCCACGTAGTCCGAAAATAACAACCACTTATGCTAATGATAGTTATGATGATGCCTCTTCAACACCATCCTTTTATCATACACCGACTTCTGGTTCACATAGCCCGAGAGGAATTTCATCCCATGAAAACTCAATGGATTCACCATCTTCTGGAACATTTCTTAGCGGTCCAGGAACATCTTCACCTCGACGAAGTCCTAATTCACCCAGAAAATTCGTATTTGAGGCCATAAGCCCAGTCACGGATTACTCTTATAAAAAGTTTGAATACTGTGAACCTATTACTCCTGAAGATGAAATTTCTAATGAAATCTATGAAATAAATACCGCTGAACATTTTGGCATATCATCACGAATACCCACCTCACCAAAAATATGTGAAGCAAAAGGAAAGAACCCAAAACCACTTTTGCGTTCCTCACCTTTAGAAAACATTTCTAATTTGTATGAAAGTCAGCAAAACAGTAAGGAGATGAAGACACCAGAGTGGGAAATATCTCAAATTGATGAGCATTGTTTGATTAGTAATAATTATTATATTAAAAGAGATTCGTGTGTTACGGAGAGCACACAGCTATCATGTGACTCGAATGATACAACAAATTGTACGATTGCTACTGTTACCACATCTTTCTCTGAGCAATCAAAAATTGATGCTGTTTTGGAAGGATTTGTATCAAAAGAGGAAACCCCATTTGAGTTACAAGGAAGAAGTAAACAACGAAGACACGCTATCAATATAACATCCAATCCATGTTATCAGGTTAGCATAAGTCGTTTAAGTCTGGAAGAGTATTAATATAAATGAGTTTTCTGTAGGTATTACACAGTTCACACTCTACTTTAGATCGTACCTGTTCAGACAGTGCGGCATCACTGCAGCACCGTAAATCAACCAGTGATTTGACTGGAGACTCCGAATGTGTTCTAAATAAGAATAAAATTTTAGAAGAATCAATTTCCACAAGTTATAGGCTCAGACGGAGGGGTAGTTCTAAAGGCGGTCTGGCATATTTAGCTAGTCGCCGCAGTTCACGGGAGTCTATGAAAAGTGTGTGCTCCAACACATCTGTCTTTTCCAACGATGATATTGGGCCATTAGCTTTTCAAGCATCAAACCGCGGACGGCAACGTCGAACATCAAATTTCCTTGAACTACCAGGTTGTTAACATGCATATGACTTACATATGTAAGAATTTTGTATTACTTTTGTTTTGCAGTTCCAGATCATATAAGACCACGTGTATGTTCTCTACCTGAACGTCCATATAATCCTCGGGCTAGTGATGATCTTTACCGCCTAAGGCACTTTTCAATAAGCAAGGGCAATGTAGTGAACTGTGGTGACTCCATTATCTCAAGGCGGTCGCGTAGTAATACCAGTGTCAACTCTACTAATAGCAGGTAATCAATAACCTTTACTACTGTTTGCAACATACCATTTTAATAAAGTAAAACTTGGTACTGAATTAAAAAAAACTCAGTACGATCTTAGTGACAGCAAATTATCATTTTTATAACCTGTGTGGCGCATATTAATATTTTTGGGAAAATGTATGTATGTATATATGTAAAAGATGTTAGATCTTTAGAGTTTGTCAGGATTCGATTTATTATACAAGATTGTATTTCGTACAATTTTATTATTTGTTACAGAGTTCAATTATATTCAATATATTGTTTTTAAAGTTGAAATAAAATGAAAAACCAAAACGACCAGTCTCGAACGATGCTGACGCGACGATGTATTTTCTCCGACTACTTTTCTCGGGTTGCTGGTGCGCTCGTTCTTTTGTGTTGCAGGGGTGCAATTATGCGGTTGACCTTACAGTCGGCCAATCCTGATTACAGGAGTCGACCTCGACTCCGACATCATTATCAAACCCATCGAAATTCGGCAAATTACACCATGGCTTCAACTTATCAGATGCATAGATTGATGTATAATGTCGTTGTTTGCGTTTTGACCCTGGTATATCTTAAACGAGATACCTGTCGTGGCCAATCACTTTAGTTACCATGAACGGACCTTTGTATAGTGGCTCCAATTTGCGAGAACCACCAGTACTAACAGGTTCATTCTCGGCGAGAACCAAATCACCAACGTTATATTGTGTAGGTTTTCGATGTTTTTCGTTAAAACGCTGTTTAGCTTTTTCTCGCTGCTGATTAATACGGCTTACTGCTTCAGTTTGAATTTCGTTCATCTCGTCATTACTTATAACATCATCTTCATGTAAAGCTAATATTAATTTATTCTGAAGAATATCTCGAGGCTTGTAATTGAATAAAAGTTCTTGTGGAGTTCGCTGAGTTGTTTTGTTCTTTGTAGTGTTTAGTGCCCACTGTATACCTCTAAGTTGATCATCCCAGGTTTTGTCGTTTTCCGTCGACGGAAGTAACATACCCAGTAGAGTTCGATTGGTGCGCTCTGCATGTCCGTTTGCGCGCGGAGTTCGAACAGCATTCAAAATCTGTTTAATATCATTATCGTTGCAATATTGTCTAAAATCCTGAGAAGTAAACGCTGTCCCACGATCGGTTACTATTCGTGTTGGCACGCTAAAATAGCTGCTTACTTCGTTAAGTAATGTCAATACATGTCGTGTCGCTGTGCTTCTAACAGCTCGTAATACTGTAAATTTCGTGAAGGAATCAACGAGGACTATTACGTGTTCGTTCTGCTTCTTGCTACGAGGAAAAGGTCCTAGATGATCGATATGTACCGTCTTGAATGGTACAGGTTCTATTTCGTCATAATGATACGCTCCTTCTATTTTGCCACCCCGCTGTTTATTATATGCGCATTCAATGCACGATTTCAAAAATGTCTTTACAAAATTACGCATTCGAGGAAACCAAAAATATTTATTTAATTCTTCTAAAGTCTTTTCTGTACTAAGATGTTTAACTTTCTCGTGCACGCTCTGTACAATTTTGTATCGCATTGATTTTGGTACTACCCATAGCTTATTATTTTTCTGCTTTCGATAAAGTCTTTCGATTTTGTATTCATCATTAGTAGTTTTATCACCGCTGGCAAGTTTTTCTACAATATCTCGAATATCCTTGTCTTGATGCTGCATACTGTATATCCAGTCACCTACGTCTAAAGTTGTTTTCGCAATTTTCAGAGACGCTGTATCGATTTCTTCACCTTTTTCATATGACATTCTGCTGAGAAAATCGACATGCTCCATTCTTCTACCAGGTCGGTGCTCCAATTTTACAAGAAAGTCTTGAATACGTAGCCACCAACGTGCAATTCGTGGTATCAACTCACGTTTGTGCATTGCTGTAGTAACCGCGCTACAGTCAGTCACAACTACGATCTCTTTCCCTTGCACATAATACCTAAAACGCTCTAGGCTGCTCACCACCGCCAGTACTTTCAGCTCATAGCTATGAAAGTTTCTCGCTGTCTGTCGTAGATCTGCTGTAATATGCAACTGGTTTCCAGTCGCCGCCTTCTCGTTGTAAAAGTACACCCGCAATACCAACAGAGCTAGCATCAGTATGAATCTGATGATCTGCCTCGACACGATACCCTGTCATCAATGGCTTCGATGTTAACGCTGTTTTCAATGCTAAAAATGCTTCTTCTTGTTTTTCTGCCCATTGAAATTGTTGATTTTTACGCAGCAATAAACGTAACGGCTCACTTATAATCGAGTAACCTGGTACAAAGCGTCGAAAATACCCGCTAAGACCAAGAAAACGTCTTACATCTGTTATAGATTTTGGAGTAGTAAAACAATTTACGGCAATTGTCTTCACAGTACCTGGGCTTATGCCACCTGAATGAAGTTTGTGCCCTAAAAACTCGATCGTCTGCTTCATAAACTCGCATTTTTTAATATTTAATATTAAATTGAGTTCGCGCAATGCCTTAAAACACGTTTAAGTTTTTCATACATCTCGGTGACGTTATTGCTACCTACTAATATGTCGTCCATATAGTGGATCATGTCACCAGGTCGAGTTCTATCTTTGATATTTTGCATTAGCCGCTGGAATACCGCAGGCGCGTTTCTGAGGCCAAACGGCATTCTCTTAAACTCAAACAAACCTTCAGTTGTTATAAACGCTGTATACTTGCGACACCCTTCTTCTATTGGTACCTGATAGTACCCGCTGTTTAAATCTAGTACTGAAAAATATTTGTATCGCATGGCTTCGCTAAGCCTTTCTTCAATATTTGGTGTTGGATAAACTTCTTTTATCGTATGCTGATTAAGTCGCCTATAGTCGACGCAAAGGCGTTCACCCCCAGTTTTCTTTTTTACTAAAATAATTGGACTTGCGTATTCGGATTTAGATGTGGCAATTATATCGCATGCCAAAAGTTCTCTAATCATTTCGGTAACTAAATGCTTCTTCGGCTCCGGCACCCTGTACGGTTTTTGAGCTATTGGTACATTCGTTGTCAATTCGATTTTCATTTCTGTCGCGTTAGTCAAGCCAATATCAGTAAGATTTTCCGCAAAAACGTCTGTGTTATCAGCTAACAATACTTGCAAGTCAGCTTTTACATTTATGTCGTCAATACTGCTAACAATTTCGCTGAAATCAGTTTCTCGATGCTTAAGTTCTACCTTTACAACCTGCGTAGAAAATACGAAGCTGTCGTTCTTTATTTCTGCCACAACGTCTGCGTTTTTAAAAATATCTTGCCCCAAAAGCACGTCCATTGTTAATATATCATCATCAACAATGAACAAATTGACGATTAAAACTACATCATCAACAGCCATGTTCACGTTGATACTCTCAGTTGAAGTACGTTTTCCACCGCAAATGCCTATTATTTCTACAGCGCATGGATACTTCTTGGTATTTAAATTTGTTACAGCTGATCGTCGTATCATACTGCATTAACTACCAGTGTCTACGAAAGCTACTATCGCCTTACCGTTTACGCTGATTGGTTTTTCGAAAAACTTAGATGGTTGATGTATGAGTGTTTGCTTCACAGCTACTGCTTTTTTACCACAATTTTCTGGTTCGCTATTTCCGTGGAATTTATAACAATCTTTACATTTACGCGGTTGCCTCGGTTTTGGACAATTCCGCGCAATATGTCCACATTCTTTACAATTATAACACGTTATGTCTTTTGTTTCGATTGTATTCCGACGCATGTCTTTTGCACTGTTTTTATTTCGATCACTCGTATATTCATTTTTAAATTGCTTTGTCACAGTTAAGTTTTGAAGGTAACATTCAATTGTTTCGCGCATATCTTTTAACGAATTAAACTTCAATGCAGCTATTGCAGTCTGCAATTCACGGTGTTTTAATCCGTCGCGAATGTATTTTATAATTGAACTTTCACTCAGGCCATACCGTCGGCCTAGTCCGCTCATTCTAAAACAATACTCTAAAATCTTTTCATTTTGCATACGCGTCGTACTTGCCATTTTATAATGTACTTGCGCTTCATTCAATTCACAATCGAATTCGCTTTTTAACGCTTTCGCCAAATCAGGCCAATTGGAATAAAACGCTGGTGCTGCGTCTAACCACATACGCGCAACACCTTTTAATTTTCCATACACGGCTAAGAGTAAACACTTTTCGTCCCAGTCGTAAGCACTTATGGAACTGTCCACTCTATTTACAAATTGTGTCACTGTTAGTGAGTTATCAGTAGTTGGGTCAAACTCAGGAATTGTCTCTGCAATTTCCTTTACACTGGCACTTCGTCCCTCTGTTCGTATTGAATTCTGTGGTGTAGTAACTAAACGTTCTTCATTTACATTTTCTCGCACTGTATCATTATTTCTTTGCTGCATTTGACCAGCAAAACTTTGCATGGTCGTCATCATATTCTGCATCATTTTACGCAAATCATTTACCTGGCTTTGTAAATGAGATTCTGTTTCGATTTCGATTTCATCACTACCTAAGAAATCATTTAATCGCATTATCAATTCAGCTTTTGAACCCGATGTTAGTAAATTATTATTACGTAATTGCTCCTTCAGTTCGTCAACTTTCAAAGATGCTACTTTTATTTTCATTTTGCGTTTTTTTTTTTATTAACAAGTATTCTTATTGGATTTTACTTTTCTTTATTTTGCTTCATTCGTCATGCAACAAAATTTTAGACAATAACGACACACAATTGTCACTGTTTCTCTTCTTTTGTTATTACACTTTCTGTATGTATCCGTTTCGCAATCTCTCGTCCATTCGTACGCGAGAATGTAATTCAAACACAAACCGTCACAATGTTTTTTTTTTATTTATTTCTCTCTCTCGTTTCACCGAACGCTTGTCCGTTTGTACATGCGCAAATGCAAATCCTCGCTTTTCTTGCTTTTATGCCTCGCCAACTGCTCGTCCATTCGTACGCGCAACAGGCAAATTACAACAACAGATATGTCTACGTTTTTAAATGCAAACCGCCGATTTCGTTTCTATGCTTCGCTAATCGCTCGTCCATTCGTACGCTCGATAGGCTAATCGCAACAACAATTCTGTTTGATTTCAAACGCAAACCGTCACCAACATGACGTTCTTGCCACACTTGCTCTGCTATGTTCAAACGCACGACCACTCGCGACTGCTCAAACCGATCACAACAATAACACACACATGTGAGGCTATGAGAAGCATCCCACTTCTGAACTAAAAGATGTTAGATCTTTAGAGTTTGTCAGGATTCGATTTATTATACAAGATTGTATTTCGTACAATATTATTATTTGTTACAGAGTTCAATTATATTCAATATATTGTTTTTAAAGTAGAAATAAAATGAAAAACCAAAACGACCAGTCTCGAACGATGCTGACGCGACGATGTATTTTCTCCGACTACTTTTCTCGGGTTGCTGGTGCGCTCGTTCTTTTGTGTTGCAGGGGTGCAATTATGCGGTTGACCTTACATATGTATGTATGTAGGTTTAAAACTCTTTTCGTTTTGTCCTATATTCAAGCAATAACTTGGGTAAAAATTGAGATTCTTGTTCTTGAATCGGACTACTGCCACATAAAACGTGTAAATTATGATACCGAACTGAAATTTGATTCAGGTGATCGCGTTAACAAGGAACACTTGTTGGCTGCTTTTTTGTTATATCTATTTATGTATCTCACATATTGATCGGGTTGTACTGTATTAGGTAATTCGGGAGTTCGAAAATCTTTCTAGTAGTAGTATGCTAAAGTAAGTGTGGAAACATATTTTTGGTAAAAATATCCTCTTTGACTTTCATTAAGTCAGTTCACAGATTGACCACAAGATATAAACATTGAGGTCCACATCGACAGGCTTGAAAATAGAAATAGGCAGCGCTACTAGAATAAAATCCGCATGATTTTTAGTTCGCCCTAACCTTCAAAAAGAGTGTGTATAAATTTGGTCAGATCACTAGTTAGTGAATTATATCATTTTGAGTGAAGCAACTTTTGCTATTGCGGTAAACATTGATAATAAGGAATTTCGCGTGTTGATAAAATATGGCTTTTTGAAGAGAAAAATGCAGATGAAGCTAAAACTTGGCTTGATAACAAGTTTCTAGTCTCAATCCCAGGAAAACCAACCCTCAATGATTGATATGCTAAGTTTAGACGTAATGAAATAAGCACCAAAGACAGTGTAAGCCCAAAAGAAGTTTCTACGAACGAAAACATGAAAAAAGTTAACAAAAATATTTTGGATGACCATAAAGTGGAGTTGTTCGGGAAAGCAGGCACTCTAAAGACATCAACTGAATGTTTATATGATATAATTCACAAAAATTTGGGTAGGGGCAAGCTCTGAGCAAAGTTGGTGCTGCGCGAGCTTACTTTTGACCAAAAACAACGACGATTTGATAATTCGAAACAGTGTTTGGAGATGTTCTTGCATAATTCACCCGAGGTTTTGCGTCGATATGTGACAATGGAGGAAACATGGTTCCATTATTTTACTTCAAAGACCAATCGATAGTCATCCGAGGGGACCAAACACGATGAACCCGCTCCAAAGCGTGGAAAAACGCACCAGCCAGCTGCACATGGAATAATTGATTACAATGAAAACGGAAGGACAATGACTATTACAAAGTGTTTTTGGACCGTTTGAAGGATATAATCGCCGAAAAACGGACGAATTTGAAGAAAAAGAAAGTGTTTGACAATGGACCGTGTCACAAGTCAGTGAAAACAATGGCAAAAATCTATGAACTTTAAATTGCTTTCGTATTCACCGTATTCCTCAGATCTTAAAAAAATGCTCGCTGGGAAGAAATTTTCGTCGAATGAAGAGGTGATCTTACTATAAAATTGGTATCGGAAAGTTGGAGGGTCGCCATAATCATTTTAGAACCTTGAAGAGAACTATATTGAATAAAAAAGGACTTTTGCCAAAAAAATCTGTTTTACTATGGGGAGATGGAAATTTTTCAATTGAGCTGTGATTTACTGTAAAGTAAAATAATCATACCAAATTTAAAATTTTGATAGATGGGTATTTCACACTGTGACATAATGATATAAGTACTACTTCACAATATTACGTTGAAATTTGTTAAATAGTTCTTGAGCCAGTGGACTCCACCTAAAGGTGAGCGGTGCCAGGCGAGCAGTTCAATTTGTATGAACTCACCGTAGCAAGTACGGTCGATATATCTTTAGTTTACTTGTGAGATATGTATGTACACCAAATCTATTAGAGGTAACGCCCACTTTTTAAACATTTTCTGCCCACTTCCTAACCGATACTCGTTAAATTGAATAGTTCGTTCAATCAATTTCACAATTTAATCAATTAAAAAAATCATATGTAATGTATATATTATATGTACATGCATACATATGTATATATTTAAGTATATACCATATTTAGATGGAAAATCTTAATGAATAAAAAGAAAACAATGCATATTTAGAGATTATTGTAAGAAAAAGAAATTACAAAGAAAGAATTTATATTTAGAAATCGTTAAGTTTTAAAATGTTAATTGAAGAAGTATGAATTATTTTTTATACTATTCAATCTACGTAACATAACATGCGATTCCATATTCCCCCTTTTACATAAAATTGTATGGTTTTAAAACTACGAGAACTTACGAAGGCTTTTGATCCTCCGATCCGAGCTCGGTGCAAGTATTAAAGATGTTGCTAGTACCGAATATCTTTTTATACCCTGAACAGAGTATATTAAGTTTGTCACGAAGTTTGTAACACCCAGAAGGAAGTGTCGGAGACCCTATGCAGTATATACATATATAAATGTTGATCTGAGTCGATTTAGCCATGTCCGCCTGTCTGTCTGTCCGTCTGTCTGTATATATGTATATAGAACTAGGCCCTCAACAGCGTATTTGTCAGAACTGCCGATATCGAACCATTATAACATATATGTAGCTGCTATACAAACTGAACGATCGGAATTAAGTTCTTGTATGGAAACTTTCACATTTGACAATGTACCTTCACAAAAGTTGTCACAGGTTATTTTCTAAACCAACAATTGTAATTTCCGAATAAATTGTTCAGATCGGCTTTAACTGTAGCATATAGCTTCTATACAAACTGAATGATCGATTGACGATATATATTCACGAAATTTGGCATGAGTTATTGTTCGTAGAAATAATGTCGGGAAAAATTGTTTAGATCGGCGCACTATAGCATATATGTAGCTGCAAACCAAACGATCGGAATCAAGGGCTTGTATGGAAAACTTTCGCACTTGACGTGGTATTTTCAAGAAATTTGACATGGATTACTGCTTAAGGTTTCTCCGAAAAAGTTGTTCAGATCGGATTACTATAGCATATAGCTTCCATACAAACTAAACACATAGTTACTAAAATAAATGCTCTTGTGAAGGGTATATTAGCTTCGGTGCAGCCGAAGTTAACTTTATTTCTTGTTTTCCTATAAAATAAACGACTCTTACATTTATGCTTTTGTTTAAAATATATATTTTTTATATGTATTTCAATTCAAAATTCCTCAAGATAAATATGTTAGTATATATATAGTACATATATTTGTCTGTACATATATTATGTGGAATAAAAGAAATTTGAAATTTTTAATCGTTTGGTACAAGCTCGCTTGTTCAGTACTACGTTGCTGCTTAGCCCGGTTTTGCTCCGCACGGCCTAGTCAAATATTGAATGCTGATATTGTCTCCGCCGACGTAACTTTCTTCGTATTGAGGATCACGTCGTTTGTTTCTTCACCTTCAGTAGAGTTACCATCATCGGCACAGTAAACTTCATTTTGTAAGAAAGCCTCCAAAGTAGGTTCAACAATCCATTGCCCAATTTCAGAATTGGGTATTTTCTGCAATGGTTCTACTTCTTAAAGCAAACTTGAAATGGTGTGAATTTTTGATGCATCTCCAGCTAACTGTAAACATAACTCTGAAACTATGTCTATGTCAAACAATTTTGAAATTGAAGACACATTAACGGCACTCTATGCATTAGATAAAAAAATATAATTCGTCTTTCAAGCTGATGCTTTTCAGAGCTTCGACTACGGATTTTCCACGTCGAATGATGTGACCTCAAAGACTTGTTTTGTTGTTCATTTTCGTAAGTCTTATGACATTCCTGGTTCATGGGCAGTATAACAGCAGTACAATTCGGGGTAAGACACATTACCGATATTTGATCATCTGTACTCTTTAACTCTAATTATTTGGGGTGGCAGGGAGCATTATGTAAGTTAACCTTAGTTAAGACAATAACTAACATAAGATGAATCGGCCAGCTAACATAACATAAATTGCTTTCAATGCTACGCACGTTCCTGCTGGGCTCTTTATGCTAGAAAGCTTACTACTATCATTTGCATATCAATCTTATATCTTTTATCATTATTATGTCTTCGAGCTTTTTCCTGCTTCTGATAAGGACAGCTTTAGTTTTTTGCCCAGCGAGTTGAAGTTTTGTTGCCGGGAGCCACTCTTTGATCGTTAACGCCGCTTGATTGCAGAGGTACTCAAATTGTCCCAGTTCTTTTGCCACTACTGTTATGGCAATATCATCCGCGTAACCGATTATCTGTACCTGCTTAGGGAGAGGGAGACGCATCCCTTGAAAACGCAGGAATGAGAGTATTGTCTGAAAAATTGAACTTTTTTAAAACTCAAGTGGAGTTTCTAGGGTTTCTTGTTTCTAACTTGGATATTAGAACTTACCCAGATAAAATTCGTGATATTGTTAATTTCGAACTTCCGCAAACTCTTCCAGCATTGCGTTCATTTCTGGGACTATAGGCGTTCTATTAAAGACTATGCTGCTATAGTCAAGCCAGAGAACTTAAAGTAATAGTCGAAATTAATGTAATTTTTTAAATAATAATTTATTTCAAATTATTTTTTATTTAATTTTATAATATAAAATTTTTACCATTTTTCTGAAAACAATGGTTCTTATAACACAAAATAAGCATGCATATGTGAAAATCACGCATAGTATGTGACAATGGTTCATATAATACAATATAAGCAGGGATAATGGGATGCCCAACTTGTTCAGTGTGAGAGCGCCTCAAAATGAGCGTTTTTTATAACATTTTCCATTATGGCCAGATCGAACAAAATACGATTTTTTGGGCATTTAAATTAAAACACCCAACATTTATTACGATTGCAAATTATTACATATTGGACTTTTAATAAATGGCGAAACTATTTAAATTATTTTTTATGATTTTATAGCATATTAAAACAACTGACTTTTAATGTTTCAATACTTAATAAGGTGAATTAAGCCTGTTAGTTCTCAATTATTAAATGTTTTTAATCATTGGTAACTGAAAATTAATACTAATATGCATGAAATTGAAAAACGTTTAATGAAATATATTTAAGTTTCGCATTTTCTTTGATTTTCATTGTTTTACATTTTTATTAGTGATCTTCAACGGCGGCAACAAATTCCTCCGTTCACATATATTTTGGTATAATTTCAATCTGGCCGTTCCAGTCATTCCAGTTGCAAAACGTCAAGACCTACCCAATCCAGTCAACTGTCAAAGTTCGGTAGGTGAGCGGCGCTCACATTTCCAGTGACAGGAGAGTTGGGGATCTCTTTATCTCTGATATAAGCATGCTTATGTCACTCAGATGCTTTTTTACATTCTCTGTGGGACTTTGTATATTTTGTATATTTTTCTACAAAGCAATTCTCTTTATTTATTCTCAGTCATTTTACATATATTTCTGCCACTGCACGTGCTCAATTCTGCTAAATAACAGCGAGAACGGCGAATTCCCTACTTTGATTCTATCAGCTCTGTTAGCCGCGCAATCGAACCATCATACACATTTCGATTTCCACCTTCTCTATACTTTACGTTCTCTGGCTCATATTCACAATGTCTGAAAAAGCCCCAAATGCAAAAATGAAAAGATGGTAAGCGTTCATTGAAGAGTTTGCGCCAAGTTTTCATTTTAAGCCAGGGAAAGACAACAAAGTTGCTGATGCTCTTTCTAGATAATTCTGCAACAATTTAAGTGAAGCCCCCTCAAATGAAACTGTGCGCAGTGAAGAATTCTTAACTAACATTATCAAAACCGTCAATTGTCCTATTCAGAAACCAATTAATGATTTCCAAGTCTAATTCTTTTAGCAAAAATACAAAAATTTTTTAAAAAACTGATACGTCACACAATCACTTTAGGTACTCTTCAAATCTTACAAAATGCCTAAAAAGACATGTCAACCCTAACGCCACCAACGGAATTTATTACGATCGCCAACTCTAGCACAGATACAAAATAAAAGAGTATCCGCTTTTCCTGGCGTTAAGTTTATTCACACTCAGTTTCTCTTAATTGATTTAATTAATAATGATGACCAAATGGAATTGACATCGTTGGAGCACAATTGAGCTCATCGTGGTTTACGCGAAAACTTTCGCCAGATTTCTCGTGAATACTATTTTCCAAATATCAAAAAAATTATTAAAATCAACAATAGCAAATTGTAAGATATGTTTGGAGAATAAATACCAAAGAGAACCTCCTGATCCTGGTATAGGTAAAACACCAATCCCAAACCGCCCGGGTGAAATTCTAAATCTAACTGGCAAGCAACTGTTTTTAACGTGCATAGATAAATTTTCCAAATTTGCAATAGTTAAACCCATTACTTCAAAAGCTACGGTTGATATTAAATACGCCCTATTAGAAGTCTTATTCGTGTTTAATAACACTAAAGTCATTGTCTCTGATAACGAAAAAACTTTTCAATCTAACGTAATTCAAGTTATGCTCAGAGATATGTTTTCTATAGACCAGTTTTTCATTCCTACTCTTCACAGCGAAAGTAATGGCCAAGTAGAAAGGTTCCACTTCACGCTATTGGAAATTGCAAGCTGTATAAAAGAACAGCAAAAAAAAAAAAATAAAAATGATATTATTGACCTAGTTATTTTATCAACGCACAAATACAATTGCAGTTTTCATTCTGTTATCAATACTAGACCAACCGGCATCGTTCACAACTGTGAGGAACTGCCAAAACATACATATGTCTGTGGAGAAAAGGTTTTCATGCGGCGAAACAAAAGGCTTGGAAATAAATTTGAGAAAGTGTTTACTGAAAAGATAGTCGAAAAAGATCTTGGTACCACAGCTCTAATTAATGATAGGAGAATAAATAGAAGTAATCTTCGTTAAACATAAATGTATCTAGACTGTATCTTGCAAAAAAACAAACCAAAAACAAAAAACATCAATTATAAAGATGCAAAACTAAAAATAAGCGACGCTGAATTATTTGAGAAATATCTACGTAAATAAACCGCTTGTAATTTTTTAAATTATCACGATAGTCTTAAGTAAAAATTTAATTATTGTTTATTTTAATTTGAATTTGTAACACTCATATTACATTATCCATTAATTGTATTTAGCAAAAATAAGCTAAAAGTTTTGTTAAGCCAAGCAATTAAGCAACTAAACCATTTGTCACCTCTTCAACATATGCTCAACAAAGCTTCAATGTAAAAAAATGCGGTACTCCGTCGAATCGAGGACGTTTCGGGACTTAAGAGGGGAAAAGTTAATCTTAGTTAAGACAACAACTAACATAAGGTGAATTGGTCAACTAACATAACATAAATTGCTTTCAATGCTACGCACGTTCCTGCTGGGCTCTTCATGTTAAAATGCTTACTACGATCATTTACATACAATACTCCTATCATTATTATTACCAACTAGCTGACCCCGCAGCCGTTGTCCTGAGTGAAGTTTAACAAAACTTAACATTTCATTTTTTTTTTTTCAATGTAACGCAGTTTGATAAATAACACTTTTTGGTTTCTGTTCCGGTGTACAGAAAAGATGGTTTTCCAACTCGTGACCACGCCAGGTATATCCGGCCGCGTGAAAAACACAGCATTTCTAAATTTATGCCACACACTACGCGATTATGTTAGTGTTCTGCTGACTGTTATCTCAAATGCAATTTTCTCTGGAAACGGAATACGTTGGAACTGAAATGGTAAATCGTGAGAACTCAAATAAATTCGTAGAATCAAGCATTCTGCCCCCTTGTATTCGATAGGTGCGTCACAATTAGTCGGGTTCCCTTACACAGTTTCGGCGCATGAAGACGCAAATGATACGGTGACATACCAAGCCTCTACAAAGAATTTAGAAATTCCACTGGATAATTCACGGCATTGTCTTCATTGTCTAGACAATCGATCCATATGTATGAGCGCAAGTCTCCTTGAATTTGACTTTGAATCTTCCAGTTTAAGTCAACAACATCGATATTTTTGGCAGCTAACATTGCGCGTGCACTTAAGGAATCGTAGTTACGATAATTTGTCCAATGTCTGAACATTCGTGATGAGTTCATCTTGGAATTGATATCAAACCACCGGAAGTATCGACCGGAATTTTCCATTTCCAATTCTTAGCGAATTTTGCATAATTTACGCTTGTTTGAAGGCTGATATGTCAAATTGATCATCCCGAAAAGTGTGCGACCTTCATTTGCATTCGAAGTAGTCATCGCATCGTACATCGTTTGATTCCAGTGATTATATTATTAAACTTGCACACACCGTACCATTCACAGTACGCAATTACCCAAATCGCGTACATTAATCAATAACAATCGAAGGTAGAAGCAATCGTTAGTTGAGAACACACCTGGATGTCCATCTACTGGTAGCAAGGCCAACGTAACTATTTCTTCGACGATGCTTTCCATGTATAACATCAAGGCAGTTCCGAATAGAGCAATGTTCTCGCAAACGGATCACTGACGAAAGTTCTATCTCTAATTCAGGAATTTCCGCAGAAATAATTTCATCAATTTGATCTAGTGTAATCACCATCCACCAACCAAAGAAGAATGTGTGCGTGCGCATCCCGCGTCTAACAGCACTATATATAGCATAAGTTGCTTCAAGATAAAGTCCATCAAACATCGCAGCTGTTGTTTGAAAAGTCGTGCTGTGACATCATGACGATCGCTTGCTGATTAGCCGCGATCCATAATTCTGCACGTATGTCATCGCATCCTAGGAGTACGCGGTCATGTGTCTTGGGCTGCCAATATATGTTGATGCCAAAAACTAACGCCGACCGATATTAGAGCGACCTCTTTGTGGCTTCGTAACAAATTTTAATCTGTAATTGATCACTTTGTGTGACACACATAAAGTTTTCACTGAATAACTTTCAATAATTTTTTTTTTTGAATAGTCGAAATAAAGGAAGTAAACGACAAATTTGGACGATTCCAACAATTAAAAACACAAACAAAAAAATTAAAAAAAAAAAAATGTATGAAAAAGACTTCCTTTTTTGAATTATCCATTTTTCCCACTTTTCCTCACGAAAAGCATACGGTTATTTTATTTCTAAGCCTTCCCCGATCCACAGCGAACAACCTCTGAAAATGTCATCAAGATTGGTTCAGCCGTTTTCGAGCCGGGCACGATTCCGATTAGTTTGGCGGAGGGGTAAAAAAAACCGAATTTCCGTATAAATGGGATATGTACGGATAGGGGAGCTTCTCCAGAGGAGGAATATCCAAAAATAATGTAAAATTAACTAATATTTTTTAAAATATTTACGTTTAAAAACTTAAAAATTTGCACTGGGAACACATGTTATTTCTCTATGTTTCAAAAATTTTTTTCACTTTTTTTACTACGTATATTCAAATATACACTCTAAGCATTGAAATAAGATCATATTTCACAATTATTTTGTAATTTTTCAACTAAATTAAGTAATTTACAAATCACTTGTCAAATTTATGACTGAAAAGTTTAGAGTGCTTATATTTACGAGGAAAACCAGCATTGCCACACCTTAAAAACCAAAAGTGAAGGATTTTTCAGCGTTTCACAGCGTTTTCTTTGTTTGTACTTTCGAGTGATTCTGTTTTCTTAATTAACTATAAAGAAGATTTTTCAAGCTAAAATTGAATATGTGAACACTTTTCCATATACATATTATACATACATGAATATATGAATAATATTTGATTTATATTTAATAACCACAGATAAGTAAAATCGTGTGATAATATTATAATATTACGAGCGAATACCCGGGGTGACTGAAGTACTTTCGCGTAGCACTCCTTTCTGAATTGGCGGCTTTCGGCCGCGCTTTAAAAAAATAACCCTGGCCGAGCGAATACCCGGGGTGACTGAAATACTTTCGTGTAGTACTCCTTTCTGCGTTAAAAATAAAAAATATATTGACTTTTTGTTATAAATTGGTTATAATTTTTGTTATCATGCACTCATATTGAAGCAAAATTTGAGTTTTCTTTATAAATTGGATAAATTTGGTTATTATATTTGTCAGCGATTTCCATTTATTTTTGGTGATACATTGGTTTGTATTTTAGGTGACGATATACTTATATATTGTTGTATTTAAAATATGATAATAACCAAAAAATATAACTACTTTTTATCCAATATTGAAACAAAATTTAAGTTTTCGTTATAAAATGGATAAATTTTGGTTATTATATCTTTCAGTGATTTGATGATATATTGGTTTGTATTTTAGGCGACGATATACGAGGTGTGTTCAAAAAGTATCGCGAATCGTAACTGAGAGTCTTCTTCGATTGTAGAGGCGTGGTGCATAATGAGTTCTTGCCACAGGGAAGAACGGTCAATAAGGAATATTACCTGCAAGTTATGCGCAATTTGCGCGAAGCAATCCGCCAGAAACGCCCGGATTTGTGGAAGAACAAAAAATTGGCTTTTGCACCACGATAACGCCCCTGCTCACACACATCGTTGCTTGTGCGCGACTTTTTGGCCAAAAACAACACACTAATGATGCCGCAGCCACCGTATTCCCCAGATCTGGCCCCCTGTGACTTTTTCTAGTTCCCTAAACTGAAGAGGCCCATGAAAGGACGACGTTACACTTCTCTTGACGAGATAAAGACTGCATCGATGCAGGAGCTGAAGAAGATAAAAAAAATGATTTTTTGAAGTGATTCGAAGATTGGAAAAATCCTTGGCACAAGTGTATAATATCTCATTGGGATTACTTTGAAGGGGACAAAATAGATATTCATAAATAAATAAATAATTTTTGAAAAAAACACAAATTTGAACACACCTCGTATATATTATTATATTTAAAATATGAGTTTTGGGTATAAGGTGGTTATATTTTTCGGTTATCATGCACTCATATTGAAACAAAATTTGAGTTTTCGTACTGGAGTGTATACTTTACACTTTACTAGGTAATATTATCATATAATATCACTTATACATCTTATATATATGTATAAATGAATCGCAAAATGTGTTGGTAAGCGCATAACTCAACAACGCCTGGACCAATTTGACCAATTCTTTTTTCTAAATGTTCGTTGAGGTTCAAAGAAGGTTTTTACGGCAAGAAAAATTCGAATAATTGCCAGAAACCCCCTGAAAACAGCCCTTTTCTTTTTTCCATACAAACGAATGAATGTTGGTTTATTAGTAAAGTTATGGAAACGACTGAACCAACTTTAATGAAATTTTCAGAGAATGTTCTGCGTGGATCGGGGAAGGTTTAGAAATAAAAAAACCTGTATGCTTTTCATGAGGAAAAGTCGGAAAATTGAAAAATTCAAAATGTTAATTTTTTCCATATATTTTTTTTTAATTATTTTGTTTTGTTTTTCAATTATTTGAATCGTGCAAATTTGCTTCGAAAATTTTTGAAAATTATTCAGTGAGAACGTTATGTGTGTTGCACACAAAGTGTCCTTTACAGGTTGAAATTTGTTACGATGCCACGAAGAGGTCGCGCTAATATCGGTCGGCGTTCTTTTTGGCATCAACATACATTAGCAGCCCAAAGCATACGACCGAGTACTCCCAGGATGCGATGACATACGTGCGGTATTATGGATCGTGGTCAATCAGCAAGCGATCGTCCCGATGTCACAACAAAACCTTTCAAGCAACAGCTTCGATGGACTTTAACTTGAAGCAACGTATATATGGCGCTGTTAGATGCTAGATGTACTCTGTTGAGTGGCAAAAGAGAGGATTGCCGCACGTACACATTCTTCTTTGGATGGTGGATGGTGGTTACACCAGATCAAATTGATAAAATGATTCAGTCACGCGGAAATTCTTGATGCAGAGAAAGGTGCATTATTATACGAAGTGATGAAAACCAATATGGTTCATAGACTTTGCGGACACCACAAGCCCACTTCGGTTTGTATGTCTGACAATAAATGCACGAAACAGTATCAGCGTTTCTTTCGGAAACACAAACTAGAAATGAGCGATATCCGCTCTATCGGCGTCGCTCACCAGACGACAATGACAGAACATTCAGCATTCAATTTAGAAGAGTGAATATCGAAGTTTACAACACATGGATCGTACTATATTCACCATTATTGTCTAATTTATATTCAAAACTCATATCAGTGTTTAGTATTGCAGTTTGGTGTAATCGATAAAATACGTTTGAAAGTACGTAACCATAGGAAGCAACATGGGGGATATTGGACTTGAACGATACAGTTGATACATAAACTGCAATAAAGCGCTTTATATGACATTTACTTCTGCAATTCATGAAGGTCAAAGTGTGTACTTCAACCCAGAGAATACAGTACAGCCAGTGGAAACACCGCCAGCAACAAAATTAACATTTACGAGTTTTTGCTCAACTTTCGTCAGAGATCCGTTTGCGAGGACATTCGGAAATACCTTGATATAATACATGAAATGCATCGTTGAAGAAATAGTTACGCAGAAAGCAAGGCCAACCAGTAAATGGACATGCAGGTGTGTTATCAACTAATTCATTAGGACGAATTTACACAATCCACCCGAAAAACGACGATTGTTTCTACCTTCGGTTGCTATTGATAAATGTTCGTGGTTTAACTTCATTTGAGTCATTGCGTACTGTGAATGGTACGGTGTGTGCAACTTTTTGAGAAGCAAGCCAGCAATTACAATTGCTGGAAAATGATAATCCCTGGAATGCAAATAAAGTTCGCACACTTTTCGTAATAATCATTTCGACATATCAGCCTTCAAATACACGTCTATTATTGCCGAAGACATTTTACATCCTCTTCGCTAAAATTTGGAAATGGTTAAATTCCCGTTGATACTTCCGGTGGTTTGATATCAATTCCATCTGCCGTTTATCAGTTCATGAAATATGTACTCATCACGAATGTTCGGACATTGGCCAACTATCGTAACTACGATTCCTTAAGTGTACGCGCAATGTTAGCTGCCAAAAATACCGATATTGTTGACTTAAACTGGGAGATTCAAAGTCAAATTCCGGGAGACTTGCGCTCATACAAATCGATGGTTCGTCTTGACAATGAATAAATTATCCAGTGGAATTTCTAAATTCTTTGGAGAGGCTTGGTATGTCACCGCATTATTTGCGTCTCAAAGTTGGATCTGTCGTTATTATGTTTCGCAATCTTCATGCGCCGAAACTGTGTAATGGAACCTGACTGATTGTGACGCATCTCGAATCGAATACAAGGAGCAGAATGCTTGATTCTACGAATTCCTTTGAGTTCTATCGATTTGCCATTTCAGTTCAAACGTATTCCGTTTACAGTGAAAATTACATTTGAGATGACATGACACAAGGATATTCGCATAGTGTGTGGCATTAATTTAGAAATGCTATGTTTGCGTGCTCACGAGTTGGAAAACTATCTTCTCTGTACATTTACGCAACAGAACAGAAAACAAAATATGTTGTTTTTCAAGCTGCGTTACATTGAAAAAAGAAAACAAAAATGAAATGATAAATTTAATTTTCTTTTCATTTCAAAACACATACATATTTTCACGCAGGACAACGGCTGCGGGGTCAGCTAGTATGTATATATAATATTATTTTATAATATTACTTATTTGCATAATAATAAACGAGTGCAAAATGTTATTTTTAAAATAAAGATTTTTTTAGGTAAAAAACGGCTAAAAGTGTAAAATGTGGATTTATTTAAAAGATTATAGTGTAGTTTAATTAATTTATGTGAATAAAGTGTGTTTAACGTGGTGAAAAAGCTTCTTGAAATGTTCGAATTATGCGAATTTTTTAACTTTAAGGTCGAATGTCTCGTAAACTAAACGTTTGCGGACCTCTTAATCAGGAAGACTTCCCCTTTCTAACGGTACCTTACCGGTTACCTAAAATTGCGGCGCCAAAGAAATCGGAATTGTACCTTGAGCCGTTAGTAACAACCAACCGTTCATTCGTTTGTATGGGAAAAAGAAAGGGGCTGTTTTTAGGAGTTTTCCGACAATTATTCGAATTTTTCTCGCCATTGCACAGCAACAGCATAACTCTTTGATGGGTGACATTCGAAAGGTGATGCGTAAAACACTGAGGTGTTACGGTACCTTCAGAAGTTGTAATTGTAATGATAGAGCTGCTCACAGCAGGATCACCTATAAGAGTAGATCTCATAGCAACAACGATATTTTACCTTTGATAAAGGGAGCCAAAAGTAAGTTGTTGCTGCACCAATATGGAAAAGCAGCGGAATATATGCGTGGGCTTAAGCTTAGATAGGACAGATGTAATGTAAACGTGAATCTTTAACATCATTAATAAAAGTTTCTAAATAAAAATTATTCAAAATTTGAACCAGATCGGACCATTGGTTCAGGAGCTACAGCCTTCCAAACACATTATATACGTAAACACACACCCGGGATACGTTTGTACCCCAATAGTAAAAATCCTCATAATAATCAAAAAAAAAAAAAAATTTATATTATTTTTTTTTATTTCAAAAATTAAAAATATTTATTTCACCCATTATATTATTGACCTTTATTATAAAAATTATGAAAATGCATCTTATATCTATGAACATCATGGCAAATAGAGAATTTGTTGATGTGACCGAATGTTCAAGACACATTTTCTTACATTTGGCGCACAGCTTTCTGGTTTTTCTACGGCGTTTTTCCTCTTGTGCGTAAAATAAATAGCAAGATCCGGACACAGGTTTTGGCGTACGCGCTGCGGCAGATGTTGATGCTGCTGTTGACACCATTGATTCCACCGGTCGGTTGAAATATGCTTCAATAGCAATTTTAGTCGAAAAATTTCGCTTCACTTGACGATATATGGCTCTGGCTTCAATAATGGGCATACACAATGCTTCAGCCAAGCTGCGCAGGATCTGCTTACGCTTGTTGTTTGTTCTCCAAGGCAACATAGGGTTATTCAATTCGTAGACAATGTAGGCTGCAAGTGCTGTAATGTCCAACATGTTGAAGAACATCGCTAGTGGCCATCGTTTTGTTTGTCTTTGTATTGGATATTTCGCAAACATTTGGTCCATTCGATCAACACCATATTCAATTATTTCAGGTTTCCCACTGTCAGCTATTTCAGCATCATTATGCATGGTCGAAAGCAAAATTACTGCTTTATTTTTTTTTTTGGGGACATAAGAGCACATTGTCACATTATTTTTGAAGCCAAATGTCGTTGAACCAATTGTCCGGTTTTTGTTCTGCCTCATTTCTTGAGGAATATATGATTTGTTTTTGCGCAAAGTTCCAACGATCGTTAGTTTCCAAGTGAGAAGCAGTTCTGCAACTGGCAAGGTCGTAAACAAATTGTCCATTGTAATGTTTCGGCCACTTCCTTGGTATTTGGCAGACAAATCCTTCACCACTCGTTCGCCTTCGTTCGTTTCCCTACCAGTTTCTGCTTGGCCAGTATATATTTGTCCATGCAATGGATATGCATTTGTAGCATCGCAAATCCACCAAACCTTGACACCATATTTAGCAGGTTTTGACGGTATGTTCTGCGTAAACCGTGTGCGTCCACGGTAAGGAAATAATTGTACATCAATCGTCAAGCAAGAGCTGGGCTTGTAATGTGCAGCAAGATTATTGTTCATCATCTTCCACAACTCACTGATCGGTGCTGCTTTATCAGTTAGTAAGCGTGTTGCACGAGTGTTTTTATTGTCAAATCTTAGGAACCGCAATATCGAACAGAAACGGTTGACTCCCATTGTGGTGCGATATAAAGGATAGTTTTTGACGCTCCATAAATCTCGAACATGTTCTCCATTGCTTTGGTTCGCACCAGTCATAATAAGTATGCCCAAAAATGCATACAGCTCTGTTATTGACACAGGCGTCCATGACTTAGGAGTTGTGTTTGGATGCGCATTGTTTTAAGCATTATAAGTTTCTTTTTCTAACTTATTTGTGTGGCGCATAATTATATCAGCCATTTCAACGTTCATGAAACATTTGAATGTTTGCTCTATTGACAACATTTCAGTGCATCTAGCTGGTCCAGAACGTTCTCTTATAATATTTTGTCTGAGTACCTGACGACTTACATTTGGTTCTTTCATCCACTCAATACCATCACGTACAACAAATTTTTCGGCACTAGCAGGTAATTCATTATTTTCTTCTACTTCTTCATCGTCTTCTTCATCATCCTCATAGTCCGCATAATCAGGTAATACTTCTGCAGCACTTTGCGAAACTTTTGCATCGTCATCAGCAATTTCAAAGGCATTGATTTGAATTTCTTCTTCATCTTCTGAGTCAAAGTCGTAGGGAGCGTCATCGTCAGAAATTTCATCAAATAAATGATTCTCGCTGTTCCTCAGTTAGCCAGCATAATAAAAAAATTAGTATATGTTTACATTGTTGCTTATTTTACATTTTTTACCTTCTATATGCTGCACTTGATAAATATTCGTTTCTTTTCGAAGTCATTTCGTATGCAGTTATTTATAGTTTCAGTTATATTTATTTTCACTTATATTTTCACTTCTTACACTTTTGAGCACCAAAACAATAATGAAAATATCAACAGGCAGCATTTATAACAACACCTCGTGTGAAAACAACCCTTGGCATATAAAATACAAAAACCAGTTAAACCAGTGTATTTGCTACCTACGTACCCATACCTCGGGTACAAAATACTTGTTATATATTAAAATATAAATTTCAAAAAAAAAAAAAAAACAAATCATAGAAATCGGTTGAATAAGCATTAAAATAACTGCAAAATAAGGTCCCGGGTGTGTGTTTACGTGGTACTTTCAGGGTGTGTGTTCTAGGGTTAAACCTGACGACCATATGCTGCCCAACTCGGTTTAAAATTACAGACATCCAATTTAAAGACTCTTTTGGCCATAGATTTCTAACACGTGGATATTACAATGCAAAACACACGTATTGGGGCTCACGACTAATTAATCCAAAAGGACGACAACTTTATCACACTATTATAAATAGGCAGAATAACCTTGACATAATATCCTGGTAAGCCGACATTTTGGCCTAGTGATCGTAACAAAATACCAGATTTAATTGATTTTGCTGCAATCGAAAATATAGAAATCGCACATAAGAGCTGATACATGTACTGATCTATCTTCTGATCACTCTCTTGTACTAATAAAATTATGCGAACAACCCATATTCGTTGATCCAAAGGTGGGTCTAACATCTCATAAAACGAATTGGGTAAAATATAAAAAATACGTGAGTAGCCAGATTAATTTTGAGTACAAAATAAATACAGTCAAAGATATTGAGGAAAACATAAGGGAACTCGATGATATAATAAGTAGCGCAGTTGTCTTAGCAACACCAAACAAAAACTATATGCCGCCTGGTCCCAGAAAAATCACTAACAGAGAAATAGAAAAGCTTGTAAATGAAAAAAGGCGTGCAAGGCGTGACTGGCAGATAAATCGCTCCCCTTCCACACAGCTTCAATTGAAATCTGCTGCACGTAAATACCGAAATGTACATATACATATAAAGAAGCTGTGTCCAAATTCAAGCAAGCAAAATTCCCTTGGGAAAGTCCATGAAGCCACCAACTGACTCCAACATGCTTATACGAGACATGGGTGGAAATTGGGCTCGAAGTGACGAGGAAAAGGCTAATTGTTTTGCAAATCACCTAGAAAAGGTATTTCAACCAAACTGCCCAAAGAACAACTTTGAGTTGCCCAGCTTACACAAAACAGTTAACGAGTCACTCGAGTGTTTTAAGACTTTACCTTCTGAAGTTATTAGAATAATAAAAGAACTGAACCCAAAAAAGTCAACAGGACATGATAGCATTACCCCAAAAATGCTAATTGAGTTACCAAATATTACTGTAGAAGTGCTCTCTTTGCTCTTCAATGCAATTTTTAATCTTAGATACTATCCTAATTCATGGAAAAATTCGCAGATAAACCTGAGAAAGATTTAATGCAGCTGTCTTTCTAAAATATTTGAAAAAGTGTTACTATCAAAGATGTCTCCTTTCCTCCACAAAAATAATATAATACCAACGCACAAATACGCAACATCAACTTTTGCGGATGACACAGCTTTAGTGAGCCATAACAAATGCCACATAATAGCATCAAGAATATTAGCCGAGCACTTAAGGTCTGTCGAAGAATGGCTAGCCAACTGGCGTATAAATGAAAATGTGTCCGGCAGTAAAAATGAACAATATTTTAATACCCCAAGCGAATGAAGTAACTTATCTTGATATTCACTTAGATAGAAGACTTACGTGGAGAAAACATATATCTAGCAAAATAACTTGCATGAAGATAAGAGTTGCAAGTTTAAATTGGCTTTTAATTAAAAACTCCAAACTTAGCCTAGACAACAAAGTGCTTTTATATAATGCGGTCATAAAGCCGATTTGGATGTATAACATTCAACTGTGGGGTACGACCTGTGCAACTAATATTGATATAATACAAAGGTTCCAAATAAAATTGAAATTAGAACAATCACGTGCTCACCTTAGTACATGCATAATGAAATATCCACAAAGACCTTGGTATTTCTATGGTAAAGAAAGAAGTAGAAGATAGCAGAATTAAATATATATCTAAACTCCGAAATCACACGTACCCTTTGGCTAATGCTTTGGTACATTCCTGCCATGAAACACGCCTTAAAAGAAGAGTTATGCCTGTGTATTAAGGAACCAGTGGCGTAGCTAGAGGGGTGGTGAAGGGGGCCATCACCCCGGGCACAACGTCTTGGGGCGGCAAAACGATCTTCGCT
Organism: Bactrocera correcta; assembly: GCA_027475135.1. Taxonomy (NCBI): domain Eukaryota; kingdom Metazoa; phylum Arthropoda; class Insecta; order Diptera; family Tephritidae; genus Bactrocera; species Bactrocera correcta. The sequence goes on from CM050326.1 coordinate 40,463,900, forward strand.
GCTTTTAATATTCTGAAAAATACTTCAACAAATTTTTTTACAAAATTTATTATAAAAGATAAAGAGTTGTACACTCAGAATGTAATAATCTGAATAACAATGAAAAATAATAATTTTTACTCGAATACTCTTCAGTCTTTATCTTTCTTAAAAATAGTGATAGAACTTAAAGATGCTCTTTTCTGGCTTTGATCGCTGCAAAATCACATATAATATCATTGTAATTTAAAGTTGAAGCAGTTTCACATTCTATTGAGAGAATCGCAAGATTGGAACGTCTACTCTGACTCATGGTCGATCTCAAGTAAGATTTGATCAATTAAAGTTTGTTAAAAGATCTTTCACAAGATGCAACTGATACAGGTATAGTGAGTATTTGCGTGGCTTCTAGTTCCTAAATTTTATAAACTTAATATCGAAGATATTTTGTAAAAATTCACTTTTGTTCGAATCACCTCATGAAACTTGAAGGTAGGTGGATAAAGGGGGGCGGCAGAACATCCTTACCCCGGGCGCCCGAAGTTGTAGCTACGCCACTGAACGTATCACCAAAACAGCTCAATCACTTGCTTGAGCTTGTCTAGTGTCTAAATAGATGTAAGATTTTATAACTTCTTGTTAGGCTTTTACAGCAAAAAGCAGATTGAATAAATAAAAAAACATACTGAAAAAAAAAACGCGAACAAAACTATTATCAAATTAATCCAAATATCACCTGTTTACACATTTGTATACAGCTGTCTCTTCCTGCGACAACAGAAAATTTCTGCTAGCAAAACAACACTAGGAGAAATACTAACAGCATCTCTTTTGCAGACTGATTTTCTTCCGCTGCGCCTGTACTTCAGAGCGTGTGCGCACCGACTGGATTAGGTAGAGGGGTTTCCTAACTAACGAACGAGTCAGTTGTTTCTGAGCACCTGGAGAGTCAGGATAAACATTTTCGCGCGACGTGCTTCTGTGAGTGGTGCAGCGTTAGTTAGAGTAGAGGTACGCGATTAAATTGCAAAACCCCGCATTTCTTTTTGTTTCTTTGCCTGAAAAGGCCGATGAAAGGAAATCCAAGCAGCACCTTAAATATTTGGAATTCGCGCTGGCAGCGCAGCATCGACGTAGAAGGAACCTATTTTGAAAGTTTTTAAAGAATTGTAACAATTGATTCAATAAATTTTTTTAAATCGACTCAGTCTTATTACTTTCCGGACAACCGCTGCACTATGAACGGATAATGTGGTAAATGTGGTTTGTTATCAAATTAAAAATATTTTGGAAAATAAAAAAAAAATTATACGTATAAATCATAATATAAGTTCTTTTATACTCTTCAACTTATAAGAATCAAAACCAGGGAAATGCCTTAAGGTGTAAAACGTCAACCAGAGAATCAGAATCCAAGGCATATACATACATATATATAGTACATCATATAAGTCATATATAGTATTTGTATGTACATTTATATACTACTATGAGAAAATAATTGTAAAAATCTGTTCATAATAAATAATAGCCTTCAATGCGAGTAGCAATTCATGTTTAATGTCTTCAATTGACTTAAAACGGTTTTCTCGGAACGGTCGTTTGATTTTTTCGAATAGTCAGAAAATGACGCATAACACTCAAATAGTATTCCTTGTTGACAGTTTGGCCGATCGGCAGGAATTCGGAGTGCACCACACCTCGATAATCGAAGAATTATGATTTTGACCTCCTTTGACGAGGTTTTTTCGACTTCGGCTCCCCTTTGCTATTTTTGCCAGTAATAATACTTCTCATGACATCTTGGTAGTCGGTAAACATTGTTCATTTTCAAACATTCTGAATGTTTCGGCAACCGAAATTTGATTCCGCTCTCAAAAATTAATGGAACTTCTTGGTTGAATAATTTCACTCATCGCAAAAATCGTCGAATGTATTTTGTGTATTTCAGAGTGGCAAGCGTATACTAAACACTAATGATTATTTTGATGTAACGTTTGGCACAGTTATCACTGACATACCAACCAAGAAAAAAATATTTCGTCGAATGGGTTTTCGTGCGAAATTTAAAAGTTTTACTAGTTTTAGCCCACAGTAGTATATAAATACCTATAACTCATATACTAACCGACATATTCGTCATAAGGTTAGTTAGAAAAACGAAAATAATTATACATATGTCGTATACGAGAGTTAGTGGTGGCATCGACCCGATTTTATCTTTTAACTATTAACATGTCACATACTAATAAAATATTTTTTGAGATTCATTAAGGTACCTCACATATCATCAATCATATGAAATAAAGACACCCGGATGCTATCTGTTTGTCACATGACCTAGTCAAGTTTTCAACCAATTTTAAGTAAGTCTTATTTTCATTGAGATAACTCACAGGTTGGAGGATATATGCGGTATAAAGTCACCTGGAAGTTCGAAAATCTGTATATGGGAGCTAAGGATATTGAACCGGTTCAACCCCTAAAAGGCGGTGCCACGTCCATCGGCTCGTGTTTACTCCGGCTCCTATTAAAATAAAAATGTATGGCTCTGTCGTAATGAATTATTGATTTATCACACACACTTGTTTCTAACAGTACAGTTGCATATAAGATTTCATCCACTTTTACAGTGTTGGTTTGGTTTAGTTTTTGTTGGGGAAATATTTTTGTTTAGAATATATTTACATTAAACCAATTAGAGCGCAGGGTAATGCCCACATTTTAGCAATTTTTAGTCCACAAGTTATTTTGTTATGCTTATCTATAATTGTTATTTGTTTGTTTTAATTTTTTAGAGCAAGTGAACGTTCACCATTCGAGGGATCATGCTGTGGAGGTGGGTATGCTAATGTAGACTCGGTTCCTTCATCACCTCATTCGAACGATCTCGAACCTCCACCACCAGCACGGTTCGTTTGTATTGCATTTGTTTTCGGCAACATTTTTTTAAATATGTTTTTCTTTCCATCTCTAGTTATCGTATAGTTATGTTAGGTGATTCTGGTGTTGGAAAAACAGCTTTGGTAAATCAATTCATGACGTCGGAATATATGCACACCTACGATGCTAGTCTAGGTAAGAACAAAATATGATCGTTAATAACTTTGTAACCTACTAACTACAGCTGTTTATAAAAGAAGCTTCATAGGTATTAGAAAAGATCGTTAGAAATTAATAACAATTTTCAAACTAAGTTTTGTCAAAAATTATCTGTTGTCTGATGATATTACAAAACTATTCAATTTCCGTCAGTTTTTTGTAACTGCTGACTATGTGAGGCAACAGTTTCAGTACATCAACTTAACTGTTGAATGTATTGTAAAAGTGTTAAAAAGGCGAGAAACATTGTTTACTGCTGAAATGTGGAAAATTTCAATAATTAATGGATTAAGAAATTTTGTTATTTAAATAAAGACAATTACAATCTCGAGTTTGAATGTTATTTAATTTAATTAGTAATATACATATATGAAGTTTTTAGTAAAATACTTTTATTTGAGTTGTAGATGACGAATTTGGTGAAAAGACAGTGAGCGTTTTGTTGGACGACGTAGAATCAGAGTTGGTATTCATTGATCATCCAAGAGTGGAAATGAGCGTAAGTTAAAACATAATGGTTTTTTATTTATTATAACACTTTATTCATATGGTAAACGATACTTAAATATAGGTTTATATAGGTGGGTATACTGAAAGCCGATTTTATTAAATCAACATATTGAATGTATGTTTGGATATTCGTAGGTAATTTGGTAAATATTTCATAACCAGAAGCATATTTCATAAACATCTTAATGTTTTAGTCCGATTGGGTCTCAACAATTCATACCACCACTGTTTATAAGAGTTTTAAAATGGTAGAAATATAACGACAGCAACGCCGACCATTTATGGTTATAACGACAATATACTTTTGGGTTTTTATGAGATAACTTCATTTGCAATGTCTACCTGTTTATGAAAAACAGAGAAATTATTTTTTTAATTATCACTAAAGTCATCGACTAGCTGTCGCGCCGACAATTGTGTGCTCGAGTGTTTTTTCTGTTTCTTCTTTTTCAACCTTTTATATACATTTAATCCGTCCTTTCTTACTTTTTCTTTTACTGTTCGAACGCAGAATCGTATTAAAAAGTGCGCATCAGTCTTTCTATTGCAAAATCGCCCCTGTCCATATCTACCCTTCGAGATGGTAAACTACTTGTGCTTGTCAAGAATAACGATATTACAAAAAAATTCCTGAAGGTAAAAGAACTGCTCAACATACATATGTTCAATATCAGCCACTCTACACGAGTCTCTTAACCAAGTAGAATGAACGATATATGCTCCATTTCTAAACAACGTTTCGGAGGAGGAGATAGTAAACGAGCTCAGCTCTCAAGGCGTCGTATAAGTATTTAGATTCAATAAGTTCATTGAAGGAAAACCGCACCCCTCGCGGGTTTTGTTACTAACCTTCAACCTCTACCAGCTACCAAATAAAATTGACGTTGCCTGGTGTAAAATTTTGGTACGTCAATATATTCCTTCGCCAATGCGCTGCAAAAATTGCCAACTTCTCGGTCATACAGCAAAGCGCTGTAATCGTTCCCCTCTTTACGTTAATTATTCCCCCCCTCCCCATGCCCCATCTGACTGCGAACGCATTTTTTGCATCAATTGCTTCCAACAATACTCATCATCCTCTAAAGACTGTACCAAATTCTTACATGCAAAAGAGGTAATAAAAATTAAAACAATAAACAAATGTTCAATGCGCGAAGCAATAAAATTGCATATGCTTCAATAGCGTCCACCAAAACTCCCTGCCTGTAATGATTTCGCCACTAACCTCACCACTAATAATAGCCCTCCTCTTTCACAATACAAGCCATCCACTCAAATAACTTCACCATACCAAACAAACCCACTATTCTCTCCGTCTTCTCAATTCCAATCCCTACCTTTCGAACCCCTTCCTTCCCTTTCTCAAGCTCTTTCCAACACCCAAGAATTAATTACATCCGAAGATGAAATTTAGTACAAAGGATATCTGAACATACTAATTATATATAGATAAACAAAATATTTTTTTCTCTCTGTCTTATTAATGACGATTAAAATCATCCGGTAGAACATAAACGGGTACAACAACAATTATGATGAACTCTTATTACTCATAAGACGTTATTTGTATTCAAGAAACACATATCCCAATTACTCCTAGTAACAACATGTCCTGTCCTAGGCAATACAGCGGTTATTTTTCGAATTTACATAACATCCAAGGCAATAAGCAAGGCGTTTGAATTTTAATAAAAAAAATCATACCACATGAAATCATCGATTTAAATTCCACACTTTCAATAATAGTTCTTAAAATCAACTTAAATTTTAGCTTTACTATCATTAATACGTATATACCACCCCAGCAAGTCTTTAACGAAACTGATTTCAAAGATTTACTTTCCCAACTACCCCCTCCGGTTTTGTGGACTGGGGACTTTCACGCGTGGAATACACTATGGGGTTTCCGAAAATCAAATAAAAGGGTTGCAATCATAGATAATTTCTTATTAGACAGCAACCTGATTCTTCTTAACAATGGCGCCCCCACACATTTTTCTACCCACTCTTCCCTAACGAGCGTCGACCTTTCCCTATCCTTTCCCCAGCTCTCCCCCAGAATCAGTTGGGAAGCTTCCTCTATTCTCAGAGGTAGTGACCACTTTCCTATATCGATCTCACTTCAAACAGACTTCCACTTTGAAAAATATAAGCATGTCCCAAAATTTATTATTTCACGCGCAAACTGGAATATATTTCAAAGTGAAATTTTAAAAAGTTTATCCACCACTCCAATCGACAACATCAACCAAGCCGCATTTGCATTCACAAAATTGATTCGTTCTGCGGCAAATAAGTCGATTCCTCAAACCAAACGCAAGTCTTCAAAAGTTTTTCCGATTTGATGGAACGAAGATCTTGGTCATATGCGTGACAAAAAAATGAATACTGGAATACTTTCAAGATATCAATGTCTGAATAATTATAAAAAAGCAAACGCCCTCTTTAAAAGAGCTGTAAAGACGGCTAAAAGGAAAAGTTTTGAAGTATTCACTGCCAAAATCTCTCCTGCGTCAACTACCAAAAAGGTTTTTTAAGAGCTTGATAACTTTTTTTAAAAAAAAAACGCATAAAATTTGCAAAATCTCATCGGTTCTTTATTTGAAACGTTAGATTGGTTCATGACATTTACTTTTTGAAGATAATTTCATTTAAATGTTGACCGCGGCTGCGTCTTAGGTGGTCCATTCGGAAAGTCCAATTTTGGGCAACTTTTTCGAGCATTTCGGCCGGAATAGCCCGAATTTCTTCGGAAATGTTGTCTTCCAAAGCTGGAATAGTTGCTGGCTTATTTCTGTAGACTTTAGACTTGACGTAGCCCCACAAAAAATAGTCTAAAGGCGTTAAATCGCATGATCTTGGTGGCCAACTTACGGGTCCATTTCTTGAGATGAATTGTTGTCCGAAGTTTTCCCTCAAAATGGCAATAGAATCGCGAGCTGTGTGGCATGTAGCGCCATCTTGTTGAAACCACATGTCAACCAAGTTCAGTTCTTCCATTTTTGGCAACAAAAAGTTTGTTAGCATCGAACGATAGCGATCGCCATTCACCGTAACGTTGCGTCCAACAGCATCTTTGAAAAAATACGGTCCAATGATTCCACCAGCGTACAAACCACACCAAACAGTGCATTTTTCGGGATGCATGGGCAGTTCTTGAACGGCTTCTGGTTGCTCTTCACCCCAAATGCGGCAATTTTGCTTATTTACGTAGCCATTCAACCAGAAATGAGCCTCATCGCTGAACAAAATTTGTCGATAAAAAAGCGGATTTTCTGCCAACTTTTCTAGGGCCCATTCACTGAAAATTCGACGTTGTGGCAGATCGTTCGGCTTCAGTTCTTGCACGAGCTGTATTTTATACGGTTTTACACCAAGATCTTTGCGTAAAATCTTCCATGTGGTCGAATAACACAAACCCAATTGCTGCGAACGGCGACGAATCGACATTTCACGGTCTTCAGCCACACTCTCAGAAACAGACGCAATATTCTCTTCTGTACGCACTGTACGCATTCGTGTGGTTGGTTTAATGTCCAATAAAGTAAACTGAGTGCGAAACTTGGTCACAATCGCATTAATTGTTTGCTCACTTGGTCGATTATGTAGACCATAAATCGGACGTAAAGCGCGAAACACATTTCGAACCGAACACTGATTTTGATAATAAAATTCAATGATTTGCAAGCGTTGCTCGTTAGTAAGTCTATTCATGATGAAATGTCAAAGCATACTGAGCATCTTTCTCTTTGACACCATGTCTGAAATCCCACGTAATCTGTCAAATACTAATGCATGAAAATCCTAACCTCAAAAAAATCACCCGTTACAAATCAAAGTATTCTGACGAATTCCGCAGATATTGCTGCAACCTTCGCCAATATTTGGTCTACATATTCGCAAGGTACTTTTTTTGCAGAATATATCGCAGGTAAACAACATTGGATATCTGCCACCTATACACCAACGAATCTATCTGCATCAGTAAGAAGCCTAGAGTGCGATATTACTTTCCGCGAACTAGAGTCTGCATTACAAAATGTTAAAGGCAAAACTCCAGACATTGATAGAGTATCCTACCCAATGCTTTTAAACTTACCTACAGCAGCCAAAGAAAGACTGCTCTGCCTGTACAGCACAATTTTCCACAAAGGTTCATAGCCACAAAACTGGCGGATAACCACCATTATCCCAATTATTAAACCAAATAAACCATCGAACCTAACTACTTCCTACAGACCAATTTCCTTGCTATCCTTCTTAAGTAAAATTTTCAAAAAAATTATTGCTAGGCGACTTTCATGGTTTGCTACAAAAAATAATTTTATAAATCACAACCAAACGGCTTTCAAACAACAACACAGTACAATGGATTCACTTATTCAACTCCAACACTATCTGACACTCTCTCCACCAAAAACCATGCCACTATTTTAAGCAATTTTTATTATGTTGGACGCTCTTTTTAAATGATCTGCACTCGTTCTTCTTTATCTTCAACATGGCCGCAGATCGTGCTGCCACACTCCTTTATTTATAATAAGATACATAATTTACAGATTTATGATGTTACCACAATATATAATTTACATATTTATAATGCTGCCACAGTTCGACCATCCTGACATGTAATCGTCCCGATTACGCTTTCATTAGGGAGACCATGGTTTAACCAAGGCTTCATGTTTGCTACTTCCCATATTCCTTCATATGGAATTTGGCTAAGTTGAAATCCCTCGACATCTCTAAGTATATACCTGTCATTAGGAAGTATTTTGCAAACTCTATAAGGACCTTTAAACTTGGGGGCAATCTTTTTACATGCACCTGGATTACTTATATAATTCTTTACCATAACATAATCTCCTTCCATATACTTTCTTTGTGTCCGATGTTTATCTTTCAGCAATTTATTATAATTTTGAGACTTTGAAATATTTTCTGCTGCCTTATCCCTAATATCTGCTAAGTTACGTTCATTATTATTCAAATCATTTTCTTCTAGTCTTTCTCTGAGAAAGTCAACGACAGTTCCCCTTTGTGAAACTCCAAAAAGTAGTTCGCTTGGAGTTGTGCCTATACTTCGATGCATCGTATTGTTTAAAGCATACTCTATGTCCGGTAAAGTTTTGTCTAAGCTGAAATTAAAGCCACCGCTGGTTAATTTTGCTATCATTGGAGCAAGACTACGATTAACGCGCTCCACCTGTCCATTGGCTTGTGGCGATCCTGTCGCAATTTTTACATGTTTTACGTTATTTGTTTTCAAAAAATTTTCAAAATCTTTTGATGTAAACGCACTGCCTCGATCAGATATCAATACCTTTGGACGACTGTAACTACTAAAATACAATTTTAAACAGCTCATGACCTCCCTGGTGCCTGCTGAACACACCGCATATAACTTAACAAATTTAGTGAACCCATCTATTACCAAAAATACATATTTTTTCTTAGAATGTTTAAATGACACTGGACCGAAGTGATCCACATGAACAGTTTCGAAAGGTACGTTTCCTTTGGGTATATTATGTAAGAGGCCCTCATGTTTCCCACTCTTCGAGGAAAAGGCAATACACTTTAGGCAATTTGAGATATATTGTTTAATTTTCTCCTTCATTTTGGGAAACCAATATGACTTTATTATAGCACTGAAAACTTTATCACTTCCCATATGACCCATTTCATCGTGATACTTTCTCAATAAATGTTCTTCCATCTCATTTGGTATATAAAATAGTATATTTTGTCCGTTTTTTCTATAAACTAAGCCATTCCGCATTTCAAAAACACCATTTTCCTTGTTTTCCAATTCCCCCCGGATTTCAATAATTTTCCTATCTCGATTTTGGCAAATTGACAGATTTTGCTCAAACGTATTTTCTTCAAGAACTAAGATATTTGAAGTGCGACTAAGTGCGTCCACATGGAGCATTCTATTTCCATTACGGTGTTCGAGAACATATTGAAAATTTTGCAATTCGAGTGCCCACCTGGCTATTCTTGGATTTACTTCCTTCTTATTTAAAGTTAGCATGAGTGAATTGCAATCAGTGACTATCTTAAATTTCAATCCTTGAAGATATACCCGAAATCTCCGAAGTGCATAAATAATTGCAAGTGTTTCCAGCTCAAAGCTGTGGTATTTAGATTCGGGCTCGCTGGTACGTTTCGAAAAATAAAAGACTGGGTGAAATTTGTCGTCACTCTTTTTTTGTAATAATATTGCACCAAATCCCCGAGAGCTGGCATCGCAATGCAGCTCTGTATCATCTCTTGGGTCGTAAATCGCTAAGATAGGAGACCCAATTAATTTATTTTTAAGTTTCTCAAAACACTGTAACTCGTCTTCCCCAAATGTAAATTTAACATTCTTTTTTATTAGTTTGTACAGAGGCTGAGCTTCTCGCGAAAAATCTTTAACGAATCTTCTAAAGTATGAGCATAAGCCCAAAAAACTGTGTACAGCTTTTGTGTTACTGGGTATAGGAAAATTCAGTATAGCTTCTACATTCTTTTCATCCGGTAGAATACCTTTACTCGAAATGTTATATCCTAAATAGCGTATTTCTGACTCCATAAATCGGCATTTATCTAACCTCAATTCCAATTTGTTTTGTACTAACTTATTAAAAACTTCCTGCAAAATGTCTAAATGTTCTTCTTCATTACTTGTAGCTATCATGATATCGTCTAAATAAATAGCAATTTTCTCTGCTCGAATCAGATCATCGAAAACATGGCTAACAAACCGCTGGAATGTTGAAGGTGCATTTTTCAGACCGAAAGGCATTTTCAAAAACTCGTACTGCCCCATCGGTGTTACAAAAGAAGTGTATTTAATCGAATCTTCAACCATATCTACGTGATAGAACGCACTCTTTAAATCCAATAACGAAAAAATGCATTTATTTGCTAGTCTATCTAACAGATCATCAATAAGAGGCAAGGGATAGTTATCTTTCAATGTTATCTTATTCAAACTACGAAAATCCACACATAACCTTATATCACCTGTTTTTTTCCTTACTAAAACAATGGGGGAAGAATATTCTGACTTACTCGGCCTAATTATCTTGGTTTGCATTAAGTCATCTAAAACAACCCTAACTTGTTGTTTTTCACTGTATGACAGTCTTCTTGGAGGACAATTAAAAGGTTTTTCTGTACTCAACAACAGTTTCATCTCACATCTAATTTTTGGCGTATCGGGGCGCTTACAGCACATATAATAATCTTGAAATATTTGCAGAAATTTTTGTTTTGCATAGACACTTACATTATCATTTTTTATATAAACATTAGGAGTTTTTGCTTCAGTTTTCAATACTTCATTGTAATTCACAGAAAATTTAGTGTTATCAAATTCAATTTTCATTAATCTTTGACACTCTTCATCATATGTGTTATTTTCGACTTTGAAATTCGAATCTATTTCTTTACATTCTAATTTTAAATTAGATTTACTTAAAAAGTCTCTTCCTAAAATAATTGGATGAGTCATTGTTTCATTTGTTACGACTAACATCGTTAATTCAATTCTTTTATTTTTGAAAAAAATAAAACTGTTTACATTTCCGACAATAGATAATGGACTTTTGTTTATACCACTATATTTTAAAAATACATTGTTCTTTCTGTTTATTACTACATCTGGTACGAACTGTTGGCGAACAAAGCTAATGGGGCTTCCCGTATCAATTAATGATCCTAATAAAGTTTTATAAGTAAATTTAGAATTAATAAATACATAATTTAAAAACCTTACATATTCATCGCCTTCCATCAATTCTGTGACATGTTGTACAGGGCGGCTCTTCCTTTGTGGACAATTTGCTGCTAAATGGCCAACTTCAGCGCATACATGACAAGCACCAAGCTCTCGTTTGGGTTTTCGGCATACACTTGCTAAATGGCCAACGGAGTTGCAATTGTAGCATCTCACGACTCTTGTTGTTTGTTGTCCATTATTCGACTGCTCATGTTGATTGTCTGCTGTCATTTTCTTTGATATATATCGTGGCAATTGAATATTTCTAAACGCTTCTAACAATTCATATTTGTCATGAAATCGTTGCATTTTAGCTTGCGAACGTAAAGTATTATCCGGAATACCATCAATTAGATATTCTACAAGTTCATCTTCACCAATTAGAATTCTATTTGCCAGAATTAGTTTTTCTTGGAAATATTCTCGAAACGATTCGGTAGTCAACCACTGCCTGATTTCAAACTTTTTTTTTAGCATCAAATTGCTTGTTTTTTCTTCAAACAGCGAGCTCATTTCCTTTAAGAACTTGTCGATTGGCATTAAAATCAAGTCATCTCGAGAATGTAACCACTTTAGCGCATTGCCTTTTAATTTATTTGCAATTAATGCTCTTAGGTTGTTATCATCAAGTTGGTAAACACTCTGGATATTTTTTAGTTGTGCTTGCCATAGCTTAAGACATTCACCACTACCAGAAAATTCAGATATAAGTTCTTTAACATCTGCGAACTTTTGCTTATTGGAAATGTTTTTTGTTTGATTATCACTATTTCTCAACTGTTCTTTTTCTCTCATTAGAAGTTCATTTTCCATCTTCTTTAGTTCACACTCACGCTTCAACAATTCTAATTCGATTTTTAAAAGTCGCCACTCGTTTGCATCACACTCTTTTTGTTTCTTTTCAACACTCGTTCGATTACTTGCGTCATATTGTGGTACAATCCCATTGCTAAATTCACCACACTCCTCGGTGATGTTTATACTGCTCGCTCCTTCGTTGATTTCATCAGCTTGTTCTTTTTCCGCAATGATGGCTTGCGTACAGTCAACGTCAGCGTCAACGTCAACCATGGAGTTTCGAAAATTTCCACGAAGCTCCTCAGGAATTTTTTGTAGGCGAACAATTAGTTCGGCTTTACTACCTGTTGTTTTATGTTTGAGCGAACGCAACCATGATTTTAATTGTTCAACTGTGTATAAACTAAGCGAATCCTCGTTTGATGACATTTTGGGCGCAATACAACCACTTCTGATATTTTAAGCAATTTTTATTATGTTGGACGCTCTTTTTAAATGATCTGCACTCGTTCTTCTTTATCTTCAACATGGCCGCAGATCGTGCTGCCACACTCCTTTATTTATAATAAGATACATAATTTACAGATTTATGATGTTACCACAATATATAATTTACATATTTATAATGCTGCCACACTATCCTGGTCACTGATTTCGAGAGAGCTTTTGATCGCATAGGAATTCACGCAGTGCTAAGCCAATTAGCAGCTTGGAAGACAGGTGCAAAAGTTTTTAAAATAGTAAAAGCTTTTATGATCGCAAGGAAATTTCAGGCTCGCATAAACAATGTTCTATCTTGTTTGCATCCGCTCAAAAATGGTATACCACAAGGCTCGCCACTATCGGTGATGCTTTTTGATAAATTAACTGATATATGCCTTAAAACTAAAGGCATTAAACTCACTATGTACGCGGACGACGCCAGTATTTATTGTAATATAAAATATCCCCAAACTGCTAACAATATTTTTAAGAAAATACTAACAGAGTTTAAGAAATGTGGCATGAAATCTGGTGCAACAATTTCGATTCCAAAATGTAAATTACTACCAAGCAATTTAAATATTTTAGGATTATATTTTAAAAAAGATTTGATCTTCGGTATCAATGTCTTAACCTAAGAAATAACCTAAATAAAAGAGCTTTAATACTCGCTAAAATCGACTACGGCTTACCTTTTTTCGAATGGTGCGCAAACTCTAATTTGAAACTTTTGGAACCTCCTTATCATACAGCGAGCCATCGGAGTATAAACGCTTTCCCTTCATCACTTATTAAGTGTATCTTGGCGGAATGTGGCCTACCAACAATAAAAGAAAGAGTATACCCGTACGAACGAACGATGCAACTAATTCCTAAACTGATATACTTTCCAAATGCCAGCTTACATAAAACCGTAATTTACGTGTCACGACATAAACGGAACTTCAGGCTAAAATCCACTTTACGTCGTTGTATCAAATAAGGAAAAGACTTAAACATATATCCGCCCCCAAAGTACAAGAGAGTCAATAAACAGCCGGAGTGGTTGTTAAAAAAAGAAACTATTAACATGTTCCTGCACACCTTCAAAAAGAGCAACACCTGTAATTTAGTATTTCGGAAACTCTTCTTAGAGTTAATGAATACCTATGAAGAAAACAATTGGACTGCAATTTACACAGACGGGTCCAAAGCGATAAACACAGCTATTGCTTTCACCAAACCAAATGGAGAAGTTATTACAGGAGAGATTTTTCCCTGTTACTCGTCGATATTTACAGCCAAAGCTTTTGCTGTTTTCAAAACATTAGAATATGCGATACTTTGCAAAGGCAAATTGGTTATTTTCTCGGACAGCTTTTCTTTTCTATCTGCTGTTTGTAACATTCGCAACACTGCCTCACTTATCTCGAATATTCGTGACCTGTGCGTTAAATACAGTCATAAAGTTGCACTACTCTGGGTACTAGGACATGTTGGTATTATGAGAAATGAACATGCAGACCACTCAGCTCGGTTTTTTGAATCAGCGCCAACCCTACAACATGAGCCACATGACAGAAACGACCTTTGTAATATGTTGGACCGCTACGTTCACGACATTAAACACACGGAATGGAAACGTTTCGACCATTGATACTCTACCTTCAATCCCTCAAGGACAAAAGTTGTATATCATAGGAATATATCTCGCCTACAAGCTACCATCTTCACACGTCTAAGGATTGGCCACACACAACTCATACATCAGCACCTCCTTACTGGCAAAGTAAAACCATCTTGCCCTCTCTGCGCAAGCACACTATCACTTCATCACATCTTTAACGAATGTTCGGCTTTAGCGAGTATTAGGCAAAATCACAATTTTTTTCCAAGCTATCAAGAATTGTTAAAACTTCCTTCGTTTGCAAATACATATTATAAGCATTTTCAATTTTATTACGGATTGTTACCTACAAAATGAAATATAACTTTATATTTAGCTAGTAACCTAAGATATTTGTTTGTTCAGAGTCGATGGCTTTAATATGTAGCTCGTACTCTCTTTTTTTTAAATTAGGTTTAATACTACTTATATATTTCTCCTAATAAATAAATAAATAAAAATTATCACTAAATCTCTCGGGAAAATTTAGTTTGGTCCAATAGTCAGTCGAGTGTTGTGTAGTGTAATTGATAAGAGTTTTATATATTTCTTACATACCTATTATTTATATATATATTTATGTACACACATATATATTATATATTTTTATCGTTGACTGTGTTACTTTAATATTTTGTTTTAAAAATAGGTGGAAAACTCGTTATCAACTTATGAGCCGCACGGATGTGTTGTTGTATTTTCTGTGGTTGAAAAATCATCGTTTCGAGTTGCAGAAGAAATTATAAAATACTTGTGGCAGGAAAACTATATTAAAGATAAATCAGTTATTATAGTAGGGAACAAAGCGGATTTAGCACGTGCTCGAGTTATCTCAACACAAGGTAAGAGCATTTTAGTACGAGTACATTTAAATATTGCAACGAACTTATGCGCATAATATCATTTGTTAAGACCGTAGCATTTTAAACAAAAACTTATGTTTAGAACAATGTATAAAAAAATTTACGCTGCAAAACTGTCAGCAAACAGAGAAGCGACAACATTTTGTAATATTCTAAGCAGCTCGTATTCAAATTGCGTCCGCTCAATTTTTATACTCTTGCAACAGATAATAGTTTTGTTGGGTCACCTAAAACTCAAGATAGATATAACGTTATATCTGTGTAAATGATCAGGATGATGATTTGAAAACCGTGTGACCGTCTGTAGCTTAAGTGAAAATGAAGATATTTTGATGAATCTTGGTACGAGTACACATGTTTTTTGATACCATGAGATGTATATTATTGTAATGTGGAGAAAATCCTTTCCTGATGATGGTAAGATTTTCGAACGTCCGGTTGGCTTTATACTGTATATAAAAGTGTTTTACCAAAATTAACTCAACGTATTATTGAATAAAGTATGTGAAATTGGTCTACGAATTGGCCCATACCATATTTAATGAATTTCGTTATTTGGATATTGAAAATATGTTATTGAGTGTGCTTGGGCAAATTTAAAATTAATGCTCAGCTCAGACTTCTCGCCTCAATATACTACATAATGATTCCGATTTTCTCCCTGTATTTAAACAGCTTATATAAATCAAAAAGTGTGATATATAATGAAATTAAGCTTTATTAAAAATTATTTGGTTTAGCGGTGAATATGAATGGAGTTAATCTAGACCTTCATCCAAACCTCATTTCCCTAAATGTTTCTGGCCACATTAACTCAAGACATTAAATTTAGCATATTCGGTTGAGTTTATGTAACATATATCCCATTTGATACTGATTTTAATATATAAATAATTTTCGATAATGCGAAGTAACAGATAATAATCATAAGACTAATTTAATTGTAATGTATTGACGATTTCTTGTTTTAATATAGTTTTTAATATACATATTTATGCCAAACTTTTGTTTTTATTTGTTCCTTGCAAGTTGCGAGAGTATAAATTTTATATTTATATACTATATTGCATATTAGTATAATTTAGTGAATACCTATTTTCTCTCGTTTCATCTGTAGAAGGAAAAGCGTTAGCTGCTTCACATGATGCAAAATTTATAGAGACATCCAGTGGAATTCAACACAATGTTGATGAACTATTGGTAGGAATCCTAAAACAGGTGTGTATGATCGATATATATTATATATTAAATAGTTTCTAAAATGTAATCATTCAATATAATCTATTACAAATTTAAAAATTTTTACAAATAACAACAGAGTTTTATATACTAACTGACTTAAAAACAGTTTTTTTATTTTTATTTTATTATGCGACATTTGTTGGACTTCATACATTCTATTTAGTATCTCCTCAATTAGATGTACTTCACGTAATGCCGATTACCTCCACAAAATCTCTTAAGAACCATAGTACAATTTTCAGGATCTGTAAGCATTAGGATATACATATACACTTGCGGTCAATAAAAACGAACCACCAAATATAATTGAAATAATTTTGTATAATGGCATGGCGCTGAGTCATTCTGAAATATTACACGATCCATAAAAGGATAACTCTCTAAAATTGCACTAACTAAAAGTTGATAACCACTGTCGCAAATTTTTGAGCAATCATTATTTGGCATTTTGCGAATTTGCGCAACTAAAACATGAGTATAACTGAACAGTATTCAACACAACACTTACATGAGTATAGGACAATTGGTATTATTACGTTACAAATTTTTAATAAAAAATATAAATTTTTTGTTTATTTTCTAATTATAAGTAAATCCATTTTTGAAAGGATGTTCTCTCAAACATTTGCTTCTAAGTGTTATATAGTATATTTAACTGCTCGCCCAATATATTGCAGAGAGTAATAATTCTGTTCTCCTAACTGTTAAAAAAAAGGCTTAAACTAAACGAGATAGATTTAGAGTAATAATAAAATATAAAATAGATAGTGATACGATTTTTTTTTGGAATGTTTGTCTGGCCATGCAACGCTAACTTGAATAAAAATTGAGATCTCCTTATGTTGTTAATAAACTCGTGAAATTCGAAAAACTTAACTCTGTTGGTAAATTAGCTATACCACCTAAAAATGGGAAAGGATGTCACAGAGGTGGTTTTAAGCTTTTTGAACAGTAAGCGTGGTCCTGAACTGTTTAAATCAAAATGACGAGACGAATGAATTTTGGATGTCTGTGTGTCCATAGCGGGAAAAGAGGGTTGAGGTTTAAAATTTTTTAAAAAGTGATGACATAAATACGAAATATATGTATATATACCAACCTTTAACTGCTGGAAACATTAATTTCGCTACATCAAATAATTTGGGTATGAGTAAAATGGGAAATGGGGCAAAAACCACCTCCCTTGGCTTATGCAATGGATGTGTTGAAATGCGTTAATTCTCTGTAAAAATAAGTTGAAAGCATTAAATGTTTGAGTAGGGGTAGTAATGTAGAGTTGCATGGAAATCAATAGCTAATTGGCCGATTTGTAAAATAAAATAACAAGTAAAGAAGGGCTAAGTTCGGCTGTAACCGAACATTTTATTCTTTTGGAATTTACAACGATTAAAGCTTGATTCGAAAATTTTGCAATACATGCAGCATAAAATCAGTCCCACAGAGCGAAATGGCCACCTAAAATGCCCAGTAAATTAGAACAAAATTTAGAAGTTTTCTCTTCAATTTCTCTCCATTAAGATGCCCATCTTACTATTACTGGATATCTCCTTTTAATAAAAATGTGAAGATAAAACGTTAAACTAAGGTAAATACCTTTTCAATATAACTTAGAAGTTGACGCGTAGAATTTAGATTAAATCCTTTTCAGAGAAATGTAATAGATAACCTATAAAACTAAGGTGAAACCCTTTTCAATATAATTAAGAAGGTGACCCTTAGAATTAAGAGGAAACGCTTCTTAATAAAATCAAGTAGATAACCTGTAAAACTAAGCAGAAACTCTCCTTAACATAAATAAGATGGGAGTCTTAATTATTATTGGAACATTATCTTAATTTTAAAAAGCCGATGATCTTATCAATTTGATATTATTTTCCTATTCCTATTTCCTATTTTAAATTGAAATCAATACTTTCTGAAAATAAATATAACACGAGTTTTTTTTATACTGTTTTTTTATTTATTAATTCAGCATTAGCATAACTATAGCTAGTTTAAATACTTATCTATATATAATTAAAATTTACTTTACATACTTCCTTGTAATTTTTATAACATAAATTATCGAAAAACTTATGATTCTTATAACTCTAATAGAAAATTAAAGGTATTTTTACTAATATTTTTTGGCGCTTATAACTTTAAGACCATTATTTAAAACATAAAAATCTATTGGCGGACCATCTAAAGAATTAAATTTGATGAGAGTGTAATTATGTTTTTCACTGCCAACTGAATATGATTGAAATCTCTCAGAAGAACTTAGCCAACTATGACTTTTCACTACAATACTAATATTATTTTCGCTTATTAAAAAATCGCATATTTCGTAAATGAGAAAACTGTCTTAAGTAACTGAAGCAATGTGTCCGATTTTGAAAGTTTTTCCTCGGAAATTAACGGAATCTGTTCTTTTATATGAATTCAAATCGGATAAATTTAATGATGAAATATAAATTTCTTTTGTAATAGGACATTGTTCTTTACAAACAATTTTGGCTTGAGGAAAGTTGTTAGTTACAACTGAATACGCAAATCTTATAGCTGATTTGATTCCCAGAGATAAAGGAATATTTATTCTGTTGGTTAGCCTCAAATCTAAATGACCATAGGTATTTAAAGGGGTCTAGTTTCTTAATAATAGTGGGGTAATGTACAATGTTTTGGTGTTTGGGTTTTAAGGTATCCTTAAACAAACATTGATATAACCTGTTGTGCTCTTCAATCAACACTTGAAGTTTAATTAAGAGATCCTCGTCGAAATTTGGCAATAATACATAGTCAATTAGTTTAATGAAAAGAGCTAAAAATTTTTTAAACAGAATCATTCGGTGGGATAAGGTCGCCAATCATAAGTAATACTAAGTGGGAGAAAGTTTGCATTTGCTTTGCGTTCATTTTAAAATTAGCGTTCTTTATATGATCTTTTTTTAAAGGAGGAGAAACATTACCGATTTCTGTTTTTCCATATTGGAACATTGCGGAAGTTGGCAAATTTTTGTTTTAGACATATGGGACATATTTTTGACGCATTTATTTATTGCTTGGGGTTATCATACGATTTTATCAAATTTTACGCTGTTGGTAGAGGTGCTTGAGAATTTTTTGAAAGTGAATTTGGTTATTAGGCACAATTCCGATTTTTTGGCGCCGCGAATTGAAGGTACTGTTGGAAAGATTAAAAATATATGGGGTTATAGGTACCGCAAACGCTTAGTTTACGAGATATTCGACCTTAAAGTTCAAAAATTCGTAAAATTTTTACCTAAAAAATCTTTATTTTAAAAATTGCATTTTACACTGGTTTGAACCTTATTTGTTTACCAAAACTTACGACGAAATGGAACGCTGCCATGTGATGATAAGGCAATTCGCTGAAATTCCTCTTTTTCGCAAAAATTCCTCTATTCACGCATATGGCTATTTTCTTTTTTTAAATTTAGTAAGCAAATAAGTAATATTATATGCATGCATTAGTAATATTATATAATAATACATATACTACATATGTATAATTAATGTTATATAATAATATTACGTAAGAAAGTGTAAGGTATATGAGTGCATGATAACCACAACATATAACCACTTTAACCACTTCATAACTAAAACTCAATATATTTTTTTTATTTCTAACGCAGAAAATCCTATTACGCAAAAGTACTTCAGTCACCCCAGGTATTCGCTCGACCAGCGTTATTTTTTTAAAGCGCGGCCGAAGGCCGCCAACGCCGAAAGGTGTACTACGCGAAAGTACTTCAGTCACCTCGATATGATATAAATTTTAAAATATTATCATAGATTTTTACATATTTGTGTTTATGAAACATTTTACACATATATGTACATACATACATATATGGAAAGTGTTCACAACTCAATATTATAACTTGAAAGTTGTTGGAAAGTAGTTTTTATTATAATTAACATAGAAACAAGAATCACGCAAAAAACAAACAAAAACAAATCGTTAAGAATCCTACAAATTTGGTGTTTAAGATGTGGCAACGCTCGTTTTCCTTATAATTGTAAACAATCTAACCTTTGCAACGAAGAGTGTGCTAAGTGATTTTTAAATTAATAAATTTACGGAAAATATTACAAAATTAAGTTCAAATGTGAACTTATATCAATATTTAGAGTATATATTTAAATATACCAAGTGAAAAATGTAAAAAAATTCAGTGTTATTAGTGCAACTTTTTTAATTTTTAAACGTGAATATTTTTTAAAAATATTAGTTATTTTTATATTATTTTTGGATATTCCTCCTCGTGAGAAGCTCCCCTATCCGTACATACCCCATTTATATGGAAATTCGGTTTTTTCGGAACAGGTGTATTAAGTTTCATGACGATATCATATGTTTTTTTCTCAAGACACATTTCCGGATTTCAACTCGCTCGTTTCATTTTATTAAAAAATTCTTACTGTTAAAAACCAACAAAAGTATATGTATATTCTAAGTAACTTAAAACATAGCGCTTGTAACAAAAATTGTGCTAAGGACAAGGAAAAGTGAAAACACGGAAATAAAAATAAATTTGGGTATATAATACGTTTAATTTATTTGCATAACTCGACTTTACTCATAACAAAACAGAAATTTAGATTTAATTTGTACTTTTTCCCATCATACATACATATGTATATACATTTTGATTTGTAAGGGACTGACTGTAACTTGTCAATGTGCAGTACAATTGTCAATCAGCAATAATTATTTTCAGCAGAAAATTTGCTAACCTGAAAAATATTTTAGAACACTTAAAAATTTATAGTGATAGAAAAAATAAATTTACCTGCTTAATAAATGAATGATGGATCCAGCGGAAGAATAGCTTTGGATTCATCCAAAACTTTTGCGAGTAGTATATTCCAATGGCTTTTCAAACCCCTTGAAGCAACGGGGTTTGCTGATTTACCAATTATCAATGGTTTAAAAATATGCGAACACCTTTTTTTCGGCCAGGTGCCGTCTTTTCGTTGGCCGCGAAAAATATTTTATCGGGCATAATAACGGGTGATTTTTTTGAGGTTAGGATTTTCATGCATTAGTATTTGACAGATTACGTGGGATTTCAGACATGGTGTCAAAGAGAAAGATGCTCAGTATGCTTTGACATTTCATCATGAATAGACTTACTAACGAGCAACGCTTGCAAATCATTGAATTTTATTACCAAAATCAGTGTTCGGTTCGAAATGTGAAAATCCGCTTTTTTATCGACAAATTTTGTTCAGCGATGAGGCTCATTTCTGGTTGAATGGCTACGTAAATAAGCAAAATTGCCGCATTTGGGGTGAAGAGCAACCAGAAGCCGTTCAAGAACTGCCCATGCATCCCGAAAAATGCACTGTTTGGTGTGGTTTGTACGCTGGTGGAATCATTGGACCGTATTTTTTCAAAGATGCTGTTGGACGCAACGTTACGGTGAATGGCGATCGCTATCGTTCGATGCTAACAAACTTTTTGTTGCCAAAAATGGAAGAACTGAACTTGGTTGACATGTGGTTTCAACAAGATGGCGCTACATGCCACACAGCTCGCGATTCTATTGCCATTTTGAGGGAAAACTTCGGACAACAATTCATCTCAAGAAATGGACCCGTAAGTTGGCCACCAAGATCATGCGATTTAACGCCTTTAGACTATTTTTTGTGGGGCTACGTCAAGTCTAAAGTCTACAGAAATAAGCCAGCAACTATTCCAGCTTTGGAAGACAACATTTCCGAAGAAATTCGGGCTATTCCGGCCGAAATGCTCGAAAAAGTTGCCCAAAATTGGACTTTCCGAATGGACCACCTAAGACGCAGCCGCGGTCAACATTTAAATGAAATTATCTTCAAAAAGTAAATGTCATGAACCAATCTAACGTTTCAAATAAAGAACCGATGAGATTTTGCAAATTTTATGCGTTTTTTTTTTTAAAAAAGTTATCAAGCTCTTAAAAAATCACCCTTTACAATAGAATATTTCAGTTTCATTTGCGTTGTATAGCTGCACGTCCGAAATTTCGTTAATTTTTGTCCGGAAGTTATGAATGAACGGTCTTATATTTGACTTGTCGCTTGAGAGGATTTCCTCGCAAATTTTAAAGCGGCGAATACCATTTAGTTTTTGAAATTTGCTAGTCATCCATCATTTGCATGAAATTGTTTTCCAGGGTGAAATTTGGCAATTCAAGGTTAGCTCTTGCTTTTAAAACTGGACCATTCATTGCACAATTACGCTGTCTTTGGCTTAAGAACCATTTGCACATCCTTGCCTCATGAACGGAATACCACTGCCTCCAAAATTTCATGACAATTTTTCTTAATTTTTGAGATTATCGCCTTAGATACATTATAAAAAAATGCCAATCGATTTTTTCTGTTTTGTGGCATTTTTTAACACATTAACAACTCACAAGTTCAAACGTTCATAACAAACTACGCATGTACATATGTACCTCGCGACACTGACAATAATTTTTTACATAAAAATTCGGAAGAAAATTGCTAAACAAAGGGTTGGGTTTAAAAAAAAGTTAAGCTCAAAAAAGTTAAACAAAAGTTAACGTTCAAAATCAATCATCATAACTGAAGTTTTAACTTTCTCGCGAGTTAACTTTTGCGCGATTCTACTGTATTTAAAAGTTTACTACAAAAAATAATTTTTTTATTTTGTCGCACCACCCTTTTGATTTTCTACTGCCTGCAGTCTTCTCGGCATTGATCCAACCCGATTTTTTCGCACACTAGTACTAATCTTGTTTCCCTCCTCTTGAAAAGCATTTTTCAACTGGTTCCTAGAAGTGCACAACTTGTTCCACATCCTGCGTCCTAATTTGTTCCGCAAATGCTCAATTACATTAAGGTCTGGGCTTTGTGCAAGAGTTTTGATTACTTTTGGGCAGTTATACAAAAACCAACTTCTCACATCACGCGCCGAATGTTTTGGGTCATTGTCTTGATAAAACTGAAAGTTGTTGATTTTATCCATTTTATGCACAAAGATAAACCGCTATTAGAAAATCCCGCTTTATTTTATTAACATAACTCACATATTCACAGATACGAGTATATATTGAAACAAAAAAGCATCCGGAAATTTTAATTAATTATTTTGCTAAGTTGGTGGACTGACCTTAATTACTATGCCAAATATGAGCGCGATCTGTTTACAGCATCAGCTTAAGTCGGTACACCTCAGTAGTGTGTTGCGAATTTTACAATTGATAAAAATATTGAACAAAGAATTTGTATCAATTTGTGTATTTCTAACTAAATTTCGGAATCTCTGGGAAATCTCTGTTGGAAAGGGCTTACGGCGATTCAGTTTTATCAAAAAACACAAGACTACGAGACCGTTGAGGACATGCCTCGTTCTGGAAAGTAAAAAAAGTGAAGGATACGGTGCTTTAAAATTGTCAAGCAAGTGTTAGAGAGATGGCAAGAGAGCTCAACATTTGGATATTTTGGATATGAAACGCGTTTTTGCTCGACTCGTCTCGATAAAAATGAATTTAAAAAAAAGAGTACCGTAAACCTGTTTCTTTGGACATGCTTTGCCATGCGAATTCTTATCCAACCTTCATGGAGAGCATTATAACGATGGATTTATGGGCTTGACATGCAAATAAGTCAACAATAATGCCATGGTGCCCGTTTTCAGTCGATCGAAGAGATAAAACAAAATTCGCTGAATAGCTGAAGACCATCCCAAAAATTACATCTAGTGGGGACTATGGGGACTAGACAGTACGATAAAGGCAAAAATGCATCTCAAGCCGGCAATAAAATTTGTGCAGTTTATGAACCCGATACAGTTTCCATTTCCACCCCACAACGATGGTACCGATGGTTTTCGTTCTGGTGTAGAGGTGGTCGAAGATGCGCCACGCTCCGGAAGGCCTGACGTCGAAAATTGCGATAAAATCGCTGAATTGGTCGAAAGAGACCGGCATAGTAGTCATCAAACCGTTATAAACCATTTGAAGAAGCTTGGAGTCACTAAGAAGCTCGATGTATGGGTGCCACACGAATTGATTCAATAAAAATACCGCAAGACTTTTTTGACAAACCGTTACACAAAATGGCTCAATCAGGTAGTCAATATTCACTCGCAAAGTATGTCATATTGGGCTGTTCTATCACGGCAGCTTTACTAAGGTTATTATTGATCCATATTATTATATATTATATTTTATCTACTCGTATATACACTATATTCTAAAAGCTCAACTGATTTTTATAATAATATTTTATCTGAATTTGACATACCTACTTAGAATATAATAAAATTTAACTCAAACAAATAAGTTATAGCTAACATTTTAACACAAATGGGTTTATTTCTTTCTTTCTTCATGTACATAGTAGCTAAAGTATTGTGTTCTAGGAATTTTAATTAAATTCATGAATTTATTAATTACATACTTTAAGTAGAGTATGCTGTTGTGTCGAGTATCGAACAGCATCTCTTGTTGATACAAAAAAAGTAAAAAGCGGAATATGTAAAATTGTATAAGAGTCATTGATACATTATATGACAATTCTTTGAAAACGGTCAAACATGTTAAATTGGATCACATATTGTAAAATAAAGTCTTCCATATTGTCTTTTGTTTATTAGTAACATTTACTGACTTAATACTTTAATACTTGCCTTTTGCTCCATTCCACTTATGGAGTTGACCACCACATGTTTGTTTTAGCTGACTCCAATTTGATATTTTTTTTAGAAACTTTTTTATGGTGGAAATACGATCGAAGAAGTTTAAATTGCTTTCCCAGCGATCGCCAATTTCAGATAAAATTGCATCTTCCTCCGTTATATACGGAAATTTTACAAAATTACTTTTTTTTAAATGTATCAAATGATATTAATTTTTTGAAATTCTCAATTTACGTATATATATGTCCATGAAAGTGAATTCATAAATACGTATGTATACAATATGTACTTATTATATTTTTAATTTCTTTTACTGTAAACAAAATTTTTGGTAGCTATGGCGTTGACTTAAACAGTGTTAAAGACTATCTTCCAATCTTATCAGAATATACATACATACACATACACATTTATACAAACATTATATTTCTATATATGCATATTTGAGCCATTATATAAAATAAGGTACTTAGTGTACATGCACATTCATATATATTTAAATGCATTTTCTTAAAGAGTATAGATGCTTTATGACTGTTAAATGTTGACTAATGTACAAAATAATATAAAAATTTAAATAAATAGTATAAGTTTGTGTGCAAACTTCTAAATATAATCAGTTAATTGGCATACTTTATAAATAGGTAGGTATGTGTGTAGCCCTTTCGGTCTAATTTTTTTTTTTGTTTTGATAACTCATTGAATATGTATAAGTATAACATTTTCAATAAAAAACAAATGTTTAAAATCGCTGGTGCGATTATTTTAGTTGAATAAATTTGCCTTCTATACCCTTGCATCATGTTTCTACAGAGCTTAATAGTTTTGCTCACCTAACGGTTGGGGGTAACTATCTGTCTGTCCGTCTGTGTAAGCGATATCTTGATTAAACTTTGTACATACTTATACTCCTTGGCACATAAGGAGGGTTGCAGATGGGAGCAATTGGACCATTGCCCACAAATTACAATGCAATTAATTAAAAACCTATAAAAGCCATAATTACGCTCCACAAACAGATGCAAGACTGCTTTTTGGTAATACAGACCGAATTAGAGAAGAGTATTTGTGGTTTAAAATATTTTGGAAAACCATCACAAACCATTTAAGCTAAATCAATAACATACTCAACACAAATTTTTACAGAACCCCCTATAAAAGTGCAAATTTAATGAAATCGGATTATGACGGGTATTCTCCATATAACGATTAAATAAAAAACAACTAAAAGTGCGACAAAACAATAGGGGTATTCTCTTGCTCTTGCATGATTGCAGATTGCAAAAATACTATACCGAAATATACAAGCACACGAGAGTACCCAGAAGCAGAATCTAGTGATATATGAAAGGCTGGTTCGGTCAATTTATTGTAAATGACTATTATGCATGGCTATTGTGAATTGGCGCACCTTTTAGAAATCTCGTTTCACGCGCTAAAACGTGTTTGATTGATTTTCGTTTCTTTTAAGTCGTTCGTGAGTTATAGCCTCGCAAACATGGAGCAACATAAAGAGAAAATGCGGTATATTTTACAGTACTACTACGATAAAGGCAAAAATGCATCTCAAGCCGCAAATACAATTTATGCAGTTTATGAACCCCATACTGTTTCCATTTCCACCGCACAACGATGGTTCAAACGTTTTCGTTCGGGTATAGAGGTGGTCGAAGATGCGCCACGCTCCGGAAGGCCTGTCGTCGAAAATTGCGATAAAATCGCTGAATTGGTCGAAAGAGACCGGCATAGTAGTCATCAAACCGTTATAAACCATTTGAAGAAGCTTGGAGTCACTAAGAAGCTCGATGTATGGGTGCCACACGAATTGATTCCATAAAAATACCGCAAGACTTTTTTAACAACCCATTACAACCATTATGCCAAAAAAATTGATATAATATATTGCAGCAAATTGCAATAATATTACAAAATAAGAAAATATAAATCGTTTGAAGGTGCAAGATTGACCAGTACTCTAGAGTTATGAATATGGTGCTCCTATGCGAAAATTTGGTTTTCTCAGATTACAATCTGAAATTTGCAAAATTATTATTTTTAGTATTATTTACATATGAAATTTTACAACATTAGTTAAAAAATCAATTCTTTATTTTGTTAAGTAATGGAGTGGGGAGAAATTAAATTATGTAAGCGTATGACTCGAAAGATATTTTCTAAGGCAATCTAATTCCATGTAATTTGTTTCCAAATCTCTATATTGTAGATGCGTTTGAAGGAAAAACGAGAAAAGAGAGCTACGTCATCGAAGTTGAAAGCTTCTCGCACTCACATATCTTTGAATTTGGCTAAGGAAATACTGCAAAAGATATGTCTTACCGATATATCTAAATCAAAAAGCTGTGAGAATCTACATGTTCTATAAGTATCAGTAAGTATTCATAGTAAACGTAATCATTGGAAAGCAAATTGTGTGAACGTTCTATGAAACAGTATAAAAAATATGTTTTAGGATGTATGTATTGGGTGAAATTTATTTTCAAAAAACAGTGACTATTATGTAGAATATATTTGTACTTAGATAAGTTTTAGCCAAGTGTTGAATGAACTATAATGCAAATCTGTTAGCTGTGCTGTCAATTCTAAATTGGAAATATATAAACTTTACAACTACTGCAAATGAATCACTAAATATTTATATAACGAATGCAATGAAACGAAATGAAAATTTACGAATTGTTTAAAAATTATACAAACTGTTTCGTATATCAACAATCTACCTACAACTTTTAATGACAATGTACCTACATATTGCCAAATTATATCACACAGTTGTGATACCATTTTTACCAGTTGAAAAAAATATGAGCAATACATTGACACAAGCATACTTGTATTGCATATGGTGATATACATAAATATGTTTTAATATACTATTTATAATAAAGCATACAAAAATGCGACTGCGAGAATAATAATTTCTTTCATAAAATTTTCTATGACTATTACTTTTATATGTACGTAAAGCTTAACTCTAAATAAAAAGCAACGATTTCTTTAAGATCCATTTTGGTAAGTTATTCAGTTAGAAAAGTTCAATAATAATACACACAAGATACGTTCCAAAGTAAACAGGATGTTTTGAATCTAGCGCCCCCTGGTGGCGCCATCTATAAGTCGACTGGTGCAAATCTGCTATCTTTATCGATGGTCCAGTGAGAATTTCATGACATTTTATGGATTGGAAGAGAAGTTATTGCGTTTTAAGTGTCAGTATGTTTGTGTTATCGGTTCAAAAATGAGCTTCGATCAAAGAGCAAAAATTAAATTTTGTTTTAAAATTGATAAAACTTTTACCGAAACGTTTCAATTGATGAAACAAGTTTATGGCGATGATTGCCTATTCCGTAGCAGAGTGCACGGGTGGTTTCAACGTTTTTAAAGTGGTCGTGAGAACATAAATGATGATCAACATGTGGGCCGATCAAAATCCGTGAACACTGGAAATTTCTGCAGAGCTGTGCGTGAAGGAAAAGCGTTATGCAGACGTAGATGCCATTCAAAAGGCTTGCACCGGCATACTGATGGCCATACCGGCCAAAGAGCTAAAACACTCGTTCGACATATTTTTTGATCGTGAAAAAAGCTGTATTGAAGCAGAAGGAAACTATTTTGAACAAAATAGTCCTGTTTGCTTTGGAATACACCTTGTATTTTTTACATTCATTGCATTAAAATTCAAAAATACTCAAAATAGCGCAAAGCTTAAGATCAGTATCTTAATTTTGACATTAACATATTTGATAAATATTAGATTGTCAAAAAAATCTTGCGGTATTTTCGCTAGTTGGCGCTGAAAGCGCGGAGTTCTAGTTTTATTCGTGCTATACCTTTTTGGAAAGCTCATTTCACGCGCTAACACGTGTTTGATTGATTGTCGTTTCTTTTAAGTTGTTCGTGAGTTATAGCGTCGCAAACACGGAGCAAAATAAAGAGAAAATACGGCATATTTTACAGTACTACTACGATAAAGGCAAAAATGCATCTCAAGCCGCCAATAAAATATGGGCAGTTTATGAACCCGATACTGTTTCCATTTCCACCGCACAACGATGGTTCCAACGTTTTCGTTCGGGTATAGAGGTGGTCGAAGATGCGCCACGCTCCGGAAGGCCTGTCGTCGAAAATTGCGATAAAATCGCTGAATTGGTCGAAAGAGACCGGCATAGTAGTCATCAAACCGTTATAAACCATTTGAAGAAGCTTGGAGTCACTAAGAAGCTCGATGTATGGGTGCCACACGAATTGATTCAATAAAAATACCGCAAGACTTTTTTGACAACCCATTACACAAAATGGCTCAATCAGGTAGTCAATATTCACCCGCAAAGTATGTCATATTGGGCTGTTCTATAACGGCAGCTTTACTAACATTATTATTGATCCATATTATTATATATTATATTTTATCTACTCGTATATACACTATATTCTAAAAGCTCAACTGATTTTTATAATAGTATTTTATCTGAATTTGACACAACTACTTAGAATATAATAAAATTCTACTCAAACAAATAAGTTATAGCTAACTTTTTAAAACAAATGGGTTTATTTCTTTCTTTCTTCATGTACATAGTAGCTAAAGTATTGTGTTCTAGGAATTTTAATTAAATTCATGAATTTATTAATTACATACTTTAAGTAGAGTATGCTGTTGTGTCGAGTATCGAACAGCATCTCTTGTTGATACAAAAAAAGTAAAAAGCGGAATATGTAAAATTGTATAAGAGTCATTGATACATTATATGACAATTCTTTGAAAACGGTCAAACATGTTAAATTGGATCACATATTGTAAAATAAAGTCTTCCATATTGTATTTTGTTTATTAGTAACATTTACTGACTTAATACTTTAATACTTGCCTTTTGCTCCATTCCACTTATGGAGTTGACCACCACATGTTTGTTTTAGCTGACTCCAATTTGATATTTTTTTTAGAAACTTTTTTATGGTGGAAATACGATCGAAGAAGTTTAAATTGCTTTCCCAGCGATCGCCAATTTCAGATAAAATTGCATCTTCCTCCGTTAAATACGGAAATTTTACAAAATTACTTTTTTTTAAAATGTATCAAATGATATTAATTTTTTGAAATTCTCAATTGTGTCAATGTACTTATTATATTGTCAATTTCTTTTATTGAATACAATATATGTATGTAACTAAATGATATATGTAAACAAAATTTTTGGTAGCTATGGCGTTGACTTAAACAGTGTTAAAGACTATCTTCCAATCTTATCAGAATATACATACATACACATACACATTTATACAAACATTATATTTCTATATATGCATATTTGAGCCATTATATAAAATAAGGTACTTAATGTACAGGTACATTCATATATATTTAAATGCAGTTTCTTAAAGAGTATAGATGCTTTATGACTGTTAAATGTTGACTAATGTACAAAATAATATAAAAATTTAAATAAATAGTATAAGTTTGTGTGCAAACTTCTAAATATAATCAGTTAATTGGCATACTATATAAATAGGTAGGTATGTGTGCAGCCCTTTCGGTCTAATTTTTTTTGTTTTGATAACTCATTGAATATGTATAAGTATATCATTTTCAATAAAAAACAAATTTTTAAAATCGCTGGTGCGATTAGTTTAGTTGAATAAATTTGCCTTTTATACGCTTGCACCATGTTTCTACAGAGCTTAATAGTTAAGCGATATCTTGAATCAACTTTGTACATACTTATACTCCTTGGCACATAAGGAGGGTTGCAGATGGGAGCAATTGGACCATTGCCCACAAATTACAATGCAATTAATTAAAAACCTATAAAGGGCCATAATTACGCTCCACAAACAGATGCAAGACTGCTTTTTGGTAATACAGACCGAATTAGAGAAGAGTATTTGTGGTTTAAAATATTTTGGAAAACCATCACAAACCACTTAAGCTAAATCAATAACATACTCAACACAAATTTTTACAGCACCCCCTATAAAAGTGCAAATTTAATGAAATCGGATTATGACGGGTATTCTCCATATAACGATAAATAAAACCCCTAAAAGTGCACAAAACTAGGGTTTTTTGCCATGATTGCAGATTGCAAAAATACTATACCGAAATATACAAGGGCACGAGAGTACCCAGAAGCAGAATCTAGTGATATATGAACGGCTGGTTCGGTCAATTTATTGTAAATGACTATTATGCATTGCTATTGTGATTTGGCGCACCTTCTGTATACATTTTTTACAAAAAAAAAACTGTACCAAATCTTTGTAATTTAAATAAAAATTAGAAAATCTTATGTAAAATGACAGCTAAAACGGGGTTGCAATTATATTTTTGCGTGACATTGCACCCAAATATATATAGGTTTTGGTCTGGCATATTTTACAGCCATTGCAAATAATTTTCTGCGTGTGTTTGTTGTTGTGTCGGTGCACCATGAGAAAATATATGCAATTCAAGAGAATACCCCTAATATATAAAATCGTTAGATTTTTTAATTAATTTAGTTTTGCCCCCGGGATGGTAAAAAAAAGTTTTAAAGAGCCGTTATCAAAATTGGATATTGGATCGGGATCTTTTCAACCAATTTCAGCCGAATTTGGTACATATCATTACCCTGACATTCCCATGTCAGAATATGAAAACAAAAATCGTACTATATCTTTCATAAAACACATTTTTAAATTCCATCTGCTTTTTTTATAAAACTTTGCTTGAAGTTAGTCATATGTTTTTGTACTTTGAAAGCTTAATTTAAAACATTAATTACAGATACGTAGATAGCCATTGTTGTTAAGCATTTAATCTTGGCTTTTTGGAACGCTCAAATCGTAGAACAGCTTCGCCATACCACCAATACCGGCCAAACTGAGAGCGACGGTTAAACGGTACAAAAGTTGATCAACAAATGATCCCTTAAGGAACACTGGTTTGCCATCGTGCTTTTGGAAATGCTCCTGCACCTTCTTCAGTTCGAAGTAGCTTTTCTCTATTTCATTCTTTGCTGCGGCACGGCGTGGAGCAGATGTGGTAAGAGTACGAACAACGGTTCTGGATAAGTTTAGCATTTTGATAGAACTCATATTTTGTGTTAATTATTTAAAAAGCTCTTAAGTTGTACCACCTGATGACCACAAATGGTTGAATTCGGACTATAACTATTTAAGCCAATATTTCCCGTAGCACCCATTTACCTAATAAAAGGCTTTTCAAGTTTATACTTCGTATATCAGCGAATATGTGAGCTGTCTTAATAAAAAAAGCGTGTTTCTTTAATTGCGCGTGCATCATATTAGGATTTTCAAATTTTTTTTATGAAACGCATTAAGAAACTTGCTTCGTTAATATTATGTAGTAATACCAAAAATAAATAAAATCGGTTCAATACTACCCCAATTTTAGATACAGAAGGTGCAATATTTTCTTTGGCCGCCATACACCTAATATAAATACTTTCGAATTTCCGGCTGATTTTATACTGCATATAACGGCGAATATGTGAGCTGTCTTAATAAAATTAAATGAGCGTGTTTCTTTAATTGCGGTGCATCATGTCAGGATTTTAAAAATTTTTTTATGAAACTCAGAGAGAAATGTTTTCTGTTAATATTATGTAGTAATACAATACTAACCCAATTTCCCACGTACCTAAAATAAGGTTCTTCTGGTTGGCTATATACCGACTGATATATGTATATACATATGTACGTCACATGTAGTGGATACAAAATTTTGACAACACTGAAACTGATTTTTTTTGACGAGTTGATTTGATATAGATAATACGAATAGCAAAACTTTAACCAAAATGCAATTGGAATAAAATCGTAATAAGGATCATAATTATTAAAAATTTCTTAAAATTATTAGTAAAATAAAATAGTTAATTATTCATATATTTTCGTAATTTTGAAAAATCAAACACAACCATTTTATTATTAAGAGTTTGTGTCACTTCATTTTCAATTGATTCCATTGGTATAGTTTTAAGGGCATTTTTATGTGTGAAAAAAAGGCGGTTGATCCAAAAAACATGCCTTTATGTTCTCTGGTTGATCTATGTATATTAAATAAAAATCCACAAATTTTAGTAACTTGTTCGACTGATCTTCCTTTCATCGATTGAAGAGAATACATAATTAAAAACTAATTAAATTCCCCCTTATAATTTAATTTATTTTCAAGTAAACTAATGCCGTGTCTAATCGAAAGAAGATACATACATAAATATGTGATATTTTGTTTGCAAATCAACGGCATACTCGCAATCAACGCATAGCAACAACAACCACTAGGAGCTACTATTAAAAAATTAATAATACTCCTGTTGTTTTCTATAATTTGTATTAGTTAACGAAAAAGTGAAACTATAACTTTTATGTATTATATTCATATGAAAAATGTAAAGTATGAACAAGTAGCATCGTTAAATTTCTTGAGAGTTACGTTTGATTATTTTCATTAAAAAGTTTTTTTTTTTATACCCTGAAGAGAGTATATAAAGTTTGCCACGAAGTTTATAACAGCCAGAAGGAAACGTTGGAAACTCTATATATCAATCATCATCGTGACAAGCTGAATCGATTTAGGTATGTCCGTCTGTCTGCCTGCATACTTGTATACGCGGTGTTTCTCGCCAAAATTATGTTTTTTTTTGTTTGAATTGTCGACATCGGACCGCCTAGGAAAATGCGGTCATAAAAACTGATCGTTAAAAATTCAGTTCTTGTATGGACAACTTTTTTATTAAACAATATATTTTCATTTGGCATGGATTGTTCTCCAAGCCAACGTTAAATTGTCCGAACGTATAATATTATTCAGATCGGTCATAAACATATGTAGCTGCTATACAAACTGATCGATTAAAATAAAGTTAAATATCTACATAAACCTTTTCCATTGGTTGCAAACCGTTGATCGGTTACGTTTTCAGATTTAGTTTATATGTTAGTATACATATGTATATACAATAGTTGCTAGGAGAAATGCAACTGTGACGTGGAACGTATTAAGGCTTCATTCCAGCAGAATGCATATACTTATGGGAGTTATTTTTATAATCTTAAGAAATGTTACTGCAGAGTATATGTAAAAGTTTTGTTCACCTAACGGTTGTTTGTATCATTTAAAACTAGTCCAGAGAGATGTCGAGTTATATATACATATATAAATGAACAGGATGGCGAGACGAGTTGAAATTCGAGTGACTGTCTGTCTGTCCGTCTGTACGTTTAAGATCCCCAATAAGACACATAGTCCAATTATTATAGTAAGTTCACCTCGGAATTCGATATACCCATTTATATGTCTGTAAATACATACAAATATTTGTATATCGAACTCCGAGATTCTTACCTAATTTAAGCTTAAATGACTGGACTACACAAGGTTATGTATTCGACATAAATTCTATCGAAGATATATTTAATACTAGCTAACCCCGCAGCCGTTGTCCTGCCTGAAAATATGTATTTTGAAATGAAAACAAAGTTAAATTTATCATTTCATTTTTGTTTCAATGCAACACAGCTTGATAAACAACATTTTTTAGTTTTGGTACAGAAAAGATGGTTTTCCAACTCGTGAGCACGCCACGTTTATCTGACCGTGTGAAAAACATAGCATTTCCAAATTTATGCCACACACTATGCGAATATCCTTGTGTCCTGTCATCTCAAATGCAATTTTCACTGGAAACGGAATACGTTTGAACTGAAATGACAAATCGATAGAACTCAAAGGAATTCGTAGAATCAAGCATTCTGCCCCTTGTATTCGATTCGAGATGCGTCACAATCAGTCAGGTTCCATTACACAGTTTCGGCGCATGAAGATTGCGAAACATAATAACGACAGATCCAACTTTGAGACGCAAATAATGCGGTGACATACCAAGCCTCTCCAAAGAATTTAGAAATTCCACTGGATAATTTATTCATTGTCAAGACGAACCATCGATTTGTATGAGCGCAAGTCTCCCGGAATTTGACTTTGAATCTCCCAGTTTAAGTCAACAATATCGGTATTTTTGGCAGCTAACATTGCGCGTACACTTAAGGAATCGTAGTTACGATAGTTGGCCAATGTCCGAACATTCGTGATGAGTACATATTTCATGAACTAATAAACGGCAGATGGAATTGATATCAAACCACCGGAAGTATCAACGGGAATTTATCCATTTCCAAATTTTAGCGAAGAGGATGTAAAATGTCTTCGGCTATTTCATTTTTGTTTGTATCTCATAATAGATGTGTATTTGAAGGCTGATATGTCGAAATGATTATCGCGAAAAGTGTGCGAACTTCATTTGCATTCCAGTGATTATCATTTTCGAGCAATTGTAATTGCTGGCTTACTTCTCAAAAAGTAGCACGCACCGTATCATTCACAGTACGCAATGACTCAAATGAAGTTGAACCGCGAACATTAATTAATAGCAACCAAAGGTAGAAGCGTTTTTTCGGGTGGATTGTGTAAATTCATCCTAATGCATTAGTTGAGAACACACCTGGATGCCCATCTTGTTTGAGAAGTTGAGAAAAAACTTGTCAATGTTAATTTTGTTGCTGGCGGTGTTTCCACTGGCTGTACTGTATTCTCTGAGTTGAAATATACTCTTTGGTTCTCCAAATTAACTGTGAGACGCACAACAGCCGGAAAACGTTCATGAATTGCAGAAGTAAATATCCTACAAAGCGCTTTATTGCAGTTTATGTATCAACCGTATCGTTCAAGTCCAATAACCTCCATGTTGCTTCCTATGGTGACGTACTTTATCGATTACACCAAACTGCAATACTAAACACTGATATGAGTTTTGAATATGATTTAGGCAATGGTGAATATATTATAGTACGATCCATGTGTTGTCAACTTCGATATTTACTCTTCTAAATTGAATGCTGAATGTTCTGCCATTGTAGTCTGGTAAGCGACATCGATAGAGTGGATATCCGTGATTTCTAGTTTGTGTTTCCGGAAGAAACGTGGATACTGTTTCGTGCATTTATTGTCAGACATACAAACCGAAGTGGGACTGTGGTGTCCGCAAGGTCCATGGACCATATTGGTTTTCATCACTTCGCATAATACTGGACCTTTCTCTGCATCAGGAATTTCCGCATGACTGAATGATTTCATCAATTTGATCTGGTGTAACCACCATCCACCATCCAAAGAAGAATGTGTGCGTGTGGCAAACCTCTTCTTTGCCATTTAACAGAGTAGATCTAGCATCTAACAGCGCCATATTTACGTTGCTTCAAGATAAAGTCCACCGAATCTGTTGCTTGAAAAGTTTTGCTGTGACATCGGGACGATCGCTTGCTGATTTACCGCGATCCATAATACCGCACGAACGTCATCGCATCCTGGGAGTACTCGGTCATGTGCCTTGGGCTGCCAATGTATGTTGATGTCAGAAAGAACGCCAACCGATATTAGCGCGACCTCTTCGTGGCATCGTAACAAATTTCAATCTGTAATTGATCACTTTGTGTGGTAACACACATAACGTTTTCACTGAATAATTTTCAAAAAAATTTTGAAGCAAACGACAAATTTGAATGATTCAAATAATTTCAAAACAAAACAAAAAAATTAAAAAAAAAAAATTTGTATGGAAAAAATAAACTTTTTGGGATTTTCCAATTTTCCGACTTTTCCTCATGAAAAGCATACAGGTTTTTTATTTCTAAACCTTCCCCGATCCACGCAGAACATTCTCTGAAAATTTCATTAAAGTTGGTTCAGTCGTTTCCATAACTTTACTAATAAACCAACATTCATTCGTTTGTATGGAAAAAAGAAAAGGGCTGTTTTCAGGGGGTTTCTGGCAATTATTCGAATTTTTCTTGCCGTAAAAACCATCTTTGAGCCTCAACGAACATTTAGAAAAAAGAATTGGTCAAATTGGTCCAGGCGTTGTTGAGTTATACGCTTACCAAACATTTTGCAATTCATTTTTAAATATACATACATATATACATATGTGTGTACATGCATGCATACATAAGTACATACATACGTTAGTATGTGTTGAGATGATGTGCAAAACGTCTACCTTCTTCT
Organism: Bactrocera correcta; assembly: GCA_027475135.1. Lineage (NCBI taxonomy): Eukaryota > Metazoa > Arthropoda > Insecta > Diptera > Tephritidae > Bactrocera > Bactrocera correcta. The sequence goes on from CM050326.1 coordinate 40,501,037, forward strand.
TCTTCTTAATTGACGTAGACACCGCTTACTCGATTATAGCCGAGTTAACAACCGCGCGCCAGCCGTTTCTTTTTTTCGCTACGTGGCGCCTTTTGTATAGGCCAAGCGAAGCCAAGTCCTTCTCCACTTGATCCTTCCAACGGAGTGGAAGTCTTCCTCTTCCTCTGCTTCCCCCGGCGGGTACTGCGTCGAATACTGTCAGATCTGGAGTGTTTTCGTCCATCCGGACAACATGACCTAGCTAGCGTAGCCGCTGTCTTTTAATTCGCTGAACTATGTATGTCAATGTCGTCGTATATCTCGTACAGCTCATCGTTCCATCGAATGCGATATTCGCCATGGCCAACGCGCAAAGGACCATAAATCTTTCGCAGAACTTTTCTCTCGAAAACTCGCAACGTCGACTCATCCGTTTTTGACATCGTCCAAGCCTCTGCACCATATAGCAGGACGGGAATTATGAGCGACTTATAAAGTTTGGTTTTTGTTTGTCGAGAGAGAGATTTGCTTCTCAATTGACTTCCAAAAAATGACGATTTTACTTAAAAAAACCGATTTTTTTATATGTATAATTGATCGTGTTAAATTTTTTTGTGTATATTTTCGAAAAGTTCATTCAAAAACAAATTTAAAAAAAAAGGTCCCTAAAAGTCAATTTCTACAAAAGTTATGACTATTTGAAAATAAAAAAGCCACTTTTTTTAATTCATAACTTTTTTGAAGTTGGAGCAAAAATTATGAAAAAATTCTTAAAAATTTTTTTCAAAGGGTAGAAAAGGATGGACAAGTTTCAGCAAAATCTAAAGGGGTCGGGTTCGAAAATGGTCGATTTGGTAAGGAATAGGAAATTTTCAAAAATATCACTTCCGTCATAGTTATTCAAGGTCAAAGTTGAAAGTTTTTGATGTGAAATTTGACTTAGATATCACTGACTGACCAAAAAAAAATATTTCGATTTTTTTTCGAAAAATTTCAGGGAAACTTTTTGTAGAACGTTCAATTTCCTACAAAAATAAATCGGTGCCGCAGCAATGTATCAATTGGTTTCGCAAAGAAAAAATTAATTGCAAAAAGTACGAAAACCCCATGATATTTATATGGGAAATAAATCGTCGTTACGGCACGGGTTATTATCAATATTAAGAGCTCATATGGGTTTCATAATTTTTTTAGGGCATTTACTAAAAATTTTGAGGACGCTGCAGACTCAAAAATAAATTTGGGAAATAACGGACACTCTAATATACATGCAACAAAAAAAAAAAAAAACAATTCCAAGAAACATATTGGACAAAAAATTTTGGACTCATATTAACGAATTACATTATCATCTACTTTTCTCGCAATTATCATTTTATATAAAAACAAATCACTCAAATTTAAAGAATAACTCTTTATTTTATGAAAACATACAAAACCGTAGAAATTATTTGATTCCTTGCCATTTTATACGAAAAAAATTAAACATATTCAATATTCAGTGCGACAAAACATATTAGATTAATGATTGTTATTTAAGAATTTATTTAATAACCATAATTTTTTATTATTTCACTACATCTATTTGGCATAGAAGCTATAATATTGTTAATAACTGCTTGTGTAATGCTTAATTCACTCCTCTGTCTATCCCTCTATTTTTTATATATCAAAGATTCTCAAAAGGATTGACATCCGGCGATTGAGCTTGCCACTTTAGGACATTAATTTTTTGAGCTATGAACCGATTTGCCACTGGTTCTGACGTGTGCTTTGGGTCGTGTCGTGTTGAAACGACCATGAAAGTGGCATATTGCACTCGGTATGGGGAAGCATCACGTTCTCAAGGATATCCTTGTATATCAATCGATCCATATTGATTCCATGAAGAGGTTCAACGCCGAGTTCGGAAAAACATCCTCACATCATATTTCCACCTTCAAGGTGCTTAACCAAGCCTTGGCAGTATTGGGGATCTGACCTCTTATTTTCGGTTGGTGAACTCTTCTCATTCCGTCAACCTAAATTTCAATTCATCAGGGAAAAGTATTGTATTCTATTGTTTCACTGATCAGTTGATGTGTTCCCGAGCAAATTGTAATCTTCTTAGTCTTTTGTTCTTGACAAAAAAGGCTTTTTAACAGACTCATAACTTGTTAGCCCACCTACACGCGTTATTCTTTGAATAGTACGACTTGAACTTTGAAGCTTTAACCCCACTCGCTGCCGACATATCAGGAAACTATTTATGTTCTCTAAGTTGTTTTGAATCATCATGTCGTGTTCTAGCTTTGGGTCGCCTTCCACTGTCCCTAATTTTTTTTTTATAATAAAGGTCACTGTAGATTTTTTGATATAAAATTTGTAACAAATGTCTTTTTGTGATAATTCATTCATGTAGTCTTTATTAATTAATTGATTTAATAGAATTGAATGTTTGTTTCTATCCATGATCACTTTTTGTTATTAATTTCTTCGAAATAAGTAGAATTTTAATCACTACACAACTTTTTTATAAAGAAACTTGGTTAAAATAAAATGATGCTGATTTTTTATGTCGTTGTTCAAATTACGTAGAAAATGCAAAATCGTCAGAAAATAACGGGATTCTCGACCCTTATCACAAAAAAACCCGACTAGTCCAATATGTTTTGTCGCGGTGAATGTTGGGTACTTGTAATTTCTTTCGTAAAAAGATGTAAACTATTAAAAAAAATTATATGATTTTTCATAGTTTCACTAAATACTCAATATACCTTTATAATTAAGTACTTTTTTGATATCCAAAAATTGTACTTTGGAGTATACTACATGTTTTTAGCATTCATAGCCAACAGTCCAATAAGCTTAGGTGTCAAAAAATCAATTTTCACTTTTTAGTTGATTCGGATGGAAGATGAGATTTTGTTTTTCATGTGATAGAATCCAAAAAGTCATAACTTGTTTGAAAGTTCCCTAAAAATGTAGAGAAAAAAGAGTAAAAATACGAAAAAATATAATTTTTTTGTAATGAACAAAATACAAGAAATTTTAAGCTAAAAGACATGATTATACACTAGAAAAACGTATTATGGGCCAAAAATAATATTGCTGAGTAGTTTATGTATTTTTCTTTGTTGTCGTTTTCCTTGAGATCTTTTTACGTGTTGATCCTGAGGAAGATGGACCTGGTTCCTCGTCTGGTTTGAGAACATCTTCATTAGTTTTTGCCTTCCGTTTCTTCGATGGCAAATCTTTCGGCAATGGAGCCACAATATCTACTTTAGATATATCCGAAACTAAGCTGCGAAGATTGTGATAGATGTACCACTAACGTTCCAAAGATAAACCGGCTGGTTGTATAACTTTCGGCATTTCAGGATCGTTAGGTTTTAACAGAAGCTTAAAGCACTGCACTTCTCCACTGTCTGCGAATATCTTTGTTTTTACATAATCTGTAGAGATTATGAAATGATGGAATTGCGTTATTCCAACAAATGACTTGTACAGTGGTTTAAAATAGCTGTCCCATTCATACCAGACGACTTTTTCAGGCGATACAGCTTTATTATAACCCCCAGGTGATGACGTCTCGACACACTGCAGTAAATCTGCATACGTATCGATGTTACTGACAGCATACTTACTTTTAAAAATACCGAAGTAACGATCAGGAGCGAACTTAGTGTGCCCTGTAAGAAGAAAATTGAATAAAATAGTTTTGTTGTTGACCCCGAGCCAAACGCCATTGCAGATATGATAGCACAGTGGTATTCTTATTCTGCCCAACACAATTGTCACAGAAAAGAACGAGTGTTTCAATGTCGTTATAGTAGGTTTCTAGGTGATAATGCAGGATGCTCACAACACAGTTCGGTCCTTTACCAACGTCATCTTTTTCGTCTAGCATGTAATTGTACTGTAAAAAAAAAAAAATTATGAGTAAGATCCTGTAAAGGAACTTTTTGTTTTTCGTCTGTAATTCCGAAGACTCCGCACCTCTTGGTTGCTTTGAAGTATGCTTTACCAGGTTGTTGTGGACTGACAGGGTAGTGAACGGTTTGGGCAAAATGAAATGACAGAACGACTGCTGTAGGGTCAGTATTTCTACACCAACTTTGATAATATTCTCGTTGATTTCGGGCTCGGTGGAGGTGATAAAGAAATTGATTAAGCTTCTGTTCGCGTTCAATGTCACTAACACCTTTGGCTTGCGCAATCGATATTGCGTTTCCTATTAAAAGAAAAAATACTGAATTTAATCTCAACGTTTGATACAACTATAAAATGAGCAAATAATAAGCTACTTACCACGGCAGACATCGCAGAGATCATCCGCTGGTTTCATAACTGTAACGTAGGGTATGTATTTGGACCATATCCGTCGAAAACTGCGATAACTCATCTTCAATTCATCATCACTGAGTGAAGAAATGTATTTTCGATAAATTGAGGACTTTGTCTCGCTGGATGGCACTTTCATTATCCGAAAATCCTTAAATTTTGGGAGTCGTCCGGGCAGTGGAAGAGCCATTAAATCGGCTGTAGACTCGATGAATTTAACAGCTTTTTCGATGTCAGCCGGTTTAAATGACTTTGGATGTGTACTCGGTTTATTTGCCAGTCCGTGCCAGTCCGAAATAGAGTGAGAAACCAAATTAATGCGACATACACCCACATGTATGTATAAACAGCATAACTAAAATTTAAATGTTAACCAAAAGTGCATACCTCTACTTCACCGATTTTCGATTCACGCGTTATCCGTACGGCAAATAGTACACATATGTATGTCGGAGAGGGCTCATTGATTTCCATTTTCAACACGCAGCAAGTTCTGTTCTTCTCCGTGGCACAACATTAACAAACTCGCCACGCACATTCTAATAGCACAACCAGTGAAAAACGTAAAATCGTGGCCCGAGTCAGCCGGAACGACCAATCTTATGGGCGCGCAATGTAACTGAACAGTGAAAAACGCTACTCCCTTCTCTTTTTGACGTGGCATGACGTGAGAATTCACGACATTTGGATTTTTGTCGCAGATAACGTGACAGCTGATTGCTCTAAAGCTTCTTCTTTAGTTTCGGCTATAACCAACACGTAATCATTATAAACGACATCGCATGAGTGTGCCAGTGATCCCAATGCTCTTATTATGGCCCTCTGGAAAACAAAAGGTGTATTTTTCAAGCCAAAAGGCATGGTCAAAAACTCGTTCTGACTCTCTGGAGTCACAAACGCAGTTCGTTCAATTGAATTTTCGTGTACTGGAATTTGGTAGAAACCACTAGCCATATCTAAGCACGAGAAATATTTTGCACCGCGAAGCCGGGCAATCTGGTCTGCGATAAGAGGTAAAGGATACCTATCAGCAACAGTATTATCATTTTACATGCTATAGTCCACACAAAAACGATCAATGCCATTTTTCTTTTTTACTCACATCATTGGGCTGGCGAAAGGTGAGCAACTTGAACGGATAATATTTGCTTTTAATAACTCATCGATTTTACAACGCACCAGGTTTTTTTCTTCCCCGCCTAGCCTATAGGGACGTCGTTGCACTGTCTTTTGTGGATCTATTAACTTAATTTCCAACAGCCCTGTCGAGACTCGAGTTTTTGGTATTCCGCTAATAAACCAGTCAGAGTAGCATTTTAGGATGCTTGTTAAGACAATTTTATCGGAATCAACTTAATCTGTATCAGAACTTATATTATCCTCATAATCAGTTAAAGTCACCATATCTATCATTTTCGTTTTATAAATTTGAAATTTATTAGCGTCTATCATTACGCCAAAGCCTTGGGTAAGAATCTCTCGACCAACTAACACATCGTATTTCAAATACTTGTCTAAAATTACATGTAACAAAATCTCAAAGCAGTATTGATCAATATTTATATTACATAAAATTTGTTTAGTGCTATAAATTGCATCGTTACTTATGCCATTGAGTTTTACAACATTATTAACTTTATGCCAAATCTTTCCGCAGCAATTGCATTTTACCAGGGACGGAGATTTGAACTTTTTACGATCCGAGCCAGTGGCATCGTCTTCTATGCTACGCTTGATGTAGGAGTGTGCCTTCAACTGTTGTTGTAGCTCGTTGCGAGTTTTTACATTGGCGGTAAAAATCCAGCGCGCCAACTTGCTGTCAACTTGCGCCATGTGAGCCAAAGTTATAGACACAGCTATTTCTTTTAACTCCTTGGCTTTCCATTTAGACATAAGCATCGTGACAATCCGGCTGCCGTATTCAGCAAAGCCTTCTTCTGGTTTCGGTCGACCATTCAATATATTGAGAACCATGCCAGCAGAAGTTTCAATTCCAACAAAACGCTGAAGAAACGGTTCCCTGAACTGCGCCCAAGTGATGCTGGCAAAGTATATTTGTGAAAGCCACTGTGATGCGGTGCCTTCTAATGCCTTACTTAGTCCTATCACCAGATTGCTACCTTGAAGAACGTTATAGAAAATATGAGGTCCACCGTACTACACCAAGATGAGCGCTCCACTCCAGCAACGTCAGGGTTAAATTTTGATAGGGTAATGTGTGACGCTTTACCATCGGATTGCGATCCCTTTGGATTTTGCATGTTTTTAATTATTTCCATCAGGTTGCGATTTTGCAGTTCCAACGCTAACAAATGTGGATCAGTAGGCAAAACAGATCCCACTTCTGATGTCGGAGAAGGCTCCCCTCTTCTCGGTGGCATAACATTAACTAACTCGTCACGCACATTCTAAGCTACTTCACACTAATTTATCATTCTACGACACATACATACATACATACGGCATACAATTTGCCTATGCCGGTATATACAACGTACATAGAGTACAAAATGAAATTAAAATTTCACAAATTTTACAAAATTCCGAAAAAATAAAGCGGTAAATGCGAAATTTGAATTTATTAAAAATTTTAAAGTTTGCTAATTAAAAAAAAAAATTACGGTCAAAATAAAACAAAAAATTTTAAGAGTTGGTAGAAAGAAAAGCGCATGTAGTGGCATTTTAGTGGCACATACTTAGATTCAAAGACCAAATCGGCACCTGTCCAGCAATACCCCTTGTTCTTGTTAAAGCTTAGTATCCAGCTCTCAAGAAATGTAAAAACTTCATATAAAAAAACGCTTAAGAAACGGTCAAGTAACTTTCCTGCGATAAATTTACTTGTGCTAGTATGCTCTAAAGCTCTAAAGAAATCTAGTACTAAATTTTAATAAATTTTTTCAATAAAATGCGAATATGGCAAACCTGGTTTTGCGAAGAAACATGAAATCAACAATTGTTTCTTGAAAGAAATTCGAAGTAAATCCTTAAAATCATCATAAATTAGTTAAAATAATTATTATAAGGTATATTTCATTTTGAAATGTTGTATAAAACCTACCAATTATCAACAACCTTCTTTAAATAGCAATGAAAATATTTATGTTACTACATACATACATATTACGCACAAAGTTTATTTTCGTTGTTTATTCTCTCTTGCTCTTTTTATGTGGATCATTCACAATGCGTAACCAGCTGTCAAAATTACTTGAGAACTAATCTATTTTTTTTCTTGAGCAATTACTTGAGAGCTGAAATCTTGCGAGAAACTTTGTACCAACTGTTTGTCACATACGCATGCGCTCAAAGATTGCGAAAGCAAATTTAATTGCGTTTATTGCCATATGAGGGCTGCTATATATATTTCTGGGCTAGGCAACACTAATCTGACATTTCTATTGGAACGTTTGACATTTTTTGGCATAACATCACTCAGAACGTTTTGTCATTTAATCGTGAATTGTTCTATTTATAGGGAATTAAAAAATTCATCTCGGCCAAAAAATGGAATTAACTCGTGAACATTTTCGTGCGATCATTTTTCACAACTTTCGACGTGGATTATCACGACAAGAGTGCATCGATGAACTAAAATCTTTGTATGGCTACGAAGCACCATCCTATACCACTGTGAAAAACTGTTACAACGAATTCAATCGTGGCCGACGCTCGCTCAAAGACGAATTCCGTGAAGGTCGTCCAAAAACAGCCGTTGTGCCAGAAAACATCGATGTAACATACCTTCAGATAGAGGCATGCCTATGCATTTCTCCCACCAGCATACATTCGATATTGCATGAACACCCGGCCGTAAAAAAGGTTTGTTCTCGTTGGATCCCGCACAATTTGACAATCGCTCAAAAAAAGGCTCGTGTGGATTGGTGTAAAGAAATGCTGAAAGAATACGATCGCGGTGCTTCAAAAGACGTTTATAAGATTGTCACAGGCGACGAGTCATGGATCTATGCGTATGAGCCCGAAACAAAACAGCAATCGACCGTGTGGGTCTTCCAAGACGAGCCAAATCCAACGAAAGTTGTTCGTGGAAGAAGCACTTCGAAGCAAATGGTCGCCTGTTTCTTCGGCAAAACTGGTCATGTGGCGACTGTTCCGCTTGAGCAACGTAGGACGGCCAATTTTGAGTGCTACCCCACCATTTGTTTACCTGAAGTTTTCGGAGAAATTCGAAAAACGAACAAGAGAAGACGAATCATTGCGCACCATGACAATGCGAGCTCTCACACATCGGCTCAAACCAGCGCCTGTTTGACCGGCCAAAACGTCGAATTGATAGGTCATCTACCGTACAGCCCTGACTTGGCACCCAATGACTTCTTTTTATTCCACACATCAAGAAAATAATGCGTGGTCAACGATTTTCGTCGCCAGAAGATGCGGTTGAAGCACTCACAAACCATGTTTTGGAGGTGTCTCAATCGGAGTGGAAAAAGAGCTTCGAAAATTGGTTTGAGTGCATGAAAAAGTGTATAAATCTTGATGGAGAATATTTTGAAAAACAATAAAACCATTTTCGTTGATAAATATTCCTATTTTCATTATTAGGCCAGAAATATATATATCAGCCCTGGTATACGACATAACTCTGCTGCTTCACATTACAAATTTTTCCAGCTTCGCTCAAAATAACGCGAATGTTAAAAGAGCTGCGGGATTAGTTGCAACAGCAAATCCCAAATTCAGAAAATTGCCAAGAAGCACCATGCTGCTCAAAGGCTTTAAAAACTCAGACGCTACACAGCGAAAGCCAAAGCAGTGTATATTACCCACAGCAGTGGTCTCCATCGAGCACCCAGGAGAACTGTTTAAACTCAGGGCATTAATAGACCAGGCTAAAACTGCAAACAAAACTAGCTTATTTTGAAATTACGGGAATGGGCGGAAGAGTAGTACAAAACTCAAACCAAATCTGCCCCATTACCCTTATTTCTCCCCAAGCGGATAAGCGCATACAAGCAGAAGCTATTGTCTTACATTGGCAAAAGGTTTCACACCTTAAGTTAGCAGACCCCAGCTGCAACACTCCCGCTCAAATATACATTCTATAAGGCAGCGATCTCATACCACAAATTATTCTCGAAGGTGTCGAGAAAATTACAAAAACACCTCTGGCGCAAAATACCATTTACGGATGGGTCCTAAACGGACTAGTTGCGGAACCAGTCACAACAATGACAACACAAGTTGAGGAAATCTCAAACGAGTACCTCAATTCTCAACTGAAGAAATTTTGGGAGTTAGAAGAACTCCCCCCCCATATCGATCACAACCCCAGAAGATCGATATTGTGAGGATTTTTACAAATCCACAACTACTCGATTAGATAATGGCCGGTACGTCGTACGACTATCACTAAAGCCGGATTTTCCCCACACACTCGCCTTAGGTTATTCTCGTACCTCTGCTATCCAAGAGTTTTTAAGTATAGAAAAGACCTACTTAAAAAAAGGTTACCTAAAACCAGAATACGATAAGGTTTTAGAAGAATACCTGCATTTAGACCACATGGAGGAAGTCAGCCCAGGCGAAAAAATTATAAAAGGTAAATACTATTCATTTTACCTGCCACATCATGTAGTAAGAAAGCCAGACAAAAAAAACCACAAAGGTAGGAGTTGTCTTTAACGCATCAAAATAATCAAGTTCGGGGAATTCTTTAAATGATATTTTATTTACGGGATCCCCGCTTCAGCCAGATTTAATGCTCCTCATACTAAATTGGCGTATATACAAATACGTTTTCAATGGGGATGTTGAGAAAATGTATCGACAAATAGTAGTACATAAAGATGATCAAGATTTTCAGCGAATAATTTTCCGAAAATCTCCCAATAATCCACTACGCGACTTTAAATTAAAAACAGTTACCTTTGGCGTAAACTGTGCCCCATACCTCGCTATTCGTACACTCCAAGAACTGGCAGAATACACAAAGTCAGAATTTCCTCTGGCAACACAAGTGTTGAAAACACAAATGTATATAGATGACATTTTGTCTGAAAGCCACAATCTTCCACAGGCATACGAGTCACTAACACAAGTGACATAAGCACTCAATACAGCAAGGTTTCCGTTGAAAAAGATAACGGTGAACCACCCTAATATTTTAAAGGATATATCTAAAGAAAATCTATTAGACACTAATTTTCTTAAATTCGAAAAGGAAAGCATAACAAAAACTTTGGGGATACAATGGAATGTGATTCTGACCAGTTTTCATACACTAATGAGTCAATATCCGCACTATCAGCTGTAACAAAGAAGAAAATTTTATCCTCGGTGGCAAAACTTTTCGACCCCGCAGGATGGCTTTCGCCAATTATGATACAAGCAACAATTCTAATACAAGAATTGTGGCTAGACGGTACTGACTGGGATGAACAAGTGAAACCACTTCGTTTAGAAAAGTGGTCCAAGTTCGCGGGTAATCTGAATGATATCTCACAGATACAAATCCCACGATGGATAAATTATGCCCCAGAGCACAAAGTCGAACTACATGGCTTCTATGATGCCTCTGAAAAGTCATATTATGCCACCATCTATGTGCGCACACAATCTAGCACTGCGACCACTAGTCAGCTTCTGGTAGCCAAGGCAAAGGTGGCTCCGCTAAAAACAATAAGTCTGCCACGACTGGAACTATGTGGTGCGCTACTACTAGCCAAACTAGTATCCATGGTGCAAACGCATCTACATGTGACCAAATAAAAATTTTATCTCTGGTCTGATGCCGAAATTGTATTAGCCTGGTTCGAAAAACCTCCACATGCATGGAAGACGTATATTTCCAATCGAACGTCTCAAATCCTTGACTTAGTGGGATCAGGGACTTGGCGACATGTCGCCAGTGCTGACAATCCTGCCGACCTAGGTACAAGGGAGTGCAAGCCTCTGCACTTTGCAACCACCACTCTTTGGAAAAATCGACTCTTTTCACACGATATTGGATGATATTGACATCCTTGAGCGATTTTCATCATACCCTCGAGCACTCAGAGTAATCGCTTATATGTACAATTTCATCAAGCGACTCAAAATTAGAGTGAAGGGAGAACCCACGCTATACTCCCAAGGCGATACATTGACGCACGTAGACCTAGAAAAGGCAAAGGTCGCTCTTATCATTTATACTCAGTCGCGTCATTTCAGCTGCGAGATGTCACTACTAAGAGAATCGAAGCCGATTGACAAAAAGACTAGTACTAAATCTATTTCTGTATACGAAAGGTCTGCTTCGTGCTAATGGTCGGCTTGCTAACTCAAACCTGACATATGTATAACGAACGCCATCCTCTAATGACACCAGAGAAGTCTCGACTTGCAACATTGCTACTCAAGTACATATATACACATACTAATGTTGCACGCGGAACATCGCCTAATGCAACATATAATCCGCCAAGAGTTCTATATTCCTCGACTTAAGGCTGAAATAAAAAAAGTGCATTTTCATGTGTAAGATCTGCACTATGCATAAAAAGAAGATGAGGACGCAGATTATGGATTACTTCGCTCTGCCTTTCACTATCACCGGTGTTGATTTTGCTGGGCCTTTTCAGATAAAGGCGTCCATGCTAAGGTCTCCCACATTAATGAAAGGCTGCGGCGCTGTCTTTATCTGTTTTACAACAAAAGCAGTGCACCTCGAGCTATGTACTAATCTGACAAAAGAGGCTTTTCTCGCGGCATTTGCTCGCTTCGTCGGACGACGCGGTTTTCCGTCCAAACTTATGAGCGACAATAGAAAAACCTTTATCGGGGCCCAAAGAGCCACAGAAAAACAGAAAAAAAGCTTCAAATCCCACTTAAAAAAGGTAGCTGGAAACTACAAATTTAATTACGAAGAATTTACAACCCTACTAATTCGCATTCAAGCCGTTCTCAATTCACGGCCACTAACAACACTCTCGCAAGATACCTCAGATCTCACAGCCCTAACTGCAGGGCACTTTCTCAAAGGAGCAGCGTAGCCTATAGGGACGTCGTTGCACTGTCTTTTGTGGATCTATTAACTAATTTCCAACAGCCCTGTCGAGACTCGAGTTTTTGGTATTCCGCTAATAAACCAGTCAGAGTAGCATTTTAGGATATTTGTTAAGACAATTTTATCGGAATCAACTTAATCTGTATCAGAACTTATATTATCCTCATAATCAGTTAAAGTCACCATATCTATCATTTTCGTTTTATAAATTTGAAATTTATTAGCGTCTATCATTACGCCAAAGCCTTGGGTAAGAATCTCTCGACCAACTAACACATCGTATTTCAAATACTTGTCTAAAATTACATGTAACAAAATCTCAAAGCAGTATTGATCAATATTTATATTACATAAAATTTGTTTAGTGCTATAAATTGCATCGTTACTTATGCCATTGAGTTTTACAACATTATTAACTTTATGCCAAATCTTTCCGCAGCAATTGCATTTTACCAGGGACGGAGATTTGAACTTTTTACGATCCGAGCCAGTGGCATCGTCTTCTATGCTACGCTTGATGTAGGAGTGTGCCTTCAACTGTTGTTGTAGCTCGTTGCGAGTTTTTACATTGGCGGTAAAAATCCAGCGCGCCAACTTGCTGTCAACTTGCGCCATGTGAGCCAAAGTTATAGACACAACTATTTCTTTTAACTCCTTGGCTTTCCATTTAGACATAAGCATCGTGACAATCCGGCTGCCGTATTCAGCAAAGCCTTCTTCTGGTTTCGGTCGACCATTCAATATATTGAGAACCATGCCAGCAGAAGTTTCAATTCCAACAAAACGCTGAAGAAACGGTTCCCTGAACTGCGCCCAAGTGATGCTGGCAAAGTATATTTGTGAAAGCCACTGTGATGCGGTGCCTTCTATTGCCTTACTTAGTCCTATCACCAGATTGCTACCTTGAAGAACGTTATAGAAAATATGAGGTCCACCGTACTACACCAAGATGAGCGCTCCACTCCAGCAACGTCAGGGTTAAATTTTGATAGGGTAATGTGTGACGCTTTACCATCGGATTGCGATCCCTTTGGATTTTGCATGTTTTTAATTATTTCCATCAGGTTGCGATTTTGCAGTTCCAACGCTAACAAATGTGGATCAGTAGGCAAAACAGATCCCACTTCTGATGTCGGAGAAGGCTCCCCTCTTCTCGGTGGCATAACATTAACTAACTCGTCACGCACATTCTAAGCTACTTCACACTAATTTATCATTCTACGACACATACATACATACATACGGCATACAATTTGCCTATGCCGGTATATACAACGTACATAGAGTACAAAATGAAATTAAAATTTCACAAATTTTACAAAATTCCGAAAAAATAAAGCGGTAAATGCGAAATTTGAATTTATTAAAAATTTTAAAGTTTGCTAATTAAAAAAAAAAATTACGGTCAAAATAAAACAAAAAATTTTAAGAGTTGGTAGAAAGAAAAGCGCATGTAGTGGCATTTTAGTGGCACATACTTAGATTCAAAGACCAAATCGGCACCTGTCCAGCAATACCCCTTGTTCTTGTTAAAGCTTAGTATCCAGCTCTCAAGAAATGTAAAAACTTCATATAAAAAAACGCTTAAGAAACGGTCAAGTAACTTTCCTGCGATAAATTTACTTGTGCTAGTATGCTCTAAAGCTCTAAAGAAATCTAGTACTAAATTTTAATAAATTTTTTCAATAAAATGCGAATATGGCAAACCTGGTTTTGCGAAGAAACATGAAATCAACAATTGTTTCTTGAAAGAAATTCGAAGTAAATCCTTAAAATCATCATAAATTAGTTAAAATAATTATTATAAGGTATATTTCATTTTGAAATGTTGTATAAAACCTACCAATTATCAACAACCTTCTTTAAATAGCAATGAAAATATTTATGTTACTACATACATACATATTACGCACAAAGTTTATTTTCGTTGTTTATTCTCTCTTGCTCTTTTTATGTGGATCATTCACAATGCGTAACCAGCTGTCAAAATTACTTGAGAACTAATCTATTTTTTTTCTTGAGCAATTACTTGAGAGCTGAAATCTTGCGAGAAACTTTGTACCAACTGTTTGTCACATACGCATGCGCTCAAAGATTGCGAAAGCAAATTTAATTGCGTTTATTGCCATATGAGGGCTGCTATATATATTTATGGGCTAGGCAACACTCAGTGTTGCCAGGTGCAATCTGACATTTCTATTGGAACGTTTGACATTTTTTGGCATAACATCACTCAGAACGTTTTGTCATTTAATCGTGAATTGTTCTATTTATAGGGAATTAAAAAATTCATCTCGGCCAAAAAATGGAACTAACTCGTGAACATTTTCGTGCGATCATTTTTCACAACTTTCGACGTGGATTATCACGACAAGAGTGCATCGATGAACTAAAATCTTTGTATGGCTATGAAGCACCATCCTATACCACTGTGAAAAACTGTTACAACGAATTCAATCGTGGCCGACGCTCGCTCAAAGACGAATTCCGTGAAGGTCGTCCAAAAACAGCCGTTGTGCCAGAAAACATCGATGTAACATACCTTCAGATAGAGGCATGCCTATGCATTTCTCCCACCAGCATACATTCGATATTGCATGAACACCCGGCCGTAAAAAAGGTTTGTTCTCGTTGGATCCCGCACAATTTGACAATCGCTCAAAAAAAGGCTCGTGTGGATTGGTGTAAAGAAATGCTGAAAGAATACGATCGCGGTGCTTCAAAAGACGTTTATAAGATTGTCACAGGCGACGAGTCATGGATCTATGCGTATGAGCCCGAAACAAAACAGCAATCGACCGTGTGGGTCTTCCAAGACGAGCCAAATCCAACGAAAGTTGTTCGTGGAAGAAGCACTTCGAAGCAAATGGTCGCCTGTTTCTTCGGCAAAACTGGTCATGTGGCGACTGTTCCGCTTGAGCAACGTAGGACGGCCAATTTTGAGTGCTACCCCACCATTTGTTTACCTGAAGTTTTCGGAGAAATTCGAAAAACGAACAAGAGAAGACGAATCATTGCGCACCATGACAATGCGAGCTCTCACACATCGGCTCAAACCAGCGCCTGTTTGACCGGCCAAAACGTCGAATTGATAGGTCATCTACCGTACAGCCCTGACTTGGCACCCAATGACTTCTTTTTATTCCACACATCAAGAAAATAATGCGTGGTCAACGATTTTCGTCGCCAGAAGATGCGGTTGAAGCACTCACAAACCATGTTTTGGAGGTGTCTCAATCGGAGTGGAAAAAGAGCTTCGAAAATTGGTTTGAGTGCATGAAAAAGTGTATAAATCTTGATGGAGAATATTTTGAAAAACAATAAAACCATTTTCGTTGATAAATATTCCTATTTTCATTATTAGGCCAGAAATATATATATCAGCCCTGGTATACGACATAACTCTGCTGCTTCACATTACAAATTTTTCCAGCTTCGCTCAAAATAACGCGAATGTTAAAAGAGCTGCGGGATTAGTTGCAACAGCAAATCCCAAATTCAGAAAATTGCCAAGAAGCACCATGCTGCTCAAAGGCTTTAAAAACTCAGACGCTACACAGCGAAAGCCAAAGCAGTGTATATTACCCACAGCAGTGGTCTCCATCGAGCACCCAGGAGAACTGTTTAAACTCAGGGCATTAATAGACCAGGCTAAAACTGCAAACAAAACTAGCTTATTTTGAAATT
Organism: Bactrocera correcta; assembly: GCA_027475135.1. Classification (NCBI taxonomy): domain Eukaryota; kingdom Metazoa; phylum Arthropoda; class Insecta; order Diptera; family Tephritidae; genus Bactrocera; species Bactrocera correcta. The sequence continues at coordinate 40,517,034 of CM050326.1, forward strand.
ACGGGAATGGGCGGAAGAGTAGTACAAAACTCAAACCAAATCTGCCCCATTACCCTTATTTCTCCCCAAGCGGATAAGCGCATACAAGCAGAAGCTATTGTCTTACATTGGCAAAAGGTTTCACACCTTAAGTTAGCAGACCCCAGCTGCAACACTCCCGCTCAAATATACATTCTATAAGGCAGCGATCTCATACCACAAATTATTCTCGAAGGTGTCGAGAAAATTACAAAAACACCTCTGGCGCAAAATACCATTTACGGATGGGTCCTAAACGGACTAGTTGCGGAACCAGTCACAACAATGACAACACAAGTTGAGGAAATCTCAAACGAGTACCTCAATTCTCAACTGAAGAAATTTTGGGAGTTAGAAGAACTCCCCCCCCATATCGATCACAACCCCAGAAGATCGATATTGTGAGGATTTTTACAAATCCACAACTACTCGATTAGATAATGGCCGGTACGTCGTACGACTATCACTAAAGCCGGATTTTCCCCACACATTCGCCTTAGGTTATTCTCGTACCTCTGCTATCCAAGAGTTTTTAAGTATAGAAAAGACCTACTTAAAAAAAGGTTACCTAAAACCAGAATACGATAAGGTTTTAGAAGAATACCTGCATTTAGACCACATGGAGGAAGTCAGCCCAGGCGAAAAAATTATAAAAGGTAAATACTATTCATTTTACCTGCCACATCATGTAGTAAGAAAGCCAGACAAAAAAAACCACAAAGGTAGGAGTTGTCTTTAACGCATCAAAATAATCAAGTTCGGGGAATTCTTTAAATGATATTTTATTTACGGGATCCCCGCTTCAGCCAGATTTAATGCTCCTCATACTAAATTGGCGTATATACAAATACGTTTTCAATGGGGATGTTGAGAAAATGTATCGACAAATAGTAGTACATAAAGATGATCAAGATTTTCAGCGAATAATTTTCCGAAAATCTCCCAATAATCCACTACGCGACTTTAAATTAAAAACAGTTACCTTTGGCGTAAACTGTGCCCCCTACCTCGCTATTCGTACACTCCAAGAACTGGCAAAATACACAAAGTCAGAATTTCCTCTGGCAACACAAGTGTTGAAAACACAAATGTATATAGATGACATTTTGTCTGAAAGCCACAATCTTCCACAGGCATACGAGTCACTAACACAAGTGACATAAGCACTCAATACAGCAAGGTTTCCGTTGAAAAAGATAACGGTGAACCACCCTAATATTTTAAAGGATATATCTAAAGAAAATCTATTAGACACTAATTTTCTTAAATTCGAAAAGGAAAGCATAACAAAAACTTTGGGGATACAATGGAATGTGATTCTGACCAGTTTTCATACACTAATGAGTCAATATCCGCACTATCAGCTGTAACAAAGAAGAAAATTTTATCCTCGGTGGCAAAACTTTTCGACCCCGCAGGATGGCTTTCGCCAATTATGATACAAGCAACAATTCTAATACAAGAATTGTGGCTAGACGGTACTGACTGGGATGAACAAGTGAAACCACTTCGTTTAGAAAAGTGGTCCAAGTTCGCGGGTAATCTGAATGATATCTCACAGATACAAATCCCACGATGGATAAATTATGCCCCAGAGCACAAAGTCGAACTACATGGCTTCTATGATGCCTCTGAAAAGTCATATTATGCCACCATCTATGTGCGCACACAATCTAGCACTGCGACCACTAGTCAGCTTCTGGTAGCCAAGGCAAAGGTGGCTCCGCTAAAAACAATAAGTCTGCCACGACTGGAACTATGTGGTGCGCTACTACTAGCCAAACTAGTATCCATGGTGCAAACGCATCTACATGTGACCAAATAAAAATTTTATCTCTGGTCTGATGCCGAAATTGTATTAGCCTGGTTCGAAAAACCTCCACATGCATGGAAGACGTATATTTCCAATCGAACGTCTCAAATCCTTGACTTAGTGGGATCAGGGACTTGGCGACATGTCGCCAGTGCTGACAATCCTGCCGACCTAGGTACAAGGGAGTGCAAGCCTCTGCACTTTGCAACCACCACTCTTTGGAAAAATCGACTCTTTTCACACGATATTGGATGATATTGACATCCTTGAGCGATTTTCATCATACCCTCGAGCACTCAGAGTAATCGCTTATATGTACAATTTCATCAAGCGACTCAAAATTAGAGTGAAGGGAGAACCCACGCTATACTCCCAAGGCGATACATTGACGCACGTAGACCTAGAAAAGGCAAAGGTCGCTCTTATCATTTATACTCAGTCGCGTCATTTCAGCTGCGAGATGTCACTACTAAGAGAATCGAAGCCGATTGACAAAAAGACTAGTACTAAATCTATTTCTGTATACGAAAGGTCTGCTTCGTGCTAATGGTCGGCTTGCTAACTCAAACCTGACATATGTATAACGAACGCCATCCTCTAATGACACCAGAGAAGTCTCGACTTGCAACATTGCTACTCAAGTACATATATACACATACTAATGTTGCACGCGGAACATCGCCTAATGCAACATATAATCCGCCAAGAGTTCTATATTCCTCGACTTAAGGCTGAAATAAAAAAAGTGCATTTTCATGTGTAAGATCTGCACTATGCATAAAAAGAAGATGAGGACGCAGATTATGGATTACTTCGCTCTGCCTTTCACTATCACCGGTGTTGATTTTGCTGGGCCTTTTCAGATAAAGGCGTCCATGCTAAGGTCTCCCACATTAATGAAAGGCTGCGGCGCTGTCTTTATCTGTTTTACAACAAAAGCAGTGCACCTCGAGCTATGTACTAATCTGACAAAAGAGGCTTTTCTCGCGGCATTTGCTCGCTTCGTCGGACGACGCGGTTTTCCGTCCAAACTTATGAGCGACAATAGAAAAACCTTTATCGGGGCCCAAAGAGCCACAGAAAAACAGAAAAAAAGCTTCAAATCCCACTTAAAAAAGGTAGCTGGAAACTACAAATTTAATTACGAAGAATTTACAACCCTACTAATTCGCATTCAAGCCGTTCTCAATTCACGGCCACTAACAACACTCTCGCAAGATACCTCAGATCTCACAGCCCTAACTGCAGGGCACTTTCTCAAATGAGCACCCATTCTGTCCACACCTGAGCCAGGCGTGGAGTCGCTATCCTTAATAAACCCGATGGGAGAGAATTAAAATTCTTCATCATAATTTCAGTCGCAGATGGAAAGAAGACTATTGAAAGGACCTCCACAAGAGGTATCGATGGAAAACATCAGAAAATGCGCCAAAGCTTGGAGATTGTGTACTTATTAACGACGATTGTCTCCCACCTACCGAGTGGCGACTTGGCCGTATAGAAAAGCTCCATTACGGCTCAGACGGTCACATCCGGGTAGTTGATCTCCGTGTTCAAAGCGGAATACTAACCAGACCGCTGGTTAAATTATGCTTTCTACCAACCGCGTATAATAGCGAAAATCCGATACCAAGTAGTCCGAACATAATGCCGAAACACAAATGAAAATAAAATCAATCTTCTTCTTCTTTACTGGCGTAGACACCGCTTACGCGATTATAGCCGAGTCAACAACAGCGCGCCAGTCGTTTCTTCTCTTCGCTACGTGGCGCCAATTGGATATTCCAAGCGAGGCCAGGTCCTTCTCCACTTGGTCCTTCCAACGGAGTGGAGGTCTTCTTCTTCCTCTGTTTCCCGCGGCGGGTACTACATGACCTAGCCAGCGTAGCCGTTGTCTTTTAATTCGCTGAACTATGTCAATGTCGTGGAATATCTCGTACAGCTCATCGTTCCATCGAATGCGATATTCGCCGTGGCCAACGCGCAAAGGACCATAAATCTTTCGCAGAACCTTTCTCTCGAAAACTCGCAACGTCGACTCATCCGTTGTTGACATCGTCCAAGCGTCTGCATCATATAGCAGGACGGAAATTATGAGTGACTTATAGAGTTTGGTTTTTGTCTGTCGAGATAGGACTTTGCTTCTCAATTGCCTACTTAGTCCGAAGTAGCACCTGTTGGCAAGAGTTATCCTGCGTTGCATTTCCAGGCTGACATTGTTGGTGTTGTTTACGCTGGTTCCAAGATAGACGAAATTATCTACAAGTTCAAAGTTATTATTATTATTATTAATTGAATACAAATTACAATTAATATATATATATAGCACTAGCGGTTAAGCCATCAGCTTTACGTTATTATGGTTTTGATAATAGTAAAACATTTATATTTCAAAGTACAAACTCATTTTGCTTATAACGTATATAAATCTCTTTATGTTTTCTTCGTTTACTTCTGAAAGAAGTTCTTCTATTGTGCAGTTTGTTGTAGATTGTCTTATTGAGTTAACTGCAGTACAGCTTGAGACGATATGTTTGAAAGTAAGTATCCCATCGTTGCAGAATTGACAAGTTTGTGGGCTGCCTCTTTGAAAAAGAAACTTGTGCGTTAACCGTGTGTGCCCTAGGCGAAAGCGAGTGTATATTATAATGTTTCGTCTTGAAATTGTTGTTGGAAAGATTGGAGGAACCAAGTTTGGGTTTATGCATTTGTAGTCGTGGTCCTTATTTTGCCAATGATCAACCATAAGATTCCGATTTACTTTATTGATTGTATTTTTTAGGTCTTTCTTGTTAAAGCTGATTGTTATGTGTAACGGTGAGTTGGTGGCTAGTTTTGCTGCTGCGTCTGCCGAAGTGTTGCCCTTTGTACCGATGTGGCTGGGAATCCATATCAACTTAATTTTTGTAGCATTGGAAGTTAATATATCTCTGATTTGGGATATCACGGTAACGTTATTGTTAATGTTTTTTTACCGATAGCAGAGTTGAGAGTGAGTCGCTAAAGATAAGCCATTTCCCTTTGCTTTTCTTTGCTATTTTACAAGCGTGGTAGACTGCGGTTGCTTCTGCAGTATATACAGATGCGTATGATGGCAGTATAGAGGTAGATAGTGTTTCGTTCTCGTTAACGACGCTATATGCGGTTATGTCCTTATATTTGGAGCCGTCAGTATATAAGGTAGACCAGTCGTGGTATTTGCTGTGTATATAATGAAAGTGCTGGAGATACATTGAAATTGGAGTGAATTCTTTTTTGAATTTTGTTAACTGCAGTAATATGCAGTTTGTAGGGAGTGCCCATTGTGGGTTTTGAATCTTTATGTTGGCATTATGATCCAGCGGCATGTCTTTAGGACATCCAACACAATTCGAATACAAATTAAAGCAAATTAATGGGTAGGTTATTCTCTTCTTAATTGGAGTAGACAACGCTTACGCGATTATAGCCGAGTTAACAACCGCGCGCCAGTCGTTTCTTCTTTTCGCTACGTGGCGCCAATTGGATATTCCAAGCGAAGCCAGGTCCTTCTCCACTTGGTCCTTCCAACGGAGTGGAGGTCTTCCTTTTCCTCTGCTTCCCCTGGCGGGTACTGCGTCGAATACTTTCAGAGCTGGAGTGTTTTCGTCCATCCGGACAACATGACCTAGCCAGCGTAGCCGCTGTCTGTTAATTCGCTGAACTATGTCAATGTCGTCGTATATCTCGAACAGCTCATCGTTCCATCGAATGCGATATTCGCCGTGGCCAACGCGCAAAGGACCATAAATCTTTCGCAGAATTTTTCTCTCAAAAACTCGCGACGTCGACTCATCCGTTGTTGACATCGTCCAAGCCTCTGCACCATATAGCAGGACGGGAATTATGAGTGACTAATAGAGTTTGGTTTTTGTCTGTCGAGAGAGGACTTTGCTTCTCAATTGCCTACTCAGGCCGAAGTAGCACCTGTTGGCAAGAGTTATCCTGCATTGGATTTCTAGGCTGACGTTGTTGGTTGTGTTTACGCTGGTTCCAAGATAGACGAAATTATCTACAACTTTAAAGTTATGACTGTCAATAGTGACGTGAGTGCTAAGTCGCGAGTACGACGACTGTTTGTTTGATGACAGGAGATATTTCGTCTTGCCCTCGTTCACTGCCAGACCCATTTCTTTTGCTTCCTTGTCCAGTCTGGAGAAAGCAGAACTAACGGCGCGGGTGTTGAGGCCGATGATATCAATATCATCGGCATACGCCAGCAGTTGTACACTCTTATAGAAGATGGTACCTTCTCTGTTGAGTTCTGCAGCTCGAACTATTTTCTCCAGAAGCAGGTTGAAAAAGTCGCACGATAGAGAATCGCCTTGTCTGAAACCTCGTTTGGTATCGAACGGCTCGGAGAGGTCCTTCCCGATTCTGACGGAGCTTTTCGTGTTGCTCAACGTCAGCTTACACAGCCGTATTAGTTTTGCGGGGATACCAAATTCAGACATCGCGGCATAAAGGCAGCTCCTTTTCGTGCTGTCGAAAGCAGCTTTGAAATCGACGAAGAGGTGGTGTGTGTCGATTCTCCTTTCACGGGTCTTTTCCAAGATTTGGCGCATCGTGAATATCTGGTCGATTGTTGATTTACCAGGTCTAAAGCCACACTGATAAGGTTCAATCAGTTTGTTGACGGTGGGCTTTAATCTTTCACACAATACGCTCGACAGAACCTTATATGCGATATTGAGGAGGCTAATCCCACGGTAGTTGTCCCAGATTGTGGGGTCTCCTTTTTTATGGATTGGGCATAGCACACTTAAATTCCACTCGTTGGGCATACTTTCGTCCGACCATATTTTGCAAAGAAGCTGATGCATGCACCTTATCAGATCTTCACCGCCGTGTTTGAAAAGCTTGGCCGGCAATCCATCGGCCCCTGCCGATTCGTTGTTTTTCAGGCGGGCAATTGCTATTCGAACTTCTTCATGGTCGGGCAATGGAATGTCTGCTCCATCGTCATCGATTGCGGTATCGGGATCGTTTTCTCCTGGTGTTGTGAGTTCACTGCCATTCAGTAGGCTGGAGAAATGTTCCCTCCATATTTTAAGTATGCTCTGGGCATCGATAACTAGATCACCTTTGGAGGTTCTACAAGAGTATGCTCCGGTCTTGAAACTTTCTGTAAGCCGCCGCATCTTTTCGTAGAATTTTCGAGCATTACCCCTGTCGGCCAGCTTACCAAGCTCCTCGTACTCACGCATTTCGGCCTTTTTCTTTTTCTGTCTACAAATGCGTCTCGCTTCCCTCTTCAACTCTCGGTATATATCCCATCCCGCACGTGTTGTGGTCGATCGTAACGTTGTGAGGTAGGCAGCCTGTTTTCTCTCCGCTGCGACACGGCACTCCTCGTCGTACCAGCTGTTCTTTTGCACTTTCCGAAAACCAATGGTTTCGGTTGCAGCTGTACGTAAGGAGTTTGAAATACCGTCCCACAGTTCCCTTATACCTAGTTGTTGACGAGTGCTCTCAGAGAGCAGGAGTGCAAGCCGAGTATAAAAACGTTAAAATCAATCAATCAATGAAAATAAGTCAATAAAACCGCAACCCGCAACAAACCGTTACAAATAACCGTTAAAATTACAAAAAATGGTCGGTCAATACGACGACCCAGTCATGCCACATAACGTGGCACAATCGCATATTCCATTTATATACTACCATGTATATTCAAATACAATCTTTTACAGAGATCAAGACTACTCCAAAACCTACTGTTCGGTCGGCAACCAACGTGGCACGTACTGGGCCTATCCCTTCGCCCCGCCCAACTAATGTTACTGCATCGATTACTGATTCTGGTAGTGGCTCCGCCCAAGCCGAGCCGCGTCGCATCCGATGCCCGCCATGTCGCCAGAAACACCGACTACAGCACTGTGGGCTCTTTAAGGAGTTATCACCGACACAACGCGAGGGTGTTTCCCAGGCACATGAACACTGCCTGTCGCACACACATGTAACGCAGGAGTGTGCTGCCGACGATTTATGCCACATGTGTGGCAGACCACATCACACGCTGCTGCACAGGACCCCACGACGCGATGTAAGTCGGCCAGCTGCCTCAAGCACGGATAGTCCAAGGCTAGCAAAACGGACGGTATGACGCCGAGCTACTGCAGCCCGGCCTGAGCCCCATCAATGGCATCCACACCACGTTGCACCCACCAGGCGTCGTCCAAAAGCGCCACAGCATCTCCCCGCTACTGGACTCAGCAACGTAGTGGCCACTCTCTAGCAACTACAGAGATTGCTAGGCTGAATATTCGCCTAGGGAGGCCGGGATGGCTAAATGAGATAAGCCTAATGAGAAGAATTTAGAAATTCCACTGGATAATTCACGGCGTCGTCTTCATTGTCTAGACAATCGATCCATTTGTATGAGCGCAAGTCTCCTTGAATTTGACTTTGAATCTTCCAGTTTAAGTCAACAACATCGATATTTTTGGCAGCTAACATTGCGCGTGCACTTACGGAATCGTAGTTACAATAATTAATTGATAAACGGCAGATGGAATTGATATCAAACCACCGATGCTTTCCATGTATAACATCAAGGCAGTTCCGAATAGAGCAATGTTCTCGCAAACGGATAACTGACGAAAGTTCTATCTCTAATTCAGGAATTTCCGCAGAAATAATTTCATCAATTTGATCTGGTGTAATCACCATCCACCAACCAAAGAAGAATGTGTGCGTGAGGTAAACCTCCTTTTTGCTACTGAACAGAGTACATAGCATAAGTTGCTTCAAGATAAAGTCCATCAAACATCGCAGCTGTTGTTTAAAAAGTCGTGCTGTGACATCATGACGATCGCTTGCTGATTAGCCGCGATCCATAATTCTGCACGTATGTCATCGCATCCTGGGAGTACTCGGTCATGTGTCTTGGGCTGCTAATGTATGTTGATGCCAAAAACTAACGCCGACCGATATTAGAGCCACCTCTTTGTGGCATCGTAGCAAATCTCAATCTGTAATAGTCGAAATAAAGGAAGTAAACGACAAATTTGAACGATTCAAACAATTAAAAACAAAAACAAAACAATTAAAAAAAATTGTATGAAAAAAAGTTACTTTTTTGAATTATCCATTTTTCCCACTCTTCCTCACGAAAAGCTTACGGTTATTTTATTTCTAAACCTTCCCCGATCCACAGCGAACAGCCTCTGAAAATGTTATCAAGATTGGTTCAGCCGTTCTCGAGCCCTTACTAACAAACAAACATTCTTTTGTTTGTATGGGAAAAAGAAAAGGGCTGTTTTAGGAGTTTTTCGACAATTATTCGAATTTTTCTCGCCATAAAAACCATCTTTGAGCCTCAGCGAACATATAGAAAGAAGAATTGACTAAATTGGTCCAATCGTTGTTGAGTTATGCGCTTACCAACACATTTTGCGATTCATTTTTATAATATAAGAAGATAATAACCGTTAGGTGTGCAAAAGTAATATATGCTTTGTTGAAACATGTTGCGAGAGTATAAACCTTAAAATTACACTAGACTCTGACTGCCTCTTATCCAGTATCTAACGTTTTCATTGTCTTTTACAATACGTAGATATTTATGTATGTAGTGGAAAATTTATTGTAAACTTAATTAGTGTGAATAACATTTTTAAATATCGTTTGAGTAAATTTGTCGATGTCTATACCATCTATTCGTTGGCTTGCAATAACTATCTGTTATCTACCGATTTTCGCCGATTACAAGTTTTCCTTTAAGTATAGTTCGTATAGTCTCCTCTTTTTGAGATAGTTTCTTTTGCATTTTTTCGATCTCTTGCAGATGACGGGCATGCAGGCCCCGCACTTGGGACTCTTTATGCTTTACAATGGTTTCAAGACGTTTTAGAGCGTCCCAAGTACTTTGTATATTTACTTGTCCTTCCTCCATTTTTTGGGTCCATTGCAATGCAATTCGCAACCGTGCCTTCAACCGATCTCTAGAGCGCTTGATTTTTTCGGTAGTTCGTTGAAAAGAAATTACGCTATTTTGAAATTCTTCTATTGCAGTACGCTGCTCTTCCAGTCTCTTCTCTAACGTTTCATTTTTCATTCTCATTTCAGAAATTTTCCTATTATCTTCCACATGTTGCGATTGAAGTTCTTCAACAGATTTCACCAGCATATGTTTCTCGTCTTTGTACTGCTCTTTCAACTGTTCTAAAAGTGCTTTACACTCTTGTAAATCGTGCTCCATGCCATCAGTGGCATGCGGCTTGAAACTTTTGAGCGACAATAGCTCATTCTTGCTGCGTGTATAAGCCGCTTGTAAATGTTCCAGGTCTAAAACCAGAGACTGCATTTTTTGCTCATAACAATGCATTACTTCCATTAACTTTTCTTTGGCCAAGTCCGATTTTCTTGTTTGAGCTTCAACTTTTGCGCGGCAGACATCCATTTGTGCTTGCAATCGGGTACGTTCTTCCCGCCAAGAGCTAACCTCTCGACGAAAGCTTTCGTTTTGTAGCAATAGACTATTATTTTCTTCTAGTGCCTTTTTCAGTTCCCCTGTGAAATGTTCAAATTCCTGTTTATATTGTTGTATTAAGTGTTCTTTATCCCGAATCATTTCATCATACGAATGTAGCAACGGCGCAAGTGAATGTGTTCGTACATCATTCTCTTCCCACGTTGATTTAGAAGACGAATGTGGAGCAACATCATCCGAACCTGTGTAATTTGTAACATCTTTAGAAAGGCGCAAACGATCCTGATAATTTTCAATTTGTACATTAAGGCGATATACAAGAGTCTTCATCATCGATACATCAGACGCTAATGTCTGATTTTCAGTCAAACATTTATCTCGTTGTTGCGTTAGTTCCTGACAATGACTACAATTTGCAACTTCCAACTGCAAGCTCTCTATACGATCCTCTAGGGTATGTATGTGCGAACGAAGCTGTTTGTTTTGTACGTCAAATTGTTCATTAAATTTGTGTAAGGTGGCTAAACGTTGCAACAATTTTTCCATTTGCTTGTCTTTGGATTGCAACTGTAAGGAAAATAGAAACTCATTCCACTTTATTTGAAAATATTGAACAGTTGTGTTATTAGATATTACCACTTCATTGAAATAACTGTTAATGCGGATGCTTTGTTTAATATTGCGTTCATGTTCCTCGGAACGATTTTCAGCAGATCGAGAACGACGATCAAAGTTGCCCGAAAAGGTATGCACCTGTTTTTCCGAGTAACGTTTTTTGTGAACTTTGTGATTTGAATCATGACAGTGTTTCCCGTCTTGCATTTGCTGACAGTCAGAGAGGTCCAGATCCGTAACGATTAAATGTTTGCGTTGAATTTCGTTTTGTACCGAAGTCATATTTATTAAGAAATTTATCTAGTACATTAAATTGTCTTCACTGACTGGCATTTCATTTCTACTGTAATAATTGTAAGAACAAAGTAGTATACAAAACAAGCATTATACATCTCCATGGTGAATACTAGAAATATATGTATTCATACTTGCATATGTACATATGTAAGTTTGTATGTAGCATTTTTGGGGGTGGATGCATGTCATTTATTAACTTGCATTGAGACAAAATATATGTAGGTCTTTAATAATAACTTCAAAGCCGTTTTGCGTTTAATTAAACTTTTATTTTATTCCTTGCTTCGTTAAATAAAACAAATATTTTAAATTATATCGCATTTTTGTTCATGTTTAAGAACTTTAGTTAAACTATAAAAATATATTTTTTGGTAAAAATAACCAAAAGTTTGTTCAAATTAAATTATTTTATTTTACGTTAAGGATACGTAAATGGCAGTAGAGGCAGAAAAATCTCATACTGTCATATCTTATAGTTGAAGTAGAAAATTAGTGACTCGCTTCGTTTCGCTTTTGGTTAAAGGCTATTCGTACATATGTATGTGTGCATTATTGCATAAAATATATCATATTTTCAGCTAGTTAGGTTGAAAATTTAAATTCAGTTTTATAAATTTTCCGATCTTCTCCAATACACCAGAATACACAGATTGCATGAGTTGTTTGTAAGCTTCTTCGCCCATTTGCATTCGCAGTGTATTTAATTGCCATTCCAAATATTCTGTGAGTACAATTTTATGTACTGGATCTTTAAGAGATAGCTGTCTACAGCGATCATAATGATAAGTCTTATAGTCAAAATCGTCCATTATACAAAAATTGCTTGTATCCAGGTCGTGTTCATCGAGAAAAACTAAAGAGTCGCAGAATTTGATTTCCTTCTCGCCAGCTGGACAGGGCGGTGTATTTACAACGATATCAGAACTGTCGATATTGTCAACTTCATTATCTTCTTCGCGCATCACATCCATAAGTGTGTCTCCAATATTTTGCATAATTGCTGGAAACCGATCTATTAATATTGAATTATTAGTAAAGATCGATGCGAAGGATAGCGCAAAAAGCTTTCGTTTTTCTATTTCTGTTACCAACGGCATCTTACGTATCCACACGTCAAGTATAGTTTCTAAAGCATTAGGCAACTGTAATTCTTGCAAGACTGCAGTGAAAACAGTTTGACTAATAAGCAATACTCTTGCAACCATCATCAAATACATTGACATCAGAATAGGAAATTCTTTGTCCAGGTACACTTGCTTAAAAATATAAGGCAAGGCGGGTCGTACCAATTCCAATCCATAATTTGCATCTGACTTTAAACAAGTTTCGAACACTTTAAGCATCAATGTAACGCCTTCTGGCCGCAAATCATCGAACATTCGCGCACAAAACTGGACGAATTCCTTTCCATAGCGTTCAAGAAATGAATGTGCATCCAAGAGTATATATGCTTGAATGAGGATCAAAACTATTCGCAAATTTTCCGAGGACATTTCAATGATAGGCAGAAGGTTTTTGCATAAATCTAGCAGTTCTGTAGACATAACTGTCGAATTCTCTACAACGGCAACCCAAAGCGCCAAACCTTCCTCCATGAGGTATATGTATGACAGCTCCTAAAAAAAAAAAAAAAAACAAGAAAAGGGAATTACAATTAACATAACAAAAATATTAATCATTAACAATATATCCACTTTTAACAAGAAACGTCTCAACCAAAGAAATTAGTTAACTTAATTAAATAGCAAGTGAATTTCTAAAACTAGTCTCTAGTAAAAATTGGAGCGGCATAAAAAATGTCTAAATTGAATAAATTCGTGAAAGAACTCGATATTTAATGGAAATACTGTGATAATTAAAGAAATCACTTATGTGTTAGAATATAAAAACATTATATCACTATGGATGTTTTAAATTCAAAAAAAAGTTTATTCCGTATATGGAAATATCGATGGTATTTGTACTTTTATTCTTCATACATTACATTTAAACTCTATTTTTGCTATATATTTGAGCTTGCTTGCTAATTATAATATTATTTGAATACATTTTTTGGTCTTAACAAAAACTGAGGCGCATTTTAATTTTGAAATCTTCGAGTTTGTACGCATAGACCAATCTGTTATTCTAAAGTCACAGACTGAAACTAAAACAATTTTAAGCTGATGTTTTTTAGATTGACATCTTCTGATTGCCACAGTGCTAATATTGGGTTGTCAAAAAAGTCTTGCGGTATTTTTATAGAATCAATTCGTGTGGCACCCATACATCGAGCTTCTTAGTGACTCCAAGCTTCTTCAAATGGTTTATAACGGTTTGATGACTACTATGCCGGTCTCCTTCCACCAATTCAGCGATTTTATCGCAATTTTCGGCGACAGGCCTTCCGGAGCGTGGCGCATCTTCGACCACCTCTACACCCGGACGGACGGACAGACAGACAGTCAAACGGATTTCAACTTTTCTCGTCACGCTGATCATTTATATTCACATAACCGTATATCTATCTCGATTAGTTAAGGTGATACGTACACCGTTAGGTGAAAAAAAAAACAATAGTACTGGTTGCAAGAATATAACAATGGTAGAAATTCCACGAAAATTAAAAGAAGCCATAAAATAGCAGCTGTTAAATTTATAATTTGTTTTGTCATTTGCTACTGTATGTGTGTATCTTTTATTTGTGTATGCTTCTTTATTGTAGCTATAGTTCTTCCTAAATAATATACATATATAAATAAATAAAGCTAGACTGTCGCTTATCACTTAAAGGTACAGATAAGTAGCAGTCTTACTTACAGAGGTCCAAGAGAAAACAACAACTCTCTCTTACAGAGGTTTCTGCTTCTCGCTAATAGAGGTTTTGGGAGCTTAAAATTACGGTCATGGCTATTACTCTTACTTTTAGAGCTTTCTCACTCACTCACCAGTTCTCACTAACCCAGGTTTGACTGTACATATGTGTATTTTTACATTTTTTTCTCTTGAGTGGATTTGATTCCTTCATTTTCCCTCCAATTATATGTTGTCATAATTAAGTTTATTATTTATTATTATATAATTATAGTTATAATTGAGTAGATAAGACAATTCTGTCTAAAATCTTATTTCAATTATTAGTCGACGTGATGTCGTATATTCATATGTATACGTCATTTTTGCATACTTTGTCAATAACAAATAAATGTAAATGTAATAAATATAATCGGTTGTCAAAAAAGTCTTGCGGTATTTTTATTAAATCAATTCGTGTGGCACCCATACTTCGAGCATTTTAGTGACTCCAAGCTTCTTCAAATGGTTTATAACGGTTTGATGACTACTATGCCGGTCTTTTTCGACCAATTCTTATCGTAGTAGCACTGTAAAATATGCCGTATTTTCTCTTTATTTTGCTCCATGTTTGCGGCGCTATAACTCACGAACGACTTAAAAGAAACGAGAATCAATCAAACACGTGTTAGCGCGTGAAATGAGCTTTCCAAAAAGGTATATCATGACCCGATGCGACGAATAAAACTACGCGCTTTCAGCGCCAACTAGCGAAAATACCGCAAGACTTTTTTGACAACCCAATATTATTATAAAACTTTTCAAATCTTAAAGTCCAATTATATTTTGATATTTTGATCGTCTGTCTATCCTTTTAGGCCACATGTTCCTAGGTTTATTTCTGATTTAAGCCAATATAATATCCCTTTAGAAGAACTGCCATTTCTTTTAAATGAAATTTTTTAGCTAGTTCCATCGGCGTTATTCATAAAACATCCCATTTTATATTTTTTATTTTAAACAATTAGAATTGAGTTTTCGTTAAGCAACACAAAGACCATTTAATAAAAGAAATAGGAATTATTACTCATTACCTAAATCGCTATATTAAGCTCAAATCCCATTTTTTCTTAAATTACTCTTGCAAAAATATCAGTGTATAGTATCTTAATATACAGAATACAAATGAAGTTAATTGAATTTGATAATTTTAAGTATTACCTGAAGATCAGTGCTGAGATGTATAACGTTGTAGAGGAATGGCTTCATAGATTCCGGTATATCACGCAATGCTTTTGCTAGTTGCTGTAATGTGCATATGATAGCACATCTTAACATATTGAAGTCCTCGCTTTCCTTCCACAAAAGTGGTAAATACGATATTAGATTGTCAGCCTGGAGTTCAATGTTGTCACTCATTTTTTCTACAATACACGACATTATTGTCAAGACATTCATTTTCGTGTCACATTCTCTAGCTTCTCCCAGGAGTACGAAAAGTGCATTAAAACAAGGTTCTAAATAAGGTAGGAAATGCTCGGGTGCAAATTCAAAGTCTCCAATTAAGGTGGAAAGTGTACGAGAAGCTGCAAGTCGTATAGACATATCTTCAGTTGGACGAAGTAAATGCAGGCATGCTTCGTAAGCCAAAGGACGTAAGTTTCGTGAAAATTTAACGGCCGCCCATTCCGCTACTAACCATATAATTCTTCTGCGAAGAATTCGAAAATTATCACTTTCAATTCGCAACTCCCCCAATAGTTGATTACTAAACCAAGAGTCAAAGTCAATGTCATTAAAAAAGTGAAATGAAGCTAATCCTGCAGCATTATATATGGCATCTTTCTGAAGCATATCTTTAAGATCAGATGCCGGGGTTAATTCGATTTGCTGAGCTTTTCGAATATACTTTACAACCTCAGACGTCATTTGAGACTGGTATTGACTGAAACATGTTAGAAAAAATGATTCAATGCATGGACGAAGAGCATACTTCCAGCTCTCCCCGCCATCATCTTGAGCAAAGCCCTCTGGATCTTCCATCCATTGATCTAGCTCATTTTGCGTTAACAAGAAATAATGAGTTATAACTTTATCGGAAATATAACATAAACGCTCGTTTGTGAAAAAATCTGATAATGCCATATGTATAGCTGCGTCCTGTTCAGCTGCTAGATGTTCACCAGTACGTACTGAATTTGCATATGCACTACACACCATTATCCCTTTCATAAGATTGATGCAATGAATTGCAAAGTTGCTGAAGTTTATTACATTGTCAGTAAATATTAGACGTGCACCTTCATGGAAGACATGTTCAAAGCTAAACTCTAGTGCCACAGGAACAAAACGCGTAAATGAACTGGAGTGCATATCTTGAAATTCAGTTAATGTCTTCATTTGTTTCAATATAAACTTTTCAATTAGTCTCATTAATTGTTCTTCAGCTCCAAGATGTTGTAATTCATAGCGACACTCTAAGCATTGCTTAAGTCGCGTAAATAGCTGTTCTAGAAAGTGCATGCAACATTCTACCTTAAAGGGTTTCGGAAAACCATATATTATAAGTTTTCGTAAAATTCGCATCGATAAAAGTGCACGTTCTAAAGTTGATATTGCATTTATAGATGCCGTTTTGAGTTGATGAAAGAAAAGTGTTGTAAAAGCATCCCATAATTCTTGCATGTATACGAATAAATTCCCCGCTAGTTCTTCAAAAACTCGTTTTTCTGCCATCATGCGTCGAGATGCCAGTGCTTTTATCACATGATGAAGAACAAGTAAGACTCGCTGCTGTTCTCCAGCATCACCATCACTTTGTGCACACATTTGTAACTGTTTAACTAGCTGAGGTATTAACTCTGGCCAGTCACGAGGGCAATCAATGCGGGCTATGCGTGCAATAAGCACCGCAATTTGTAAAGCCACTTGTGGTACTGGTTCCGTACTAAAGTTTTTTAATAATACCTGACGAATTTGTTGTTTTTCTTCATTAGGCAGTTCATTTCGAGCATTTCGCCTCCAATACTTATTTATGCCGTTCTTTAAATAAACTGCTGCCATCCATCGCACATTCAAGTCAATATGAAATTGATGTTGCTCGATATCATTGCCACCATGTATGGCAAAACGTGCCAGGGTAGAAAAAAATCCTGGCTGCGTTTCCCATTCTGCCAACTGAGCTTCAGCCTTAAGAACCACCTCATGATTAGGGTCGGTGGCGGCACGTAATGTTTCGCACACCATCAATTCGGGAGAAGCCAGCTCTACGTTCATCCCCTGTGAATTGAATTTTTAATATGTAAAGCATATGTAGACCAACCGAAAGATTCTTCCAATTTGTAAAAAAAATACTACAATACATACAAAAATACTTCATTAACGCTTTTAAAACTCTTCCTTATAGTTGCACCGGGCTGCTCACGAAATCGATTTAACTTTTCACAATTGTATTTGTTTTAATTCCTATATCGATGTTGATGGATTTCGACACCAGAAGTTATATGCAAAAAGCTTAAAATTACATATGTTGGTGACTATTTGACACCAGCTGCCAATACAATTGTTGGGTACGTTCAATTCAAAAAGTTGTTAGCTGCGTTCATGACAAATATTAAATATTTTAGAAATAATTTTACAATCGACGTTATTTCTTTTGTTAACAAGTCTTGTATTGTATAATCCCAGCTTGAACTTTGATATAGAGTAAATAATTATACATATATTATATGTACAAATTTATTTCTTTTCGGTTTTATCACAGATAAACAAAATTCAGCTACTTCGCGCTGATAAAACATTTCAGACAATGGTAACCCTAGAATCGCAATAAGTGAGCATACAACACGTAGCTGTTTTATTGATAAGAAGTGCATCTGCTACGAATAAAGTTTTGCAATGTTGAAAGCTGTGATCCTTGTTGGAGGCCCACAAAAAGGTGAGTCATTTTTTTCAAACTCTATAAAATTAATCGATTTATTTGATTTTAGGTACTCGCTTCCGTCCACTTTCTTTGGACACACCGAAGCCTTTATTTCCAGTAGCTGGTCGACCGATTATACAGCATCATATTGAAGCCTGCCTACGTTTACCGGAATTGAAAGAAATTCTTATTATTGGGTATTATCCCCAAGTTCAAATGGAAAGTTTTGTCAGTGATATGCAAAATTTATATAATATTAATATTAGGTAGTAACGAAAAAATTTTGAAATATTTGTATTTGTATTCAATAATTGTTTTTTTTTTCAGATATTTACAGGAATTTACCTCGCTAGGCACTGCAGGCGGCATGTATCACTTTCGCGATCAAATTCGTTCCGGAAATCCTTGCGCATTTTTCATTTTAAATGGTGATGTGTGCGCTGATTTTCCTTTGCAAGATTTATATTCTTTCCATAAGCAGCATGCTGATACGGCTCTCGTGACCATTATGAGCACTGAGGCGACGAGACAGCAATCGCTGCATTATGGATGCCTAGTATTTGATCGTAACAGTGGTGTAGTGTCGCATTATGTTGAAAAGCCAAGCTCATATGTTTCTACTTTTATCAATTGCGGTGTGTACGTATGTTCCACGGATATATTTGCTCATTTAGCCGAAGTATTTTATTCAAAAAGTCAGGAGTACACAAATTACAGTTTAATTAACGGCGCCAATGGCAAAGATCAAGGACATATACAATGGGAACAGGAAGTTTTAACACCACTTGCTGGTACCAATAAACTCTACGCAATCCCAGTACCGAATTGGTGGTCCCAACTAAAAACGGCTGGTTCAGCCATTTACGCTAATCGCCATTTTTTGGGTATTTTTTTGAAATAAAAATAAATGGTTGAGAGCTTAGTAATTTCCAATAACATTTATTGTAGAACTTTACAAAAATACACATCCAGAAAGACTGGCTAACGCTGGAATGAAGCTAAGTGAACAGGACTCTAATTTGATGTGTACAATTTTCCCCGATGTTTATATTCATCCAAGTGCCACAGTTCATTTCAGTGCAACGGTTAGTCCAAAAGTATTTTTCTATTACTAATAATAAATTTGTGTTAAATTAGCTGGGACCAAATGTTTCTATTGGACCAGGAGTAACCGTTGGTCCAGGCGTTCGAATTCGAGAATCTATTATACTTGAAAACGCAGTCATAAAAGATCATACATTGGTATTGCACTCAATTGGTATGTTGAAAAGTTATTATCAAATTAATATCAATTAATCATATATATTAATTTTTAAGTGGGTAGGGGATCCATAATTGGGCAGTGGTCAAGAGTAGAAGGTACTCCGTCCGATCCCGATCCGAATAAGCCATTCGCCAAAATGGAAAATCCACCGCTATTCAACAAAGAGGGTAAACTTAATCCTTCAATTACGATATTGGGTAAGAATCATTATTTTCTTCCAAATTTTTCGTAAAATATCGTCCATTTGTATAAATAAGCTATTGAGACGCAAATAATTTTTTTCTCATCTTTAATATTGCCTATATATGTATGTATATAGATAATTTGTAATAATTTTCTATTTTTAGGATGTTTTGTACAAGTGCCGTCTGAAAAAATTTTACTGAATAGCATCGTCTTGCCGCACAAAGAATTGTCTAGAAACTTCAAGAATGAAATAATACTGTAAATTAATATTGGAATATTCAAAGTTTTAGTTTTTAATAAGTTCATTTTGTTCTATATATTAAATTTTTAAGTTGGTCCTATGTCTAATTTTTTATCTTTACTTTGGGCAGTATCTCTCGATACTTTCTTCGAATTGCACAATACTTCTGCAAACTAAGTGCTAAAGTATTACTTTTATAGTAATAGTTGATACGACCGGAACATTTCCGAGTTCAAGGAGGAGATACTCTGTGAATAGTCCCTGCTGGGTGGAAATTTTGGTGTTGGTTATTATCGAAGTCATCTATTGCATTAGATGAATAGGGTGCGTTAGACATTCAAAAATGTTATTGTCATGCTCATTGTATGCTTACATATATTTTCTACGTCGGCGTCGATTCTGGATAAGTAGGAGTTTAACCTGCTGCAGTATCTAAAACGAAGTTTCGCAAGGGTCACTATCGATTTACGTGGCAAGTTGTGGTTTCACACCAAGTATAGTGCGTTATTCACTGAGAGGTACTCCGGACCGCGACAGGATGCCTTTTGATGTCTCCCATCGAACATCTATATAGTGAGATGCTTATGCTCCCAGTTAAGGAGCATAATGAACTCCTCTCCAGGCAGTTCCTGCTGGGATGTTTTCGCAGAAACCACCGCTGCAGCCACTTTCTTGGAGCAGAACTACCTCCAAGGAGCATCAAAATGTCTTTCCTGGACTACGTCGACGACATTGTACAGTACGCCGACCGGACTTTGGACTCAACGGACTTTCGACAGGCACTGTCCGCCATTCACAGTGGAGACATCAACACCTTCACCGACTCCTTTCCCGTGAATGGCGTTCTTGGAGTCAAACCACCATCTATAGCAGACGAAGAGCTCCAGCTGCCGCGAGAAACGCGAGTGACCCTTGCGCAACTTCATTCTGGATACTGTAGAAGGTTAAACTCCTACTTATCCAGAATAGACCCTGACCCTCCCTCTGGTCCGACCCCGTCGAAACAGCATGTTTCCTGGGCCTACCGTTAGATGACGTCGCCGACAACACAAATGACACTTAACACCCAAACGGGAACTAGTATCCCGTTAAAACAACAACAACAACAACATTGCTTCAATGTTGTCAAGAACGTTTCTGTGCCTTTGCTCCATGAGACGCCGGATAGCGGCTTGAGGATTTTGTTGCGGCTCTGTACTTTGGTAGTTCTCGCAATCGTATGAGAAATGAAGGACCACAGGCTGTTAAATATTACACCTAAAACCTTAGACTTAGTGATAGTCAGAAATGTAACGAAATCGATTGTAATGTTTAGATCCAGTTGGCACTCTTTCGTCCAGTTCGTGAAAATGGTCTCCCTATACTTAGTGGGGGAGGGGGGGGAGTGTCAAGCTCAAAGACTCACAAGCCCCAACATATTAATAAAGTTCAATATTTCGCTGGGTGCTAGTGAAAAGATGCAATCCCTATTTCGAAACATGGATTCAAGGGCCTTAACCCCGCGTCTACAGACTGGTGATCTGGTGTTTCAGACTCCCTGTCGCAGAACCGGCAGTTTACGCAAAAAGACATTCAGCTTGCAGTGGCCAGTGTAAAATGCGACCAGTAGCCTGAGCTTATCCCTAGGAGGTTAATTGCATATTTAAACCTGCTGAGATTATACTCCCCCCAACTTGAAGTGTCATATACCATGCAGTTGTGGCCAAGGCCTTTTCCTGCCTACTCCTTCTTCCTTTCGGAGCAACTTCTTTATGGCAAGGGGACCCACTCCAGTGAAGATTTCAGGTCCCATCATGTTAGTGGAAGCTGCGTAGCTGGCGAGCTCGTCAGCTAGTTCGTTACCGGCAATACCTGTGCACCTGTTTCAGCCGTTCAGCACTCATGCACCATTAGCGATTTGAAATTGTAGGAGATTGCTCTTAACGCCGCTTGACTATCGCTAAGTATGGTTATAAGCTCATGCGATAGTTGCGTTGTAGGTTTATCTCTATGGACCGACTTATGGCAAAGACTTCTGCCTGAAAAATACTAGGAAAACTTCTCATAGGTATGGTACCACAATCTAGTTATTGCAGCTTTTATAGTTGGAGCCCTACCGAAGTCTGAGAAGCGTTTGAGAACCAGGCCACCATCATGATGTACAACCACCTATCAACTCATGGTTTGCAGTCCTAGGATTTCCCCGCCAGTCGTTTTAACAGGTTTAAATCTCTTTGTTGTAGGTCACAGAGAGTGTCCTCTGACTATAATAACATGCTTGCACCACGACAAGGTGCTTACCATTCTCAGAGTAGCATCGTGTGGTTGCTTGTGTCAAAAGCTTTTGACAAAGCCAACGCTTCGGGGATTGTTCTCTCACAGAGTGGCTTTTTATTTATGCCGTGAACTATATGGGTGGTTATGATGTTAAGTGCTGTGGTGTGTTGTGCACTTTGTGGAAGCTATGCAGTTGCTTTGCTAGAATCAGGTGTTGTGGGAACATCGGGAGAAGGAAGGCTTCACTACTAAGGAAAACCGAGTTATCGGAAGATAATACCCCTCTTTGTTAGCGGGTTTCCCAGGTTTTAGTAGTGGGACAGCTCGTTAGTTTTTCCCCACATCGCGTATTTAAAGAGTGAGGGGCGACAGGTTGAGGATCTTGGTTTAGAAGCATACTCCCGACGAGCCTAGGTGCATTAGCATTAGCATGTTTATTCCATCTAGGCAATCGCGTTACTACTGATTATTTGATCTCCTTGGAACCGTAGAGGACCTTTTCTGGACACTTGATGAGAATGGCGGCGCTGTGCGATCGACTGTGGATAGTGTCGGAGTAGTGCGATGGCAGCGTCTTAAGGCCTAATGGATGGATAGAGCCTTTTTGCGTAAGCACAGCAGAAAATTTATTCATGGTGGGTTAGAATCAATGCCAGCACGGGATAGAGGATGTGGGACAACCCTACTGCTAGGACTTACTCCAGTGATGACAATCTTAAGGTAAAACTAACCGATCTTAACCGGGCTAGATCACCGAAATAAAAGTCCTTGCCGATTCGGGTCATTCAAGTAACGTAGACCTGGCTGCCTTCTATTGATCGCCAGCATGGGGAAGAGAGTCTGGCTAGTTACATGGCGATTTAAATGTTCAATATACTGCACTAAAAATACGGAATGAGTGCTTCGACACATTGGACTGGGGGGTCATCAATAGCAAGTGTGTAGAAGCAGGATTAACGCTGAAAGTAGGTTTTGATGATCAACAGGGACTTACTGAAAAAATTACTCATCCTACCCATCCGTGGTCTTCGATTACCCTATTTCTCCGCAGAGTCGGCCTAGAGGTCACTGGAATAAATTTTCAAAAGAATCGACTACTGTCGCATGGCAAATCTAATACTCATTATTGGATGCAACATACGACGTAAGTAATAAGCCGAATTTACCATTAATAGCACTATGGAGATAAGCAGTGCCATTGGCTATTTGCCAAATTTTGTGTGTTTGTTTGAATGCAAAACTGAGCTTCTCGGTGATATCACCTATCACGCCATCTTTCGTATAACTGCTCTCACGATAATAAATATAAATCCTTGGTGGTCAAACTAACTGATATTTGAAATTAATTCTTGATAAGTATCGGCAGCTAACAAATGGATAGTTTGCAACGTTCCTTCATCTCATTTAGTTAAAATAAATAATTCCTTATATAAACGAAAATATCTTATGCATCTGCAATAAACATTTTTTAAAAGCCATTTCATTGTTTACTTGGGGTTAAGAACTTTAAATCGCGAAGGCTTTCCTTATGTGCAGCATAATTATCATCCTTAAAATATATTATACAAGTATATTATAAAGAATGCATATTTTAGTAACTATTCATCATTTCAATATTTAATTTTAGTTTAAAAAATTTCAGCTGTTTGATAATCATAATACTAAAAAAGAGTTGGTTTTTTAAAGTAGTTTTTTGTGTACTCGTATTTTAGTGGGTATAGTATATTTATACTCTTGTACTATGTTGTTACAGAGTATGATAATGTCGCCTTTAACCGAAAACATATTAAGTATCATAACAAAGCACTAAATCAAGATATAAAACTCTTATTTGGGATCGCAGTAGCATTGGGTACCGCGGTTTTTTTTTTAAAGTGGGTGTGGTTTCGACCTCTAATAAGTTTAACTACCACAATAAAATTTGCCTAGCGCAAATAGTACCTCCTACCGGCTATATGAAAATGGATGAAATCGGAAGATAATCCCCTTCACTCCCCATATAACAGTACTATTAAGAGCTACGAAAAGCGCGATTTATTAATTAACTAAATACGACAGAGACATTACATTTTACTCCCGAGATGGCAAGAGAAGACTCTAATGACACTTTTAGGTGAAGTCAACTATCTCGCGACCCGCCTGACAGATTGCAATCCAATTTGGCATTCTACTATTTTTTTTATGTTATTATGAAAAGTGGGGGCCACCTCTCTGCTATCTTCCCACAGCGTTTTATGCCCTCATCACATCTGTATTAAATTTGCTTTCTGGTTGATTTTGGGAGGAACAAATTTTTTTGTATGAAATTTCTAAACTTAGCCTGGACAACAAAGCCCTGTTATACAATCATAAAACCGATTTGGATGTATGACATTCAACTGTGGGGTACGACTTGTACAACCAACATTGATATACTATACATATGTAGTTAATACAAAGGCTATATAAATATTTTTTCAGATTATACTGGAATATATGAATATAAAGGTAGCGGGACTTGACAGTTAATAAGAAGACAGAAAAGAAACATCTCATTCAAACATTTATTTCCTCATCTAACTAATGAAGAAATCGTTCTTTTGGAAACTGCTGACTATTATGAATAAGTTTTTAAACAAAGAGTTTAAAATTCTCCAATCTTTAACTATTTTTAACTTCTAACTTATGTATGTTAAAAGTAAGGTTTTCGAGTTTTGACGATAGTGAATGCATTGACAATAATCTGAAATCATGAAATAGTACTGGGTAAAGTGCAAAATAATCTCAAAGCGATGTATATATTTATGAAGTCTTCTTAATTTTTGAGCATTGATGGGTTTCAAAATTTGAGGTGAATAGCTTCATTTGACAAATTATGATAGTCATTTATCATTTCATCAACCAAATACTTTTTCGCAAATTTCTTTGCAGCTGCATTGAGTTCATCTTATTTCATGTCATAAAAATGATAACGACCAGTGGTTATTTTTTTTTGAAGCGAAAGGAATTCTATGCGGAAAACTAATGTGTTATTTGTTTTCTTTATTTCCTTTGGTTCTTCTGTAAAATATGAATGTAAGGACCCTTTTGTTATTGTGTGAACTAAAATAATTGAACAAAAGTTAAATGTTGAATAAAAGTTACGAATTAGTGAAGTGTTAGTGAATGTAAAAGTTAAAAATTCATTATAAATGAGAGAAACACGCACTAATTCGTAACTTTTATTCAACATTTAACTTTAAGTTCAAAAATTCAATTTATTTATTTAAAATGCGTGTTTATAAATGCATATACAGTGACATGTTGTGGACGCATTTCGAACGGTCGCAGCCAAACTTTTATTATTTTTTGAAATATTGTTCAATAATAAAGACAAATTGTTCTAACGTGCTATAAAATAATCGGTCAATTTGTGAGATATATAATTAAAATTCAGGGATAATCCTTCTGTGATAATGGCATGTTTGTATGTCAAAAATGGGTTGAATCGGGCTAAGCCGATTAGCACCCATATCTCTAGTATAAATATTTTCGGGCTTCCCGGTAACTTTGCGCGGCATACATATATCGGGCAAAATGTGAGTTATCTCATTGAAAATGAGAGAACGTGTGTTACTCCTAATAGTATACCTTTGTGTTTAAAATAGATAAAATCGGGTGAAAATTTTACCCAGCTCCGATAAACAACTATAATAATATCAGGATTTTTGAACATACGTCTAACTTTACTGTATATATAACTGCTCTTTAATAGAAGACATGTTAATCGTATATGGTATTGGGAAAAATAGATAAAATTGGTTCGATAATAAACCGTATAGTATTTGTAAACTTATTAAATTGCTGAGATTTCCATCCTCTGGTTGACGTTTTACACCTTGAAGCATTTTTCTGGCTTTGAGCCCTGCGATTTAATATGCACACCCTAATAAGACAGCTTAATTTACTACAGCTGATACGCAACCCAACACACCACACCTGTACCCCAACCCAAACAACAAAAAGAATGGACAACGGAAAAACTACCTCAATGCGTGTACACATTTCGGATATCACCATTTGCGCTGAAATTTCGATAAAAAAAAAAAACATCGTCTCCACACGCTTGTCGGCCGCCGTCTTCACACGATTTCTTCTAGCTGCCATTGGACTTAATCAATCAAGAAATCAAAACAACTCATCAAATCAACTTTAGATCCTGCGCGGCGCTACAAATACTTCCTACGATCACTCAGAAGTCCGATTTGCTAGTTTGTCCGTTCCGTACATATGTGCTCGCATTTCAAATATACAATTGTATTTTTTTCGAGTTATAAATAAACTTTAAAGACATTGCGCACTTTACATCCTTACGCATTTTTATTTAACAACAGTGAAAGTGATTAGTGCTTTTATTTGCAAATTTGGTAGCAAATTATTCAGATGCTATTAACTTAGCTATGTACGTTGTCAATGTGATCTAATTGACTGTAAAAAGAATTTGTTCGCGTTGGATTCCACCGAATTTGTCAATTGCTCAAAAAAAAGTTCGAAACGCTCGCTGATAAAGGAGCAAATCCAAAGTGAAAACGATGCTCATTGTCTTATTTGACATCAAAGGCATCTTCCACCATGAATTTGTTCCTCCTGGAAAAAGGGTCAACGTCAAGTTTTAGGTGGAAGTCCTCAAGAGACTCAAACAAAGCGCTAATTGAGTCCGACAAGACATCGCTGTCGATCGGAAGTTGCACTACGAGAACGCCCGGCTCTCACCGCCTTCCTTGTGAAACGCTCCCTAAAAAAGACCGGCATCACAACGCTTCAGCAGCCGCCCTACAGCCGAGATGTGGCCCCCGGGACTTTTTTGTTTCCTTGCCTAAAAAGGCCGATTAAAGGCATGCACTTTGAGACGACGGAGGGGATTCAAGCAGCATGCAACTCGGCTCTCAAGGCCGAAAGAAATAAGACTTCAGGCAAAGGCCCTCTACAAAAGACACAATACGAACTTTTTTGTTGTCTTTGTACGCTATTAAAATCAGACTGCTCGTTAGTTAGTTTATAAAACTAGTTGTAGTGCTTTCAAACATTGTTTGTAATAACAAAATTTTGTATGTTCTGATATTGTGGCATTGTCGTGGACAGCAATACATGCCAAATCTCACTAACTCTCATTTAGAACGTGCTTAGTTTTTGTCCAGCTTTACATACATATACTCGTATCACTGACAGTTTTTTATGGATACGCCAAAGGTGGGTGTAAATCTTCAAAAGATATTGTTGGCTCGTACCAACAATTATGGCCGATTCACTGTATACTATAAAGCTTGTACATACATTCAGGCACCCCCTTGCCCACAGACCTGTGTTTCTCTGCAGAAAACCTGTGGGCTGTCCTTGGCAGGGCAGGTATTATTACATGTATGTAACAACTCTTTTTAATGTAATTCCTTATGATATCATTTGTTTATCTTGCAGCTTCGCGGGAATGCACTCTCGGTTTTACATCGAATTCACCTTCTCGTACGCTTTGCATAATATACGCTATTATTTCAATTTCCAATTCAATGCAGTGCAGTGCATGCAGAAAGGGAATTATGCATTTTTAAATTTATACCGATAGATTCTGAAGCAGCCACACACAGGTAAAAACTGCGTAAGGTGGTAGTTCACATCACCATAATCCCGCGTAGCCCAATCTCTAATTTTGAGTATGAGAGAGTGAGTCCACCTTAATTTTGTTGAACTATTCCATCTTTGCTGCCATTGCCGGAGGCACTTTTCATAAATTTTTGCCAAATATTTTATATTGGCTAGGTATTTTGTTAGCTCTCATGTTTCAGAATGATGAGCAACGCTTTGCTGCTAGATCTATGGGTAGTCTTACCGATATAACATTGATTGAATCATCCGATACTGTTTTGAATGCGCAGCATGTTCCAAACATGAGAAATCGTGTCCGCCAGTGAAAAAACGCATCTCATTCACCCAGCCATTCCTCCGACAGATGTCATCAAAAAATTTCGAAAAAATTTGTTTATACATTCCACGATATACCTCATGATATCTTAAAAAAGTTCTATTGTAGAATAAAAATTTCTATGAAAAAAAATGTCGAAAAAACAGGCCAGATTACCCTACTTGCATTATTCTAGCAATTGCTGACACAGACCTCGCCGCTTTGGTGTGTGTGGCTATTAGGTGCTGCTTGAATGTCTACGATCTAGAATTACTCCTAAAAATTTATGCATACGTAATCATAAACCACGGTGAATTGTGGGACGTATTTTCCTTCCTTGGTGGTTATGTTTGCAATGCACGGAGGTCACCCTAGGGTTGACGTAGGTCGTTATGGGTGCCTACGTTCCTTCGCTCCCAGCTTGGTTTGACATTTAATTATGGGCGGTGTCGGTTAACCCCATTACAGACGCTTCGTTGGGAATATACATCATTTTAAGCTATACCCTCCATCTCTGCTGGTCGGGGATTGGTTATTGGCAGCTAACTTTCATGTAATATCAGGAGACCGTTCAACTATCGCCGTACTTAAGACATGTGATTTCACCAAAAAATAGGCCGTTAAAATCAACCCCTCTCATATCATTTCGTAAAAATTAATGCCTCTTGCGTAATTAGTTATTGATTTACTGTGCTTTAATAGTTTTTTACCATACCGTTACATAGGGAGTGAGCGAGGTTATCATCCGATTTCACCCATTTTTACTCTGTGGGTGGGAGATCTTATTATAACAGGTTTCTCAATAGGTACGGTACAAATGTAGACTGATAGGGACAGTAAATATTTATTCGACTATTTCCTGCTAGGTTACGTTAAGTCTATGGTCTATGCCATATGGTCTAAGAATTTCGTACGAATATCGAACGTGAAATTGCAACACTATCGGCCGATTTATGTTTGAAAACCGTCGAAAATTGGGTTCAGCGTCTGGACTACTGCAAGCGTGCCCGTGATGGCCATGTAAAAAAAACGAGTTCCGACATAATTGCATCGAATATGCTTTAACAGGAATAACGAATTTCATTAATATCCCAAACTGTTTTTGTTCTATTTACAAAAGATTTGTTCTCAAATTTGGTTCTTTTAGTTTTAGTAGTTTACGAGATATGCGCAATAAACTTTTTAAACCACGACCACCGTCGAAAATTGGGTTCAGCGTCTGGACTACTGCAAGCGTGCCCGTGATTGCCATGTAAAAAAAACGAGTTCCGACATAATTGCATCGAATATGCTTTAACAGGAATAACGAATTTCATTAATATCCCAAACTGTTTTTGTTCTATTTACAAAAGTTTGTTCTCAAATTTGGTTCTTTTAGTTTTAGTAGTTTACGAGATATGCGCAATAAACTTTTTAAACCACGACCACTTTTTAGAAATGACAGACGCGTCTTACTACTGGGATTCCCTGAACAAGATTACAGTTTTATATCCTAATTAGGTGCTCAGTTAGAGATGTTTGTTTAATGGCTATTTGTGGGCGTGGCAGTTTTTTTTAATAGGGAACCCGCTTACCAATTTTCATTAAGATATCTAAATTTTTACTCAAGTTACAGCTTGCACTGACGGACGGACTGACAGAGTCACCCAGATTTCCTCGTCATCCTGATTATTTATATACACATAACTTTATATCTACCTCGGATAGTTTTAGGTGATACGTACAACCAATAGGTGAACAAAACTATAATACTCTATAGCAACTGTTGCAAGAGTATAAAAATATCAATCCTGATCAATTTATATGTCAGCTATACGAGGTGTGTTCAAAAAGTATCGCGAATCGTAACTGACAGTTTTCTTCGATTGCAGGGGCGTGGTGCATCATGAGTTCTTGCCACAGGGAAGAACGGTCAATAAGGAATATTACCTGCAAGTTATGCGCAATTTGCGCGAAGCAATCCGCCAGAACCGCCCGGATTTGTGGAAGAACAAAAATTGGCTTTTGCACCACGATAACGCCCCTGCTCATGCACATCGTTGCTTGTGCGCGACTTTTTGGCCAAAAACAACACACTAATGATGCCGCAGCCACCGTATTCCCCAGATCTGGCCCCCTGTGACTTTTTCTTGTTCCCTAAGGCCCATGAAAGGACGACGTTACGCTTCTCCTGACGAGATAAAGACGGCATCGAAGGAGGAGCTGAAGAAGATAAAAAAAAATGATTTTTTGAAGTGCTTCGAAGATTGGAAAAACCGTTGGCACAAGTGTATAATATCTCATTGGGATTACTTTGAAGGGGACAAAATAGATATTCATAAATAAATAAATAATTTTTGAAAAAACACAAAATTCGTGATACTTTTTGAACACACCTCGTATATATGTTATAAAAAATGTTATTTGTTCGTAATTATTCATTTGTTTATGTTATTATTTGTTCCATTAATTACTGAAATTTTGTTATTTATCCGAAATATTGCAAACTAAAATTAAGAAGAAAGAATTAAGTAAAATATTATTTCAAATATTAAAATATGAATTAAAATAATATTATTGTAGTTGATTCAAAGATCTTATTGCAAATGTATTTATGTATACATGAATATATTGTTTGTACATATGTAAACTGAATTTATTAATACATCTTAATAAAATTGTATTTTATTTAAAAAATGCACTTAATGAATATATTTAATAATTCAATTTCCAAAGTAAACATTCAAACAATGCAATTGCGTTTGTTTTTAACTTTTACTGTCAAAATTTTACTTTCCATTTGTCATATCAAAATGTAAAATATGTTTACACCATAGGAACATTTTCCATTCCCAACCCAACACAGATAAAAATATTACCGTTCGGAAAACAGTCTAATATTAAAAGCTGTTGAGTGTTTTTTAGTAAAACTCAACTCCTCAAATTCACCCCACTGATTTGTAGAAAATTTTATATGTATATCTCTCTGAACTGGTTATTTTTAAGATCACCATACTTGAATACATACACAACGAAAAGGGGTTTCTTCTCTCATAGGTATGGTATTATTTAACAGGTAAACGCAAAGCCAGCGTAATATCCATTATAAAGTGTAATGTGCATTTACAACTACACATAAAAGTATATTGAGAGAGTGCGTAAAAACCTGTTGCTGTATGAGTTTGGAAGAATTTACCTTATGATACTAGTCTACACGTTGAACGAGTATGGCTATGATGGCTGTTGCTGCTTGAAATGCCAGTAAAACCGTGTTCGTTGCGCCTTAAATATGCTGCTAAAACGTATTAACTTTGTTTGAGTTTTTTAACCAAATTAAAAAAAAAAAATCTGTGTATAGTAAATTTTTACTTTGCCCAACATGTTAAAAAAAAAATAAATCCAGTTCAAATCTGATTGGACTAATATTTGTTATATATACATATATAGATGACTAAAAGCCCTCGTCTAAAGTGCAATAAGATATAATAAGGCAAAAAGTTAATTGCTGCAATTACGAAAACAGGTAGGCAAGTGTGACAATGGAATTGTGAGAGTTTTGATCTTCTCTTTCAAAATAATATCAGAAGAGTGATCAGGTTTCGGAGAGTCGTATGTACTCAATGTTTGCGTGAAACCAATAATATTTAATAGATTGGAAAATTGAAGTGCTCTATAATCCTTTATAAAGAATTTTATATGCACTAAATTTCAGTTTCAATCAATTTTGTACAAATATTTACCATACATACATATGCCTGTATATGCTAAGCCTCCGAAAATTTCAAATTGTATAAGAGAAACGACAGAAATTTAGTTTGAGTTGTAGCAAAAGTTGTACGTGCATGAAGGCCTGAAGACCTAACAATTTAATTGAACTTAGATGATATTAATTTTTTTGTTAAAAGTTATGTTTGTGTACTTGCTTATATACATATATGTATATACGAGTATACGTATTTGCTCATATTCAAGATTTGATAAGTGAGTATATCTTATCTACTTCCATCGAACTGGTGTTTAAACAGTTTCCATGTTCATATATTTGTATATTATATTTAACATACATATGTACATCGTAGTATCCCTTTTGTTGTACTTATCACATATGCCTAGGCACATATACATATGTATGTATATACATCTGGTATAAATACATATTATTTATATCTATGAGAAAGAGATATTTTCAGTAATAATATTTATCCTTGGAAGGTGGTGAAATCGGTATTAATTTTTAAAATGCGATATAAAATGATAAAAACTGTCATGATCATCCATCACTTCTAAACAAATTGTACAAACTAGTTTATTTTCAGTTAGCCGTTTTTGAATTAAAAATTAGTGCGAGAAGTATTTCAATGTTTCTTAGGAACTCAGTCACCAAAACAGACAACTTTATTCGGAGTTTGGCGTAATATCCGTTCAAATGAAAATTACATGAATTAAATATAAATTTAGTTGTCTTTAGATTAAACAAAAGGGAACTAAGGAAGAATTAAACCTACCAGTTCAATCATTAGAAATGAGAGTATGTGTCCTGAAATCTGAAAATACTTGATCAACTGATTTTACTCAATGTTGCGTTTCTTAATTAGCAAAGGTGAGCGAGGTAAATAGTGAGAGTACAAGAGAGTAATTAACATCATTGCTCACTTGGTAATGGAAGTTGCTCAGGTGTGCTGTGTTGTTAGGAATATCAGCGGTAATACCACTGTAATACCACTGTAATATACATATGTATATGTACACAGTTCTCATCACATACATACATATGTACAGTGATTAAATGGTGCAACTCAAGCACCCATGTTTAATGTACTTTGCGTAGATTTAAATAAAAATTTCTATACTATAATCTCCCCGTGCTGTAATAGTTTCAGTCTGATAATATCGATATATTTTGATAAACAACTCTTGATAATGTCTCAAAAACTTCCGAAACTCTTGGAATCGTCATTGCATTTATTTTAAATAATCTTAAACATAAATACAGTACCTATTACAAAAATTTTGCCTAATCATTCTTATCACTCAGAGTACATACATATGTATATTATCAACTATTAAATAAACAAAAATCTTTTATTGGTATTACGCTTTGGTATAAGATCAATTTAGAGTATACTTTCGGTATAGAGAACGACGGCTGTAGTTTCTAGAAACTCACTTATATTTATTTAAAAAGTGCATTCATACTATTTACTATATAAATATTATATACATAAGTAGATATAAGTTACTATTACTGATTTTTTTAGTGCACATGTGTGTGAGTATTCGAAACGGAAAATATGCCAACAAATGGAAATAAGTTTTTAAAAACACTTCTATGATGAACTGTTCTTCTCATTTGCCCAGAGTGTGGTAGCAAGGCTTAAACATTCAAGCGTGACTTACTTATGTATGTATTTGTATACGTACCACACCTGGTGGAGATGCATGAAGACATGGGCAGTTGGACTCATAACAAGAAATAAAACGAGAACCGAGGTGAAATTAGAGTTAAATTAAACACGAGAAAAGTGAGCACAGCTCTACACTCTTCAATGTTTTAAATATCTAACATAGAGTATGTATGCAATGAATTGTATTTGGATATATGTATGTATATGTATACGTACATACATAAATAAAAATATTGCTTTTCACCAAATTTTTATATAAAGAGCTACGTATATCTTTATATAAATATAAAGAGTTAAATTTGGAAAAAGCAATATTTTTTTTATGAATGTATACAAGTTTACCTTTTGAGTTCGTGTCTTACCTATGTGATATACACACATATGTATGTAAATATGTGTAGCTTCTCATACAGAATTGCGATGATATGTGTTTTAAGTGTTTA
This sequence comes from Bactrocera correcta, assembly GCA_027475135.1. Taxonomy (NCBI): domain Eukaryota; kingdom Metazoa; phylum Arthropoda; class Insecta; order Diptera; family Tephritidae; genus Bactrocera; species Bactrocera correcta. The sequence goes on from CM050326.1 coordinate 40,550,611, forward strand.
CTGACTCTCTTTTTCGTATATTTCCTTTTTGTAAGATACGTTTGTAGTTTCACTTGTTAACATTTTCCCGGCTATGTTCACAAGCAATTTGGTTAAAGGCTGATGCCTACATCGTCGATCACTAGCAACCTCAGTCAGTTGCTGACATTCCATCGAGAGATGAGCGCGAGTATACCGGTAACGCTTGAAAATTTCTAAACGTAGTAATCTTTAATTATTGCCAATGTGGGTTTAATGTTGTGGTAAATGCTATTTCATGTATATATACATACATAAGTTATTGTCGAAATAAATACCACCTTTTATCCCTGGGAGAAAATAAAATATAAAATTTTGCACGTTTTTTTTCTATTAACTTTCATTTGCTAAATATGCATACATATATAAATTTATGTCATTATAATATAATTTAACAGTTTTTAAAAATACAATAAAAGTGTATTTTATAATAAAATGGTTTTAAAAATATATGCATAGAATTCTCCATACTTATGTGTGAAACGACTTAATAGTGACTATATGAGTAACGACTGTAACCTAGTCCATTTGATGGCATGAAAATTGTTTGTGGAACACACGACAAGAAAGAGAAGGGGAATTTGCGAAGAACAGGTTAAAAGAAAAGTGCGGTAATGTTGGTATTGTATGGAAGTATATGCATAAGTCCCAATCAAATGAAATTTTAAAGTTATTAAAGAAAACTGCAATACGTACAAATCTGTAAATACGTACGGCAGAAATTGTGGTGTAACAGGTAGTCTCCACCGAAACAGCAAAGTAACAAGTGAGAAGTGATAGTTGGAAAACCATCCAATACGGAAAGGAGGTAATAATAACAAGATAAAACATTAAAAAGAGATCGAAGAAAGTGGAGTAACTAAAAAAACAAATGATTTTTAAGTCGATAGTAGTTTCGCAATGTTAACTTTCAGTTGTAGATGTTTAGTTGAAAATCCATTTCTTACCTCAAACACTTTGAGTATGCGTAGATACATATAGGTATAGGATAGTAGGTATGGACTCATATACCATATATGAGAACGTTGCTGATACTGTCATTATAAAATGGGTAACTTCAACTTTATACCAAATTTTTTTACATTGTACTGCGAAAAGAACTTTTCCTGAAAATAACAAGATAGAGAGAGAGTACTCACAGAGAAGGTAGAATTGAGAATCAATTGGTCTCGAGAACATACCTTACGGAATGTCTTTAGGATATAACTGGACTTTGATTTGTCAATTCTAGAGCTACTAGAACAAAAAATGGTTAGTTGGTTAAAGCTTGAAAATGATAAGCTCTTTTTGTGAGCTTTTGACCACAATTAAGGGTAATGTAAAAAGTTTACAAGTTTCACGTTTCTAATTGGACTAGTGTGTATTATTATAATGGATAAAATTGCGTGAAAACATGTTTTCGAGTATACTTGAGTAATGCAAAGAAATTAATGAAATCAAACTTCGACTTCCCCTAGCCCCTTTATACGGAATATAGTGATTTCTCAATTATTTTTGGCATTCATCATGAGTTTAAAGAGTTTATTGCGGTCAATATATGTGATATTTTAACGAAATTAGTAAACAAGTTTTCTTAAACAGGATGTGTTTAAGTACTGAATGGGAATAAAAGTGTTTATATCATATACATATATGACGCATTTTTAGGTTCGCTACTTTTTTAGGAAAAAACACAGAAACTGCAATTTTAATGGGGAATGTTTATTATAATTCTAAAGAATATCCTGTGGTATTTATTTCTTGAAGTTTATCCTTTCAATTGTTGGCCGCGGCTACGTCTCAAATGGTTCATCCGTTGAGTTCAATTTTCGATTACTCGTTCGAACATTTCGACTTGTAATTGGCGAATGACACGAGTGTTGTTTTGATCTAAGGCCTGAAACAAAGCGGGACTTTAGACTTTACATATCCTTGGAGGCCAATCGACCGCCCCAAACGTGAAATTATCTGCTCACCGAAATGTTCTCTCAATAAATCCATTGTCCGCCGTCTTGTTTAAGTCAAATGTCGCTGAGATCACGAGCTTCATTTTCAGGTATCAAATAGTCGGTTAGTGACGGCATCATTTTAGAAGAAATACATCCACAAACCACACCAAACCGTTGTTTTTTCTGGATGATATCCTATTGTTGCTCTTCGTCCTCTTTGCGCCAGATTTGGGCCTCATCGCTGAACAAAATTTAGCTCGAAAATGTCAGATCTTCTTAGAATATTTCAAGAGCTCATAGAGCGAATCGATGTCGCTTGGAAAGGTCGAGCGGTTTTACTTCTTAAATATGCTGTATTTAGTAGATATCGACGTAAAGTGTTCCAAGTCATTCCATACGTTAGTCCGAGTTCGACTTTATGTGGACTTCGTGTACACTCACAATGGAGATAGTGCTGCGAATAGTACGCTCAGTAATCTGATTATGTTGACCATAAGCTGAGCGATGCGAAAATTATGAACATGAACTTTCGCAAAACCTTTTGTAAACGTTCTTCAGGCGTAAGCCTTTCCATGATGAAGTGCGAAACAATACTGAACAAAAATACGATACAATAAAAAAAAGAAAATTTTGATTTCAATAGTCCCAATAGTAAAAGTCAGTTAAAATATGAAAAATAAAATTTGGCAAGAATGAGGATAGAAGTTATACTACTACAATTAACATTGTTGTTGCTTTCACAATTATTTTTTTGACAATAGTGCATAGGAATGACCAATCGAAGTCAGCTAACGACTGTTAAGGTTTTGCGTAACTGTTACGTTTTGTTCACCTAATGATTGTTTATATCACCTAAAAAATAAGTTCAGATATATGTTTTTAATAATATATTGAAATCATCAATATGATGAGACGAGTTCGTAGATGAGCGTAATCGGGTGAGTGCCACGTTCGCATAACGGCAATAAACGAAAATATATAAAATGCCATATTTACGCACTAAATTAAAATATATAACTGTACAAGGGATCGTAGTAGCAGTATATAATCAGATATCTTATTGGAATCTTTCTGACAATGATGTGTATGTATGTCGAACTTCTGGATGACTTTACATATACCGCTTATATCGGCCAATAGCTGAATTTGGGCCTAAAATGGATAAAATCAGGAGAAAATTGATTTAGGGCCCATATAACTAACATCAGGATTTTCCAACATTCTGCTAACTTTCCTCATTATGATTGGTTATGGTATGTGATGTGCTTAATGAAACCAAGGGAACATTGTACTAGTACTCGTATGTGTCGATACTACACCCAACTCCCATATACTTCATATAAAGATTTTCGTTTTTCTAATAAACCTTATGGAGAATAAGACAGTCAGAGTGTGGGTTGTATATTTAAAAAATCCTTGAAAACGCGTTTTCAAGTCAATCTGAGAAATGTCTAAATTAATTCAAGCTGTCCTTTTCTCTGCCCAAAAACATGATTTCCGATTTGCCACCTGACTTTAAACCCTTCAAGTTGGTCAAAATGTGATATTTTAAAGAAACTAAATGAAAAAGTTTTTTTTTATTATATGCTTTAGCGTTTAATTAGAATGGAATCGGTTTACATCTTGCTTAAAACCTCATATACCTAATAAAAAGAATTTCATTGCTCTGGTTGACGTTTTCCACATTAACTAAATATATAATATTAAATTTAGCCTCTTCAGTCGAGTTAATACCACATATCGCTCGTTTGAAGATGTTATTAATACTTATAAGTTTAGCCGACGTGAACTAAAATATATCAATGAAACTAACTGTATAAACATTGGCAACATAAAGACCTTATAATCTATAATAGATGTTCATACGTAGACATATAGGCCAGAGAAGTATCAGAAATGTTTAAGGATGGAAATATAAAATCTTACGATTCATTCGCCATGATAAGTTAATATAAAGTGGTGTCAAAAAGTTACTTTGCAACACACAATCTGACACAAGCCAATAACATAGAACCTTACGACGCTGTCTAATGTGTTTATGTATGTGTAAACTTTATTATAACTTTATTTAAATATTATAGTTGTGGACATAAATTCCTATAAAAACGAGTTGACATAGATGCACAAATATACAAATACGCTCATAAACATATTCATAGGTCTAAATAATATAATAACTTCACTTATAGATAGTTACATGTATTAGACGACTATTCAAATATGTAAATACATCTAAACGTATGCTTATGTGTGTATACATATATTAAGTCCGTACGCAAATAGTCATGCATTAAATTGCGACATTAGTCGGCATTGGTGAGTATACTCGATTAACCCATACACTTTCTGACCTTTGAACATTGCACGTCCGAGACCGAGAAATCACCGGCTTTACTCGAACTGAATAAGTTTAGCGACAGTAAATGCTGATTTTAAAGTATTTTACTTTTCATCGAGTATATCTACGCATGTATGGGCATACTTATTTTAATAATATGTGGATATGTAGCAAAGTAGGAAAATTAATTCTTTTTGATTAAAAGAGAAATTATATCGTCAACTTGTGCACTGAAATGGGTCGAAACCAGCTTTTACGCTCAATTTACATACGAATGAATATCAGGTTTAGACACCCGTACTACCTCGTCGGTGTGAGTTTCGACTTTGTCGTAATGAGTACTTTTCTAGAGTGTTCAATTCTGAGGAATATGTGTCTAAAGTCAAAACGATGCCATAAAATGCATCTGAGCTATAGAAATTTAAAGATAAAATATATATTTTCAATGGAAAATTTTTACATGCCTTGGCCCCGTCCTTAATGTTAATAGCCCAAATTTTCAGGAATTTGGTTTAGGGTTTCAAGAAAATTTCATGATGGGACTGAAAAAAATGAATAGTTAAAAAAAACACCATAATATTGATACATATAAAACTAAACATCTAGGACATAAATGTAATTGTGTTTTTGATTTTTCAGGAAAGACATTAAACTGTGGAAACCTTAAGGCATGTCAACAAATGTGAAAATCCTTTAATTTTATACATATGTTTATGCAGAGAAATTTGCTTAGTCAACAATTTAATATTTTTAACAAATCCAAGAAAATACTCCAAGTATATTACAAATGCAAAAGCAAATAAAAGAAACAGACTTCCTGTGATCATATTCAAGATTTTCTAATAAACAAACGGCCATATATACAAAGCCTTAAAAAGGAAATATGCAGGTCTCAGAATATTTGGTGTCGCTATATATCGCAACATGTGGACAAAATGGGCCAGGACTTGGAGCGGATGAAAAGGAAATAATATTGCTAGTGTACATTATTTTGGAAGCTAGTAGCGGAAAGGTAATTAACTTTGATGTTATAATAATATTCAATATTTGATTGTAGTTATTAATATTGTTCTATATTTTTATAAGTTTTCGAAGTATAGATGACTGAACACATGTAATAGTCAGCTTTTAAATTTATTTCTTTTACAATGTTTATTTGAACTGGGGTTTTGAAGTTTTTTAGGTTTAAAAATAAGTAAACATTATAATATGTTGGCCATTGTATCTTAATTTGTGTGTTAAATTAAAGAAAAACATAAACTTTTGTAATTTAACCTAAAACAAATGTACTTTATTAATAATATTTTATGAACCGTATGCAGCTAAGATGGGACTCTCTTTGTATTAGTGTATATATTAATGCATATAATAACGCTTCATTTTTAAAGCCATCTTGGCATTTTCTCCTAACTTTATCATTAGCTCTGTAAAAGGTCAATTGAAAAGTCACCGGCCTGACCCTAGATGACGATACTAGAATTATGGCTTTTAGTTAGCTCTAACATTCAAAAGGCGCGTGCATAAATTTGACAGCTTTCGGATCATTAGTTTCTAAATTGTATCGGATAATCACTTTAGGGATTGGTATGTTAAATTTAGACGTGGTTAAATGAGCACTGAAGACAGTAAACACAGTGGTAATAAGAGGTTGTTATTGACGAACACATCAAAAAAGTTACAAAATAGTTTTGGTTGACTCTAAAGTAAAGTTGTTCGAAACAACAGGCACTCTAAGGATATCCACTGAATGTGTACGAAATATCTTCTTCTTCTTAATTGGCGTAGACACCGCTTACGCGATTATAGCCGAGTTAGCAACCGCGCGCCAGTCGTTTCTTCTTTTCGCTACGTGGCGCCAATTGGATATTCCAAGCGAAGTGCTCCTTCTCCACTTGGTCCTTCCAACGGAGTGGAGGTCTTCCTCTTCCTCTGCTTCCCGCGGTGGGTACTGCGTCAAATACTTTCAGAGCTGGAGTGTTTTCGTCCATCCGGACAACAAAACCTAGCCAGCGTAGCCGCTGTGTTTTAATTCGCTGAACTATGTCAATGTCGTCGTATACCTCGTACAGCTCATCGTTGCATTGAATGCGATATTCGCCGTGGCCAACGCGCAAAGGACCATAAATCTTTCGCAGAACTTTTCTCTCGAAAACTCGCAACGTCGACTCATCCGTTAGTCCGTCAAAGTTATGACTGCCAAGACTTGAGTGCCAAGTCGCGAGTGCGACGACTGTTTGTTTGATGACAGGAGATATTTCGTCTTGCCCTCGTTCACTGCCAGACCCATTTGTTTTGCTTCCTTCTCCAGTCTGGAGAAAGCAGAACTAACGGCGCGGGTGTTGAGGCCGATGATATCAATATCATAGGGATAGGGAATCGCCTTGTCTGAAACCTCGTTTGGTATCGAACGGCTCAGAGAGTTCCTTCCCGATTCTGTCGGAGATTTTGGTATTGCTCAACGTCAGCTTACACAGCAGTATTAGTTTTGCGGGGATACCAAATTCAGACATAGCGGCATAAAGGCAGCTCCTTTTCGTGCTGTCGAAAGCAGCTTTGAAATCGACGAAGAGGTGGTATGTGTCGATTCTCCTTTCACGGGTCTTTTCCAAGATTTGGGGCATCGTGAATATCTGGTCGGTTGTTGATTTACCAGGTCTAAAGCCACACTGATAAGGTCCAATCAGTTTGTTGACGATGGACTTTAATCTTCCACACAATACGCTCGATAGAACCTTATATGCGATGTTAAGAAGGCTAATCCCACGGTAGTTGGCGCAGATTGTGGGGTGTCCTTTTTTATGGATTGGGCATAGCACACTTAAATTCCAATCTTTGGGCATGCTTTCGTCCGACCATATTTTACAAAGAAGCTGATGCATGCTCCTTATCAGTTCTTCGCCGCCGTGTTTGAATAGCTCGGCCGGCAATCCATCGGCCCCTGCCGCTTTGTTGTTTTTCAGGCGGGCAATTGCTATTCGAACTTCTTCATGGTCTGGCAATGGAACGTCTGCTCCATCGTCATCGATTGGGGAATCGGGTTCGCCCTCTCCTGGCGTTGTGCGTTCACTGCCATTCAGAAGGATGAAGAAGTGTTCTCTCCATATTTAAGTATGCTCTGGGCATCGGTGACTAGATCGCCTTTGGGGGTTCTTCAAGATAATGCTCCGGTCTTGAAACCTTTTGTAAGCCGTAGAATTTTCGAGCATTACCCTTGTCGGCCAGCTTATCAAGCTCTTCGTACTCACGCATTTCGGCCTCTTTATTTTTCTGTCTGCAACTGCGTATCGCTTCTCTCTTCAACTCTCGGTATATATCCCATCCCGCACGTGTTGTGGTCGATCGTAACGTTGTGAGGTAGGCAGCCTGTTTGCTCTCCTCTGCGACACGGCACTCCTCGTCGTACCAGCTGTTCTTTTGCACTTTCCGAAAACCAATGGTTTCGGTTGCAGTTTGAAATGGCGTCCCACAGGTCCCTCATACCGAGTTGTTGACGAATGCTCTCAGAGAGCAGGAGTGCAAGCCGAGTAGAAAATCGTTCGGTTTTCTGTTGTGATTGCAGCTTCTCGATGTCGAACTTTCCTTGTGTTTGTTGGCGTGCGTTTTTTGCTGCACAGAGGCGGGTGCGAATCTTGGCTGCAACGAGATAGTGGTCCGAGTCGAACTTAAGGCCTCGGGGCGCACGCACATCTGAAACACTGGAGACGTGTCTTCCGTCAATCACAACATGATCGATCTGGTTGGTAGTTTTTCGATCCGGAGACAGCCAGGTAGCTTGATGAATCTTCTTATGCTGGAATCTAGCACTACAGATAACCATATTTCGGCCTCCGGCGAAGTCGATCAGCCTCAACCGACCGTAGTGCCAAAGATACCTTCTTTGCCCATCCTGGCGTTAAAGTCGCCAAGCACGATTTTGACATCGTGGCAGGGGCATCTCTCATAAATGTGCTCCAAGCACTCATAAAAGTTGTTTTACGTGGTGGGTCCCAAACCCAGCGCACAACCCTATGCAGGGGACGTTTCGCCTTCTCACTTTAGCTCGCCTTCAAACGGATGTTCTTAGGCTACCCAGAGGATACTTGGTCAAAGACCGGAAGTCGTGAGCTGCTTGAGTCATATATAAAAGAATCGTTTCTGGCCACTCCAAAGTGAATGGCTATCAGAGAACTTTCCTCACTTGCGTGAACCTCTACATATGACTCCATCTACGAAATATTATTTAAGAATATTTGGGTATGAGAAAGGTGTAAAATGAATGAAGAGGAGATCTCCAAAAATGGTATCGAAAAGTTGGAGGGTCGCTATAGTCAGCGTATCATAAAAATTTTGAAAAAAACAAAAGGTTTTTACTGTGGTATTCCGGGGAATTTTCAATTGACCTGTTACTTATTTCTTCCTTTAGTGCGATTACTACAATATTAATAGATTTTAATTAAAGCGACCTTCTCCGAAAAGAAGGAAGGGCTAATTTCGGGTGCAACTGAACATTTTATACTCTTGCAACTAGCAAGAATCTAAACCAAGGAAGTACTTTAAGGTGTAAAACTAATAAAATAGAGTAAACTCAGTCGGATGTTGGAAAATCTCGATATTAGTTATATAGGGGCTAGACCAAGTTTTCGCTCAAGTTTATCTATTTTAGGCACAAAGTCACCCGAAAGTTCGAAAATCTTTATATAATATTAAGTATATAGGGGCTAAGGGAAGTATTGGTCCGATTCCACCCATTATTATAAGAAAAGGAATATCCTTGAATTTCAGTTATATCAACTATCTGTAACGGGGTCTAAATATTCGGTACCTAGGGATTTGAACAATTTTTATGGGACTTTGTGTACTGCAAACTGAACGAAAAAGTGGAATTTAACATTGTGCTGCACGAGAAGTGGGCGTGCTTGTTGTCTGATTTCGTCCATTTTCACACTGTGACATGAGAATGTGAAAGGAATGCCATATATTAGGTTTTATCGAAATCGGACTGGTCACGTGATATGGGATTTCACCAAAAAATTGGCAGTGTCACGCTCATCGTCCGATTTTTACACTGCTCCCATAAAGCCCTCTCATACCATCTCGGAGGTATTCGCCGTATTTAGTTATTGAACTTTAGTTGTTTTTAATAGTACCGTTGTATGGGGAGTGAGCGGGGCTTTCCTCCGATTTCATCTATTTTTACACTGTCGATAGGAGTTTTTAAATATATGTACTTAGGAAACTTTCTTATTATAATTTTAAGTGGTTTAGGAAATCACTTTTTCAAAAATTTGTTCCCCTTGCTACTACGATTCGCTGCACCAAATTACATCTTTATATCATAATTTGGCGCTTAGTTATAGCACTTTATAGGTATTCGGTTAACGGCGATTTGTATGCGTGGCAGTGGCCCGATTACGCCCATCTACGAACTCGAACTTTTTTTGTACTAAGGTACCAACATCGTTTCATCAAGATATCTCAATTTTTACTTCAGTTACAGTTTGCACGGACGGACGGACGGACAGACATTTAAGCGGATTTCAATATATACTATATAGTATCTATTTCGCTTAGTTTTAGGTGATACGTACAACCGTTAGGTGAACAATTGTAGCAATTGGTTGCAAGAATAATAAAATGTTGCGAAAGAATAAACATCTTAAATATAAAAATAAGTTGGATTTTGGTCAGGAATTGCTGCAGCTCTTTTAAATGATGGAAAAACTGCTTATTCATCTTTTAAACTTCCGTTATCCTAAATCGTGAACATCCCTGACATCGAGAATTTGCACGAAAAGGGATTTCATTGGTTGTGTTCTAGGGCAATAGTGTAGGAAAGATAGTGTTAACGTAGTAAACTATCAAATTATTCAAAAAGTTTCCGAAGAAATAAAAAAATACAAATCGATAGACGTGACTAATATCAATGATCTAGTCTCCTATCCCCAGGAGTTTTTAAACTCATTAAACCTCTCTGGATTGCTACTAAATGAATTGGCTTTAAATATTGGAATTTCAATTATACTTTCGAGGAAATCCTCTAAGCACAACGGGACAAGGCTGCTTGTTAAGGAATCGAACTACAATTTAATTGTAGCAACCATTATCACCGGCCCAGTAGCTGGTCAACTAGCTCATATACCGAGGATTCCGACGATCCGAAGTGATATTCCAATCCCATTTAAACGGCTTCAATTTCGGTGAAAACATCTTTCGCTGTAATTATAAACAAGTCCCAAGGCCAGACTTTCGAATTAGGAGGGATTGACCTACGAAAATAATGTTTTACTGATGGCCAAATGTATGTTGGTCTCAGGCCGGAGGTCCTGAAAATCAATTTATATTGCCGCCATAATAAATTAACATCAAAATATCGTTTAGAGGGAAGCCCTGATTCAATAAATTATTTTGCAAGAGCAGAGAAAGTAAAATATATGTAACTATACATTTACATTTTAAAAACAATAAAAATAATACCAAAAATATACCTTCATGTTCGAATTTTTTTCACTTAACTAATTTTTAAGGGAAGGATTTAGTATACCATCCCAGGATTTCGGGAATATATAGTTATAGCCGTAGGAAGGTTATAGTTTTTAAGATATTCGCGTTTAAAGTTGAAAATTACCACTATTTAAAGTACGTATTTTCTGGATATAAAATTAGTTTTGCACTTATATTTTGCACTTTTATATCCCCCAGCACTTCACTAATTCGTTTGTACATTCAACATTATATGTATAGTACAAAAACAGTTTTAATTCATTATTTAACTTATTGTTAAAGTTTATTTACCTAACAATAATGAAAGAGCTACAAACGGTCAAATATGATTAGATGTTAGAGAGGACAGCTATACCTTCTATGATATTACTACTTCTTCGCGTATGGCTCTTTTTTGCGTAGGCGGCCTTCGGCCGCGCTTCAAAAAACATAACCCTGGTCGGACAAACATCGGGGTGTATCACGTTTTTCACGTTGAGCTTATTTTTGCTTATATTAACGGGTGATTTTTTTGAGGTTAGGATTTTCATGCATTAGTATTTGACAGATTACGTGGGATTTCAGACATGGTGTCAAAGAGAAAGATGCTCAGTATGCTTTGACATTTCATCATGAATAGACTTACTAACGAGCAACGCTTGCAAATCATTGAATTTTATTACCAAAATCAGTGTTCGGTTCGAAATGTGTTTCGCGCTTTACGTCCGATTTATGGTCTACAGCGATGAGGCTCATTTCTGGTTGAATGGCTACGTAAATAAGCAAAATTGCCGCATTTGGGGTGAAGAGCAACCAGAAGCCGTTCAAGAACTGCCCATGCATCCCGAAAAATGCACTGTTTGGTGTGGTTTGTACGCTGGTGGAATCATTGGACCGTATTTTTTCAAAGATGCTGTTGGACGCAACGTTACGGTGAATGGCGATCGCTATCGTTCGATGCTAACAAACTTTTTGTTGCCAAAAATGGAAGAACTGAACTTGGTTGACATGTGGTTTCAACAAGATGGCGCTACATGCCACACAGCTCGCGATTCTATTGCCATTTTGAGGGAAAACTTCGGACAACAATTCATCTCAAGAAATGGACCCGTAAGTTGGCCACCAAGATCATGCGATTTAACGCCTTTAGACTATTTTTTGTGGGGCTACGTCAAGTCTAAAGTCTACAGAAATAAGCCAGCAACTATTCCAGCTTTGGAAGACAACATTTCCGAAGAAATTCGGGCTATTCCGGCCGAAATGCTCGAAAAAGTTGCCCAAAATTGGACTTTCCGAATGGACCACCTAAGACGCAGCCGCGGTCAACATTTAAATGAAATTATCTTCAAAAAGTAAATGTCATGAACCAATCTAACGTTTCAAATAAAGAACCGATGAGATTTTGCAAATTTTATGCGTTTTTTTTTTAAAAAAAGTTATCAAGCTCTTAAAAAATCACCCTTTAGTTTGGTAACACTGATTATTTGACAGTTTGTAACTCATTTGTTATATAATCAGAATTCAACAATAAGTAACCCTTAATAGCCTGATTTACGAAAGTGATTTATTTTTAATATTACTGTGTTTGCTTGAGGGTCTGGATGAAGGTAAAAATAGCTAAAAAATCACAATATTTATTTTACATATTTATTTAGAAAAAAAACAGGTATCAATTTTGATACTTCAGACATTAACGCCATAAAGAAATCAGATAAACCCATGCATAAAATAATACGAAACATTGATTGTTTTTTTTATCGCATAACTACACTTTACACTTTTTACAGAACCAGGAGGTAAGTTTCCTACAATTATTAACCTTAGAACCGTCAAATAAATTTTTAATTAGGAAGTGTTCAAATCAGTGAAATTCTTCGCTGTCTTTTTAATTGGGTGTAGACGTTGATGGAGTATTGTCCGATCTTCATCATTGTCTGAGTCCGTATTAACCACCGGCACTATATTTTGCAAAATAGCACTTTTCACACGTCCTTATATAGTTTTTGGAGCACGTCGGAATAAGACTATGATCACAAACTGCTGTTGTTTTATTATCGATCTTAGCAGTTTTGCAGGTTTCACATCGTCGTTTCAAAATATTCATCTGTGGCAAGAAAAGAAAATGGTGAAAAATATTTGAAAATGAAATAGTTTTGAAAGAAAATGAATTTTGAAAGACGTTCTCGCCACAGCAGGGACTCGTTTAAAACTTATCACGTCCATTACAATTTAAGTTGTCGAATTAATTTTTGTTTTGCATCGGTTTTCTAATTAATTCTGCGCTAGCTCCATTGAGAGTTCTGTCAAAAATATTCTGCGCTTTTCAGACGTATTGGTGTTCCAAATAGGGTGACTAAGATCAAACATCCTGAGCGCAAGTGCAACAATATCCAGGATATTATAAAGTAATGCCATGGGCCAGCGGTTTGTTTTTGTTTTGCCAGATAAACTGTTATAAAGAATATTAATTTATTGAGTTTTCCAAATAATTCTTTGTCCAAGTGCATTTTCGCCAACGAAAATGCAACAGTTAATAAAATGTACCAATAATTCCACCAACGAAAATGCAACAGTTAATAAAATGTACCAATAATTCCACTAACGAAAATGTAACAGTCAACAAAATGTACCATTAATTCCGAAGAATTTTAATAATTTGTATTTATTGTTCATTCAAGTGCATTTCCGCTAACGAAAATGCAACAGTTAAACAAGAAACATTTCTTAAGAATTTTTACGCAAGCATTTATTTTTAAGTTATTGCAAGCAAGCAAAATATTAGTATTTAAGAAAGCACAAAATAAAACGGAAAGTTGATTATCGATTCAAACTTCAACCGAGTTGTTTAATTATTCGTTGTTCATCACTTCGGAAAAAATAAGTGGCGCAGCCGGTAGGATACCCGTGTATCCTTGTGTGTAAAAATTTAAAATCAAGTTACATAAGAAAGGATATTGAATATTTCTATATTCGTAACGGGTAGAAAAAAATAAGAACAACGAATCCTTTAAAACATACAAAATATTTTTTGCAAAAAAGTTTAGTGAAAGTGACATTTGAACTTCATAAGATTGAAGAACGAATCCTTTAAAATATACAAAATATTTTTGCGAAAACGTTTAGTGAAAGTGACATTTGAACTTCATAAGATTGAAGAACGAATCCTTTAAAACGTACAAAATATTTTTGCGAAAACGTTTAGTGAAAGTGACATTTGAACTTCTTAAGATTGAAGAAAGAATCCTTTAAAACATACAAATTTTTCGAAAATAATACAAAAAAGGGGGTGAAGAAAAGGGTAAAAAAGATTTACTCTTATCGACGATAATTTCAGACAACAACCGAAATATAAAGATATACCCATATTAACAACTCATCAGCCAACTGCACATCCTAATCAACTTTAAACACAACATAGTGACAAATTTTTTTCCATCCTTGGAAACACATCCAGATCAACTTCAAACCCAACACAGAGCCAGACAGACAGCAATATAATATTCAACAACAACATCAGAAAGTGAGAATCCAATTAACTATATTATATATAATAATTATTATTATTAAATGTATGTAACTGAAAAAATTAGCATAGAGTAAGAAATTGAAAGAAAATTACTATATACGTCTGGAAAACAAGAGAAAAAAAGGAAAATAAAATGGCAGTACCAGTTCAAAACATTCTTACTATAAACCCTTTAAAATATCTTAATAACTTACCTGAATTCTGTGGCGACTCAAGAGACCTACAGACATTCACCACACTTATTAACCGCATACACCCACACCTACAAACATATGATGAACTGGCCCAACTAGTTTTTTCGGACATAATAAAATCAAAGCTAAAAGGAAGAGCAAGACAGGCAATAGAAATAAACTGCCACGCGACCTCATGAGCAGAGATTAAAAACATACTACAGAATAATTTCGGGGATAGACGTTCTTGCGAAGAACTCTTTGACGAATTACGAAGCGCGACCTTTAGAACAAACACTTTAGATTTTTACAACGACATGAAAACCAGGTTACACAGGTTAACTAACAAATTAGTAACCATTTTAGGAGAAACCGAAGCAACTAGAGAGAGTGCGATGAACAACAAACGCACTGCCCTCAATATCTTTAAAAACAAACTTCGTGAACCAATGAAATCAATCCTTTTCTGTAGGAACCCAGAAGACTTGGAACATGCTATGGACATACTGTTCCAAGCCGGGTACGCACATACAGGGAACAATAACGTGAACAACAGCACAGAATTAAAAACTCATTCAAGTAATAGGAATACTGACTATAGAAACTATACACAATACAATAAAAAAGACAGTAGGAATAGAATACAGTACGGGAATTCCCAACAACTATTCAACAAAAGGAATTTCCAACCAATGCCCCAAAATAACGGAAGAAATTACCAACAATCCCAACCATACCAACGAGCAAACCCACAAAACCCATCCTTCCAGAGACCAAATTTCAGAAACCAACCGGAACCTATGGACATAGGAAAAATAGAAGTGGCTGAAAATTTTCAGGAATCAACCTCAAGAATAAATTACCATTTATAATAATAAAAACAAAGATAGGTTTCATAAGACTTATAATAGACACAGGCGCAACAAACTCCATTTTAAATCCGGGTATCTGCGACCCCAAAAGAATTCATCCAACTAGCCCACTTTTAATTAAAACTCTCCAACATCGAATTTACGTTGACAAAAAGGCAATAGTACCCATGTTCGAAGAATTTAGCGACATTGGAACTACTAAACCAATAGAATTTTATATAATAAAATTTCATAACTTTTTTGACGGTCTAATAGGTAACGATATATTGAGACCACTAAATGCCTGTATCGATTATAAAAAGAACGAAATAAATATCGGTAACAAAACACTCCCTATGCACTTCGAAAACGAAAACTTAAATGAAAGAAAGATAGTAGTACCAGATGACTCTGACTTAGTATATTATAAGGAAGAAAACGGCGGAAACATTGTAAGAGAGGGAATTTTAAATGTAAGAAATCAAGAGGCAAAGATAAACTTACTATCTGGAACCAATCGGGTGACTACGCAAAAAGTAGATCACGAAAATTTTAACATAATCGAAAATAAAGACTCTAAACCATTGGCTGACCAAATTAGAATAGGGCACTTGAACCCCGAAGAAAGGTCACAATTGTTGCAAATAATAAAAGAATATCGTAATATTTTTTACCAGGAAAATGAAGGACTTTCATTTACTTCAGCAATAAAACATAGAATTAGAACTACAAACAACATACCTATATTTTCTAAGTCATATAGGTACCCGTACGTACATAAGAAAGAAGTCACAGATCAAATCCAAGAAATGTTAAAACACGGGATAATTAGGAATAGCAATTCTCCCTACTCAGCCCCAATTTGGATCGTGCCAAAGAAGGCCGATGCCAGCGGGAAACCAAAGTGGAGACTTGTAATCGACTATCGTAAACTGAACGAAGTAACGATCGATGATAAGTTTCCCATCCCGAACATAGACGAGATTCTTGAAAAACTGGGAAGAAGCCAGTACTTCACTACACTCGATTTGGCGAAGGGTTTCCACCAAATCGAGATAGAGGAAGAAGACATCCACAAAACTGCGTTTAGTGTCGAAGGAGGGCACTATGAATTTCTGCGAATGCCTTTCGGACTAAAAACAGCCCCTGCAACGTTCCAGAGATTGATGAATAATCTACTCCAAGATTATATCAACAAAATCTGCCTAGTATACCTGGACGATATAATCATATTTTCAACATCCTTACAGGAACATATGAACTCACTAAGACTTATATTCGCAAGATTACAGGAGGCAAATTTAAAAGTGCAGTTAGATAAATCAGAATTTCTAAAAAAGGAAACAGAGTTCCTTGGGCACATAATTACAACGGAAGGAGTCAAGCCCAATCCTAAAAAGATAGAATGCGTTGTTAACTTCCCAATACCCAAAACAGCAAAACAGATCAAGCAATTCTTAGGGCTCACAGGCTACTACAGGAAGTTCATAAAGGACTACTCGGCTATAGCTAAACCAATGACTAGGTGCTTAAAGAAGGATTCACAGATAAATATAAATGACTCGGACTACGAAAAAAGTTTTAACACCCTCAAGACCCTACTAACGCATGATCCAATATTAACATACCCAGACTTTTCTAAAACATTTACATTGACAACGGACGCGAGTAATTACGCTTTGGGAGCGGTACTTTCGCAAGATAATCATCCAATATGCTACGCCAGTCGCACCCTTAATACGCATGAAACAAATTACAGCACAATAGAGAAGGAATTATTGGCAATCGTGTGGGCTACAAAATATTTTAGGCCATACCTTTTTGGTCGTAAGTTTATAATAGAGACAGATCACAAGCCACTGACATGGCTCTTTTCTATAAAGGAACCAAATTCAAAACTTGTTAGGTGGAGATTAAGACTATCTGAATACGATTATGATATTAGGTACAAGAAAGGAACAAAGAATAGTAATGCCGACGCTTTGTCAAGGATTGAAATTGAACCCAGCATTAATACACTAGAATGCGACAGGGGAACGATAAAAAGTACTACTTCACCAAATAATATGTTTAAAAATCAAGTAGTTATAATAAAAACTACCTCTGGATCATTAAGAATAAAAAATAAATCTGTTTTTAAAAATAAAAGAAGAATAATTTCTATGAAGGAAATGGACAGGGAAACAGCAATTACAATACTAAAGAACCATTTTAATCCAACACAACTGAATGCTATTTTTATCGAAGACGTATTTTATACTATGTTTAAAACTGTTTACGAAGAACTATTTTCAAATAACCCAAATTTTAAAGTACTTAGATCTACACTCATGACGGAAGACATAGAAGACGAAAATCGATTAACTGAAATTATTAAAAACGAACATCTTGACAAAAACCATAGAGGAATTCAGGCAGTATATAAAGAATTAATTACGCGAATTTACAATCCTAAATTAAAACAAAGGATAACTCAGTTCATAAATAACTGTGAAATTTGTAACTTAGAGAAATACGATAGGAAACCCCCGAAGATCCCTTCAAAATTACAGAAACTCCATCCAAACCTCTGGAAACATTACATATAGACGTATTTTATACTTTAGGTAAGAAACTTTTTATGACAGCAATTGATAAATTTTCGAAGTTCGCGTTAGCATTTCAAATAAACGGTAGGAGTTGGACAGAATTTAAAACAAAACTTTTACTGATAATCAATACTTATGGGAAAATAAATAAAATTGTTGTGGATAATGAACTAGGCTTTAAAGCTATACCGATGCAAGAATTTTAGTAACCATACGTCTAACGCCGACATTGAGAGACTACACAACACAATCAATGAGCACATACGCTTGTTAAGGCACGATAAAGAAAACAAAGACGAAAGTATAGAAGATAAAATGATAAGAATAATAGGTTTTTATAATAATACAATACATAGCACGACCGGCATCAAACCGATTGGTTTTGTAAATGGCAAAGTACATGAAGATAGATAAGAAGAAATTCATGATCTTATAAATTCAAAGAAAGAAAAGTACATTCAGAAGTTAAATGAAAACCGGAAGGATATAGAATTAGAAGGCGGACCAAATTACATTAGAGAGATAAGGGGGGGTAAAAATCATAGAAAATACAGGAAAATTAATACTGAAAAAATAGATGATGACCACTTACAGATAACAGAAACTGGACATAAATATTATAAAGCTCACGTTAGACCTAAGAAGAAATACCAAGACAAGAGTAACCCCAAAATCAAAGCTACAATTAAATAAATGTAATTTTTTTTTGATGATTATAATGATGGCAACACTTACCCCAACATTCAAGACTCAAACCATCGACCTACAGGACGTATCGAACAATAATGGATACATACCGATAAAAACAGGAGAGACTAAAACTGTAGAACACTACATAAAGGTACTACACATAATAAACACCACAGAATACGAACGAACTATGGAAATAATCAAAACCAACATTGACATCCTAAAGATATCCAGCAGCGAATCAAAAAAATTAATAAACACAATAAATAAGAACTTTATGCTATTAAGAGCAAAAATAGAAAACCTTAACCCACATTTCCGAAGGAAACGGGCCCTCTTAAACATTATAGGAAAAGGTCTAAAAATTATTGCAGGTACAATGGACAGTGACGATGAAGAACAAATAACTAAAACTCTTAAATTACTACATACGAACGATGAAAACTTAACTAACGAAATGAACAAACTAACTTATATAAACAATGTCATGAACTCCCAAATCCAGAATATACCTAACCACATAAACTATCAGCAAAACATTATCGGGGAATACTTAAACAAAGTCAAGAATATTATAGGGAATAAAATTTCAACCATAGAGGACGAGATAACATTTATAGAGCACATATACCAGATTAACAACGACATCTCACTCCTACGGCATCACGTAGACGACATAGGACAGATTATTTTCTCAGGGAAACTGGGAATCATCCCCACAGATATTCTCAGCCAAACCGAACTCGAATTAATCACAGACTTCGACAGTTATACTAATATTAAAGTAGCCATAGCACTTCACGAAGGTAATATTATAATAATTCTCTCTATACCACAATATTCGCAAGATTCACTATCCATGGTGACATTCGTACCCATTCCTGACAAAAATAATAAGTCCATAAAGGTTAGCCACTCTGATGTTCTCATAGATTCAGAAAACAATATTTATAGCACATATATTAAAGATAATCTAAAAAGAAATCTTATAAAAATTAACGATGATTGTTTAAACAAAATACTAAACTTTGAAGAAGCTAATTGCAAAATGCAAACATTAAATACACAAGAAATAAGCGAAATAATTCCTGGAGTACTAATTCTTAAACATTTTAACAGCACAATATCCCATAACTGCAACAAAGCTAAATTAAACATTTCAGGAAATTATTTAATCAAATTCGAAAATTGTGAAATAAACGCGTTAAACAAGACTTTTACAAATGTCAAAATAAAAATACAAGACAAGTTTATTCTACCTAATATCATTACAAAAATTAAAGACAATAGTAATACAACACTAGCAGACATAAAAATTGAATCTTTATATCTGAAGCAAATAGAATACGAAGAAACACTGAAAAATATACTATATACAGATAAGAACTCAAAAATACTTAGTTTTGGTATAGATATCTCAATTATTATATCAATATGTATCTTAATTATTTTTATATACCTCTTTAAGAATACAAAAACATATATTCCAAATGTACAATTAAAAAATGAAACTACTATAAACAATCCGGCAAAGATAATATAATTTCGTCGGAGCCTCAAACTAACGGTGGGGGTGTTATAAAGAATATTAATTTATTGAGTTTTCCAAATAATTCTTTGTCCAAGTGCATTTTCGCCAACGAAAATGCAACAGTTAATAAAATGTACCAATAATTCCACCAACGAAAATGCAACAGTTAATAAAATGTACCAATAATTCCACTAACGAAAATGTAACAGTCAACAAAATGTACCATTAATTCCGAAGAATTTTAATAATTTGTATTTATTGTTCATTAAAGTGCAACAGTTAAACAAGAAACATTTCTTAAGAATTTTTACGCAAGCATTTATTTTTAAGTTATTGCAAGCAAGCAAAATATTAGTATTTAAGAAAGCACAAAATAAAACGGAAAGTTGATTATCGATTCAAACTTCAACCGAGTTGTTTAATTATTCGTTGTTCATCACTTCGGAAAAAATAAGTATAAACCACGTAGTATTTTGTTAAAAGTATCAACACTACCTTTATGATCATTATAAGCATGTATGACTTCTGGTTTTTTGTTACAGAATTTACATCTTCGCTGTCATGAGTAATTGAAAGCACTAGCACGTTTTTCTTCGAATGTGTTGTTAACTTCTTCACAGGATGTAAATAGTTTTGGCAGTTGTGTCTTGCCAATATCTTATATTTTTGGAACTGTTTGATGCATATTTGCCTATTCTTTTAGCTGTCCTATTCGTCTCAAGAGCAATACCTTCAACAATAGACGCGTATGAAGGCATCGCTTTTAGATCCAAAACTTTCCATAAATGGTGACGTTGATTGTCTATGTCTAAAGTTAAATTTACACTTATTTCTATAATCCATAAATATTTTTTCATGACCAATACAATCGCAACGCACATCAGTAGAGGGTAGTACTTGTACACCTGTCCGGGGTCTTTTAGAAGGTACTGTAGTGTCTTGTCGACGGCTGGTACTGGGTCTTCCCCTTTTATTTTTCGAGTGACCTTGATATCCACATAAAGCAGAAAAATAATGAATCGGAAGTTCAAAAAGTTTTTATAGCTAAAGAATTAGTAGGTAGGTTTTATTTAGGGCGGAATGCCTGAAATATCAAAATTGATACTCACAAAAATAGCACTAGTTTCTCCAAGTAAAACATGCACTCGCAAAAAATACAGGGTAGGCAATTTAAAGTTGACCCATTTGCCCATTTGCCAAAAATTAAGGCGTCGCGGATAATCAGCTGGGTTTAGTTTTTGTGCCATTTGAATTTTATATGGAAACATCTTCAAATCTTTATGAGTGGTGCGAGAGATGTCTAATTCCTGAGAGCGGCGATAACTCGATGTCGATGGAGTCTCCTCAATACTGGCTCGTACAGCTTCGATATTTTCATCAGAACGTCTTGTGCGTTGTCTGGATGCATGACTGGCATTACTGAGATTACCGGTGTTCACAAATTTTGCGTATAAAGACTTAATTGTGTTCTTAACTGGAGCACTTTTCACTTTATTTTTTTTGCGAAACGCACGTTGAGTTAACACAATTGAAAAGTTATTTTGAATATAAAGCTGAACAATTTCAGCGCGTTCTTTTGGAGTGTACTGTTCCATGGTATAAATTGTCTTCGAATGACGCTTCTAACGCGGTATGACATTAGCCGATTTGTCAGCGCTGTTAAAAGTTACAGCGTTGCCAGATGGGTCAACTTTAAATGGCCTACCCTGTAGTTACATCATAGCGAAAATAATATATTCACTTACCTCAAAAGTATTTACATTCTTCAGAAAAAGTAAATATATCAAATTTATATTCAACAAAACTTTTAGTAAAATGTGTTTACTTTATGTTATAGTTAAAATAAAACAATAATGATATTTGATTTTGTTTTTTATTTCGTTGGAAAGAATATTCTTCTTCTTCTTTACTGGCGTAGACACCGCTTACGCGATTATAGCCGAGTTAACAACAGCGCGCCAGTCGTTTCTTCTTTTCGCTACGTGGCGCCAATTGGATAATCCAAGTGAAGCTAGATCCTCCTCCACTTGGTCCTTCCAACGGAGTGGAGGTCTTCCTCTTCCTCTGCTTCCCCCGGTGGGTTCTGCGTCGAATACTTTCAGAGCTGGAGTGTTTTCGTCTATCCGGACAACTTGACCTAGCCAGGCCGATGTCTTTTAATTCGCTGAACTATGTCAATGTCATCGTATATCTCGTACAGCTCATCGTTCCATCGATTGCGATATTCGCCGTGGCCAATGCGCAAAGGACCATAAATCTTTCGCAGAACCTTTCTCTCGAAAACTCGTAACGTCGACTCATCGGTTGTTGTCATCGTCCAAGCCTCTGAACCATATAGAAGGACGGGAATTATGAGCGACTCATGGAGTTTGTTCGTCGAAACAGGACTTTACTTTTCAATTGCCTACTCAGTTCGAAGTAGCACCTGTTGGCAAGAGTTATCCCGCGTTGGATTTCCAGGCTGTCATTGTTGGTGGTGTTAATACTGGTTCCTTAATAGACGAAATTATCTACAACTTCAAACTTATGACTATCAACAGTGACGTGGGAGCCCAGTCGCGAGTGCGACGACTGTTTGTTTGATGACAAGAGATATTTCGTCTTTACCTCATTCACTGCCAAATCCATTTGCTTTGCTTCCTTGTCCAGCCTGGAGAAAGCAGAACTAACGGCGCGGGTGTTGAGGCCGATGATATCAATATCATAGGGATAGGAAATCGCCTTGTCTGAAACCTCGTTTGGTATCGAACGGCTCGGAGAGTTCCTTCCCGATTCTGTCGGAGATTTTGGTATTGCTCAACGTCAGCTTACACAGCAGTATTAGTTTTGCGGGGATACCAAATTCAGACATAGCGGCATAAAGGCAGCTCCTTTTCGTGCTGTCGAAAGCAGCTTTGAAATCGACGAAGAGGTGGTATGTGTCGATTCTCCTTTCACGGGTCTTTTCCAAGATTTGGGGCATCGTGAATATCTGGTCGGTTGTTGATTTACCAGGTCTAAAGCCACACTGATAAGGTCCAATCAGTTTGTTGACGAAGTTCACGCAAGTGAGGAAAGTTCTCTGATCGCCATTCACTTGGGAGTGGCCAGAAACAATTCTTTTACATATGACTCAAGCAGCTCACGACTTCCGGTCTTTGACCAAGTATCCTTTGGGTAGCCTAAGAACATCCGTTTGAAGGCGAGTTAAAGTGAGAAGGCGAAATATCACTTCCGCAGGGTTGTGCGCTGGGTTTGAGACCCGCCACGTAAAAAAAGCACACCAAGGAAAAGGATGGAAAGAATATTATAGAACAGTAAAATATGTACAGCTAACCTATAAAAAATAACTAATAGTAATGTGAACATTCGGTTTAAAAGATTGGTATCAAAATTGATACTCTAGGTTATTAAGGGCTAAATGTATAATAAAAGCTATTTTTGCACTCTATTATATAAAATAAATGTGTACAAACGAATTAGTGATGTGTTAGTGGATATAAAAGTGCAAAATATAAGTGCAAACTTAATTTTATATTGAGAAAATACGTACTTTACATAGTGGTAATTTTCAATTTTAAACGCGTATATCTTGATCTGGAGAATCTCCTCTATCCGACCATACCCATTTTATTCCCGAAATCCTGGGACGGTAACTAAAGCCGACCCATTTTTAATTACCTCACTCAAAAACGAGAAAGTACGAGTATGTGTAGGAGAGTGTGTAGAAAATTATAACTTTTGAAATGATTGTTTAATACCCATGTGAAGTCCGCCGGGCTGATAGTTCATTATATTTATAACGTATCTTGAATGCCAAGACTCACATAGTATTTATTTTACTTCCAATCAGCGAAAATTATATTCGAAGAGGTAAAATTTAATAAATTGAATTTATGTGGAAAACGTCAACTAGGGCATTATATTTAATTATAGTATATTAGGGATATGAGGGTTAGGCCAAGACAATTTTATAAATATAAATATAGTATATAAAACAAACGCATAATAATGGTGAAAGCTTGTGTCTTGATAAATATAGTTGTGCTTGATTTGTATACTGTTAAGTGAAAGAATCAGATGGAATTAAAAATTGTGTTAAATAAGAAGATGTGTGTGTGATTTGATTTCACTCATTTTTATACTTTGACTTAGGACTATGAGAACAATGCCGAATTTAGTTGAAATAGGTCGAAAAGGTCGCGAGATATAGGTTTTTACCAAAATATGGGAGGTGCTAAGCCTATCGACAAATTTAAACAGTGTCTTCTCCCTCTCTCTTGTACCATTCCTGACGTAAAATTTAATGTGTTTGACGTATTTAGTTATTGATTTATAGCACATTTAGCAGATCCGTGGGACGGAGTTATCAGCCAATTTTACCCATTTTCCCACAGTGGATAAAGATGCTAGAAACAATTGTCTTGAGCGAATTTGGTTAAAATAGATTTAGGTTTACGAGATATATTTTTGTATATTAAAAATTTGTATACAAGGCCCTTATACCTTAATTTTTACTCAAGTTACAGCTTGCTAAAACGGATAGATAGGACCCGGATTTCAATTCGTCTCTTCATTCTGATCATAATTTACTAAAATTTATACACAAACTTCTTTTTAGAGATATTAAAGTTCTTGATAACTTAATTTAAATATTTAATTTTCTCGATATTTTCAAGATCGCACTCTGATTCATATGATTTTTTAAGTAACATTTGAATTACAATGATTTCGAACTTCAATAAATGTTCGACTGAAAACATTGTAAAACCGAAAATCCTGTACATAAAGATAACCCTTGAACTCGGGACTGAAGCTTTTAGTGCGCGCGTGTATCGCAAATATTTATATACATACTTAGGCATAACTTGCTCCGTATATTTGCTTACTGCACACACGCATATATTTGTGAATTGCACTCAGGCTTTGCTTACCTATGCGAGACCTTCTTTCATAATGATTTCACAATTGTATGTGCAATAGAAAATTTTAAGCTCATAACTGGAACTGTTGTTCATTTACTTGAACTGCTTTGTTAATATATACTACAATAATGAATTATTTTGATCCTTCTTATTTTATTATTTTTGCGCAAAATCATGTGCAATTACGATAAGTAAGAAATAAGGATAAGAAGAAAATTTGTGTGGAAACTGTGTGTTTTAACATTTTATGCTATGGCATCCTGGAACAACTTTTCATATATATTTTATTATTCATATAACGTACATATACTATATAATATAATAACGTGACCAATCAATGTTTTGTTAAGGATAATTTTAACTTAAATATTTTAAATTAAATTATAGTTCAATAAATGAATAAAACAGGTCAGACATTTCTGTAGTCCCTTTTTAACATTTAATAATAATCTATATTAATTTTACGCTTCTCATAATTTTTTTATGGAAAATATTAATAAAATGAGTTCATGTTTTTCCTAACCATTACTCAGTTAACTTTATACCACAATATATATATGTACATAAATCGATCAATATGTAAGACATTTTCAGTAGATTCGATTAACTTAAAACATTTATATTTAAAGCATTGTAAACAAATTGAAATATTTCGCATTCTTTTAATACTTTACTGCGAAATTATATAATTTGAACGACGCTAAAACATAACCCTTCCTTACCTGTTAATGCTTTTCTCGCATCGACTTGAGAATGGCAAATAATTTACACTTAATTATAATAATTATAACTTGAGCTCTAGAATTATATTAATTATTTGTAATTATCGTGAATTTCGGTTGCTGAAATGCAACCACATTTACTTTATTTATAACAGCTTGTGGTAGTAGGGTCTTCAAATATTTACAGATCCGCTAAAATTCTTTGGTAAAAGTAATGAACTAATGAAGGATAGCTATAGATAGCAATTTAAACACTTCTGAATCTTACTGAACTTCATTTGAAAGCCAAGATTACTTTTCAGATTTCGCACTCACGAAGCTCTTGCTTTAATATCTGGTGATAAGTGGTTTAATCATATATTTAACTACCCATACCTTTTATAGCAAATTGCAATATACAGATGTACTATATATGTATATAAGTATAATTAAAATTATACAAACATATTCATATATAAAAAATTTAAACTCTCTCTGGTGAAAAAATTTTGAGAGGAAAACAAAACTTATTAAATAGTAAACAAGTAGGGAAGGGCTAAGTGCTAATCTAAGTATCCGAGTATTTTATACTCTCGAAATTGAAAATGATCAAAGGCGGGGAAATATTTTGAGATGTTTTGAGATGTCGGCAAAAATTAGTAACCAGAGGTGCGTAAATCATTATGTTAAGGGTATATACTAATTATGCACGATAAAAATTCAACAGTTGATTTATAATAATTTCCGTTTACCTCTTTATGGAATAATCCTATAACCTACAAAATTTTAGTTATTATCAGATAATCTCAATCGGTGCAGGCAAGTTGAGTCGGTGTCGACAAGTCAATTCGAATATGTGTTTTACTGAAATAATTTACTTAATTTCATTAAGACTGATTCATAATTATTTATGTACTATATATTATATATATATATACATATATATATATACATATATACATATGCTGACGATAATTTTGATTTATCAAAAATTTATATCATTTACCATATCATTGTTTTTTGTAATCAACCAGATTTTTAACACTTCTCACGTATCAAAGTAAAGTAAGAAATATCGCTTTTTCATTAAAATATGTAAAACATTTTCTTCTTCATTTACATAAAGTTGAGCACTTCCTTTTTACTCACTCAAATTTATGTACATAAATACGTTTTATTAATACTATTGATTATCGTCCATTTTAGTTGAGCATAGCAAAATATACGGACATATATTGTAAAGGAAAGGAAGCTAGCAGAATGGTCTTCTTTAGTTGAATTCAATCCTAGAGAGTATCATAAGGGGATACCTCAATAAAGTGTTATAACCGCTTGATATGTTATCTATATTTGATTAAGTTGGTGTTCGTTCGATTCACTGCTCAAGTAGGTGCCAGCTAATAGTTTCCTTGCCATCATAGATCGCTTAGCAGCGGACGCTCTTATGTGCGGGTTTTTATAGCATATAAGTAAATATGCATATGTACATACGTAAATACGTACATATAAGGTATTGCGATCGAAAGCAATTGAAGGCATTAAAAGTGCTCTTACATTTAGAAATTTGCATGCCATCCCAAAGCTCATAAATATTTTATGAGGAATATTTCTAAGTGAAACATTTGTATACCAAGCATGCATATATTATACGTAAACATATCTTCATAGACACCTTCATATGTGCAAGCGGCCTAGAGCCTAAATGTGCTATGTGAGTTCAAAAATTATATTATTTTTTAACCTTTAATGATTACATATAGATATAGAAGAAATAATTATCTACATACATTGGAGCTGGATAAATTGTTAAACTTTTCTAATTTTAGATTATTGGAACAAAGCAACTACTGGTGCGACCTGACGGTAGCTTTGCTAAAGATCGTACAGTGTCCGGCTCATCAGATGCTTCAGTAGTCGTACGAGCATCATCGCCTGCTCTTGCATCCCAGCAAGCTGATGCCATTAACAATAACAATTCTAGCGTTAGTAACTCAAACACACCGTTGAAAAGTGCATACAACAATCCAAGCACAACTGTAATTCATAGTAGCAATAATAACACGATCACAAATGGATCTAGTAGTAGTATTGTACCGGCAGATTCGATTACAACAACAGTTAATACAACATCATTCTCAGAGACAATTGAGATTCCTTTAGCAGTTGCTCACTCTCAAGGAAAGCCACTCCAGGAAGCAATAGACGAGGTAAGTTAATAGTCAACTGATTCAATGGAATGACCAGGTTAATAAATTGTGCGCATGCTACTCCATCCGACTCCCTCCTACTTCTTTACCTTATATGTTTTATTTGAAATCGTTTATTGAGCATATGAGAGATATACAAGTGGGTGTAGTATTGACCCGATTTTATCCGTTATTCCCAACAGCACATATTATTAACAGAATAAAGCGCCACTGAGTTCCATTATGGTATCTCACATGCCGGTCAGGCTTACCAAAATACTATAAAACACATATTGCATATCATCGTTGTTTTTGGTCAAAAGTGAGCTCGCAGGCACCCATTTCGCACAGAGATTTAGAGTGCCTGATTTCTTGAACAACTTCACTTTACGGTCATCCAAAATTATTTTGTGGACTGGCGTCCACTGTCTTCATCGTCTTCGGTGCAATCAGTTGCTACAGAGTATAATAGTTTTGTTCACCTAACGGTTGTACGTATCACCTAAATGTTATGGATATATAAATGATCAGGGTGAGGAGCAAGCTGTAACTTGTGTAAAAATTAAGATATCTTACGCCCACAAATCGCCACTAACCGAAAACATATAAAGTGCCATAACTAAGCACTAAATAAAGATATAAAGCTGTAATTTGGTACAAAGGACAACAGTAGCAAGGGGCACCTCTTTTTTGAAACAGTGTGCGGGGCTCTGCCCTCTAACAAGTTTAATATATATATATCTCCTAAACCACTTAAGCTACAACAACCGAACTTGCTAGTTCAACTCTCATAAAAACTTCTACCGAAGTATAATATAAGAATGGACGGTACTGTTAAAACTACTAAAAGCGCGATAAAGCAATAACTAAATATGCCAGAGACATTAAATTTTACCATCGAAATGGTATAAGGGAGCTTGATGGGAGCCGGTGGGACAATTGAACGATGGACGTGGCACCGCTCACTTTTTGGTGAAATCTTATATCTCGGGATCCGAAAAACCGATTTCGACAAAATTTAGTACGTGGCATTTTTTTTATTCTTATGTCACAATGCGAAAATGGACGAAATCGGACAACAAGCACGCCTACTTCCCATATAGCACAATTTTAAATTCACTTGACTCGTTCAGGTTCTCGTAGACAAATTAAGAAGCAATTAGTATAAGAGATAAACCTTTGCACGAATAATACCTTTCGTGTTTGTTTATTGTTTCTTTGTGCCTAAAATAAATACATTTGAGGGAAAATTTGACCTAGCCCCTACATAACTCAGGATTATCGAACATCAGGCTAATTCTACTCTCGTACACACTCTCTCTTCCTTACTTGTTTCACAACAAAAAATTGCTTCACTCAAAATTATTAAATTAACAACTTAATGATCCGACACCTGTCACGAGATATTTCAAAGTTAGGGCTAATTAAAAATCATATATGTTAAATACAGTTGCGCAATCTATGGAATCAGGAGGCGGGGACAAGTTTTACTGGATTTTATCCATTTAACGCCTAAAGATGCACTGTTATTAGAAAACACTCTCTCTAATTTTCATTAAGATAACTCACATATTGGTCGATAAACTCTTATGATTCTTCTTCTTTATTGAAGTAGACACCGCTTGCGCAGTTGTAGCCAATTTTACAAAAGCACGGCAGGCGTTCTTCGTGTAATTTGCTGCGGTATTCGCCGTAAGCATGGTCTTGAAGTCACATTCTAAGCTTCATATTATATCACATAATATATGTAAGGCATTTGTCGTTCAAGCGACAAAGTCACACCAAAGACTATAATCTAGTACCTCGGAGAGCAGTTAGCCCTTGGAGATAACTCCAATCTGCTCATTGGGTTTGGCAATTTATGGAGACTCGTGGTGGCTGTGGTTTAAACCTAATTGCTGAAGCCGCATTGCAGCTGCATGCCGGACTCAGAGTACGGCAAAGGTTTTAGGGTGGCCTCGAACCCGATCAAGGTGACAAGGTAAAAGTGCAGAATGCATTCATACTTTGGTTCTCCATAAATGCATTCAATGCTTTGGAGCGCTGATCCTTGCATTGTATTGATCTACGTGCTTCTAGCGATAGAAAGCACCGTGAGGTTAGGCCTTCGCAGGCAGGTACTCACGTAAATCACAACGGACTCTGTCAACAGTGACATGGATCGTGAGTGCGAGAACTGTTTGTTTGTTAACAAGAGATATTTCGTCTTGCCCTCGTTTACTACCATACTCATTTCCTTGGCTTCGTTATACAGTCTGGAGAAAGCAGAACTAATCGTAAGCGGAATAAAGAAAACCGGAAGTTCGAAAGTATTTACATTAGGTATAAGGGGCTGAGGGAAGTATTGAACCGTTTCAGGCCCATTTTGATATAAAGGCATATTAATATCAAAAAATGAGACTAGTTCTAGGCCGATTTCCCCTAATTTTACATTGTATCATAGAAATGTCATAATAATGCAATGCACCAAATTTGGTTGGTTTCATCTAAAGGTGGGCGGTGCCACGACGTTGCTAAATTTTGATACCGGTTTGCATTAAACTCCTTGCACCATCCTGAATTTAATAGTTTTTAATAAAACCTTTATATTGGGAGTGGGCGGGTTTATCACACTATTCAATTTATTTTCACATTATCTTAAAAGTTGTCGAAGGGATTTGTGCTGCGCAAATTTGACTTACAGATCTTGAATTGTTTTGCAGATATATAAATTAAACCTATTCGGGGGCGGGCCCCTCCTCAGTGTCATTCGTTGCACCAAATTACAGTTTTGTAACTTATTTTGGGGTATGGAAATTAATATAGTTTATATATAAATAACTCCACATCTATCTCGATTAGTTTTAGGTTATACATACTACCTTTACATATGTATATGAACAAAACTATTGTACTCTGAAGCAACATGTAGAGAGAATATAAAAGTTAATTATGCGGTTTTTTCAAATACCGAATGGTTTAGGATCAAATCTGGTACCTTTTTAACTTTATTATATTAAAATTTATATTAAAATTAAGCAAATGAATATATATGAAATATATGTGTAATAAACTCACAAAAAGGAGCCAAATCTAATAATCTCCGTATGAAGAAAATTATCCACCAACCAAAACGCTTCAAAGTCAAATGGATAGAATATACCCTAAAGGACAAATATATAATTTATAATATCAAGCGGATATTTCAAAATCCAAATATTAGATATATATGTACATATATGGAGACTTGGGGATCAGGGAAATATTGTATTGATTTCATTCATTGCACAGAATCCGATTTCGCACAAACTGTGTGGTATGAATTTCTGGGTAACTAAGGTGCTAAAACGACGTCTTGTAAGTTAAATTAAGTGAGCTATATCGAAAATTTGAATATTAAACCATTTAAGGGTTGAGAACACAACAACCTTTAAAAAATTTTTAACCCACAAGTGTCTCTTACTGATGGGATCTCCTGCACCAAATTACATCTTTTTATCTTAATTTAATCTTTAGTTATGGCACTTTATTGCTTGTACAACATGCAAACTCATAAGGGGGAAGAAAATTATTTTATATCGGATTCAAACATAGTTTAACTGACGTATTAGATGTAGTGGATATATAAACACAAATTATTATTTATTTATTACAATATTCATAAAAACTTTCTGCTTAACACACAATCGTTACTACGGTTATTAAAGTCTTATGCAATTTATTTGGTATCTAATAGTGAGAAATGTTATCAGATTCTTATATTAGACTAGCTGACCCCGCAGACGTTGTCCTGCTCCTGCTTGAAATTATTTGTTTTGAAATGAAAAAGTGAAAGTTTAATTTATATTGTGTTTAAAATCAGTTATTTCCGATTTTCCTACATTTCTTTAATGTAGAGCAGCTTTTTTCGGTGCGTTAATGTATAGAGAACCGTGTGAAAACATGACATTTCTAGATTTATGCCACATACTTTTAGTGACTATCCTTGTGCCCTGTTGACTGTCATCTCAAATGCAATTTTCTCCGGAAACTGAATAGGTTTGAGCTGAAATGGTAAATTGTTGGAACTCAAATAAATTCGTAGAATCAAGCATTCTGTCCCCTTGTATTCGATAGCTGCATCACAATCATTCGGGTTCCATTATACAGTTATGCGCATTAAGATTGGGAAAAATAATAATGACAGATTCAACTTTGACACGCAAGTGATGCGGCAGTATACCAAGCCTCTCCAAAGAATTAAAAATTCCACTGGATAATTCACGGCTTGGTATTCATTGTCAAGTCAATCGATCGATCGATTTGTATGAGCGTAAACCTCCAGGATTTGACTTTGAATCTTTCAGTTTAAGTCATTAAAATTGGTATTTTTGGCTGCTAAAATTTCACTCAACCAATTGTAGTTACGATAATTTGGCCAATGTTCGGATAAACATTCGTGATGAGTTCATTTTTCGTTGAATTGATATCAAACCATTGCACACTGCTCGATTTCATAGGCCAAAAATAAAAAAAACAAAAGTTTGAAACTTACCACTGTTTGTATCAAAGCTATTTCTTACAACCAATAAAACTAACGGTAAATACATTTTTGCTCTATTCCATTCGTAGGGGCTACGAAAAGTGAGAGAAATGAGACAATAGAAACACGCGGACTGTGCAGTAAAAATAGCTTCAAAATTATCTCTTATAATAAATTGAATTGCAATATAAAATCGTCTTTAATCCCTATAAATCAAAATGAGTAATAATAATAAAGGTATATGTTATATAACAAAAAGGTTTTTATGTAATATTATGTTGTTTTATTATTTTAAAACAATTGTTTTATAAGTACCCTTTTGAGTGGTATGTTTTTCTTTATACATCGATTTAAGGTATACAAAAAGTTGTGATCCCTGTCTCGCCCTCAAATGAATCAAGTTTGCTTATATTACTTAATGTTTTCTAAGTATATGCTTTTGATTTCAGCTGCAACTTTTTGCAACCTACTTTCTTATTCATGTTATTCTACCAGGCATGCGATTTTTTGTGTGTTATTTTTTATAATTTTTTGTGTTAACGTGTATGTATATTCGTGCATATTTTTGTTTGTATTTGAGCTTTGGTTTTCATTTTATCATTTTCTCACTTTTATCAAATGATTGTTTTATACGTACTTTTATTTAGGCACATCGTATCGGTGAAAACTTTCACGCCTATATATAATATTATGTACTTGAATTTTGGTGTTTAGAAAATGTGTGAAGAAATATCACTTGTCACCGAAGCAAATTTAAAAGAGCTTCAGTATATACTTATTAGAAGCTTCGTTGACAAGAAAACTTAATATTAACTTTTTACCCTGCTATGTTAATATTTTAAAGGAAAAACAGTTATCCTGAGCAAATAAAGGTCTCAGAATCTGATGTTGAAGTTGAGATAAAAAAAATTATTGAACCGCATTGCGTCACAAGTGTAATTAATGAACAGAGTGAGTCCTCCAATTATCAATTATCAATAGGAATAAGTGGCTTTTATGGCAATTTTGGTCAGAACGAATATAATCAGAAAATAATAATTTGGAAGACAATAATTTATTTGCCACGACATATGTCCCTGTACAACTGATAATAAAATCGCAAAATTAAGAAGAGCAAAAACAAATTTGGAAAAACTGCAGCCCTTCATCCACCCGCTATTGCCGCTCTGTTCGAATTCAATTTCAAAAGGAAACAGTTTAATCATCCCTAAATGCACTAGATTTGCGCTAGACCATTCAAAGGAATTAACTTCAAAATAACCCTGGTAGTATCTTCCTTCGTCAGTCCGTAAAATTTTAATTCACGGTCCCGATGTTATTCAATATACACCAGCTTCAATTAGAGAGCTCTCAGAGGAATCTGCTGACTCAAGCAATAAGGACGTTAAGATGTATCGACTCCATCATACACGACAGAACTAACGGATCACTACAAATCAGGATTTGCTAAACCGATTGCTTTTAAGCTTAGAGCCTTTCAAGTCAAAGAAACTATCATGCAAAAGTAAATCAATTTTATTAAAATCAGTTTTTGATTTAGATGAATAATATTCAAAAAATTCTTTCTTTCGTTAATCATCTTTTTCAATTTAATTAAATTAATTAAAATTTATTACCATCGGGGGGTGGTGGAGTGTGAAACGAGAGAGGGAGATTTTAAAAAGCTTTGGAAAAAATTTCACTTTTATATAGGCAGTGGAAGTATTTTCGGCCGCTGATTCCATACAAGACCGACCACTGTGCATTGGAAGTATCAACCGGAATTTGTTCATTTCCAATTCTTAGCGATGTAAAATGTCTTCGACAATATAATTTTTTTCGTATCCCATAATCGACGCGGATTAGAAGGCAGATGTGTCGAAATTATCATAGCGAAAAGTGTGCGAACTTCAGTGGCATGCGAAGTAGCTTTCGCATCGTTTATCGCTTGATTCCAGTGATTATCATATTCCAGTAATTGTAATTGCTGGCATGCTTCTCAAAAAGTTGCACAAACCGTACCATTCACAATACGCAATGACTGAAATGAAGTTGGATCGCATACATTAACCAATAGCCACCGAAGGTAGAAGTATTCGTCTTTTTGGGTGGACTGTATAAATTAGTCCTAATGCATTAGTTGAGAACACACCTAGATGTCCATCTACTGCTTGGCCATGTATAATATCAAGGCATTTCCGAATAAGAACATTGCTCGTTCTTGCACACGGATCACTGACGCGAGATAAGAAAAAATCATCACTTTCGATTTTGTTGTTGACACTCTTTGGCCTTCTCCAAATGAACTGCGAGATGCACAATAGTCGGAAAACGTTCATGAATTGCAAAAGTAAATATCTCACAAAATGCTTCATTGTAGTTCACGCATCGACACATTTGATACTTGCTGATCTCATCTCGTTCACAGCCATAGCGGTTATTTTCCGCTACGTCCTTTGGTGACGTTCTTGGAAACTTACTTGATCGATTTCACCAAAAGGCAATACCCAACATTGATATGAGTTTTGAATATGGTACAATCTAAGTGTTGTCAATTTCGATATTCACTCCTCTAAATTGAATGCTGAATGTTCTGTCATTGTCGTCTGGTGAGCGAGAACTATACAGTGGATATCTATCATTTCCAGTTTTCATTTCCGAAAGAGAAGCACGTGGATAGAATTTTGTGCATTTTTTGTCAGACATATACAGCGAAGCTCGATTGTGGTGTCTACAACGTCCATGAACCAGTTTGGTTTTCATCACTTCGTATAATTCTATCTCAGGGTCGGAAATTTCCGCTGAAATGATTGATTCTTTGATTTAATATGGTATAACCACCATCCACCATCCTAAGAAGAATGTGTGCGTGCAGCAAATCTCTTTTTTCTCCCTCAACAGAATACATTTTTCCAAAGTGAACAGGAATTTTTGAATCTAGCACGCCCTGGTGGGGCCTCTATATGTGGACTGGTGCGTTAGAATCTGCTATTTTTGTGGATTGGCCAGTGAGAATTTCATGACATTTCATAGATTGGAAGTGAAGTTATTGCGTTTTAAGTGTTTTTTCAAATGTTTGTGTTATCGGTGCGAAAATGAGCTTCGAACAAAGAGCCAACATTAAATTTTGTTTTAAAATTGGTAAACTTTTACCGAAACGTTTCAATTGATGAAACTAGTTTATGGCTATTATTGTCTATCCAGTAGCAGAGTGCACGAGTGGTTTCAACGTTTTCAAAGCGGTCGTGAGAACATAAACGACGATCAACATGTGGGCCCATCAAAATCAACTGTACGTGAATTCATCAAAAATCAGCCGAAATCATCACTGAAATTCATGGAAATGGAATTGAACATCTTCAAAATATCGATTTATCGCATTTCGATCGAACAGTTGGACTTACGAAAGGTGTGTGCACGATTTATGCCGCGCAAATTGACTGACGACCAAATTTGCCCAGAATCCAAGATTCGAAGGACGATTATTTGACCAAAAATCTTATTTTAACCATTAACCAGTCCCCGCATTCACCTGATACGGCACTGTGCGACTTTTTCCTTTTCGGAAAAATGCATTTGCCCATGAAAGGAAAGCTTTATGCAGACGTAGAGGCCATTCAAGCCGGTGCAAGCCGGCATACTAGCGGCCATACCGGCCAAAGAGCTAAAACACTCATTCGACATGATTTTGGACCGTGCAAAAATCTGTATTGAAGCAGAAGGAGACTAGTTTGAATAAAATAAACTGATTTTGCCGAAAAAACTATTTGCTCCGTTTTTTTTAAGTCCTGTTAAATTTGGAATGACCTTGTACATATAGTACGTTGCTTCAAGATAAAGTCCATCAAACATCGTAGCTGTTGTCGTGCTCGTGACGATCGTGCTGATTGATCGCGATTCAATAATTTCGTATTCTATGGCCATTTTACCTTTTAAGTGAATGTAACAAACAAATCCGGCCGTCCATAATTCCGCACGTACAGGGATATAACCGCATCCTGCGAGTACTCGTGCATGTGCTTCGGGCTGTTATACATTGTATGTTGATGGTAAAAAGAACGCCGACGCGACCTCTTCGTGGCATCGTAACAAATTTTAAACTGTATTTGATCACTTAGTTGAAAGACACATGAAGTTTTCACTGAATAATTTCAATAATTTACCTTTTGAATAGCCGAAATAAAAAAAACAAACGACTGTAATTGAACGAAAAAAATGTTGTATGGAAAAGTCACTTTTTCGAAATTTACGCTCGTAAGTCGGTTAAAAATGAACATTTTCATTTTTTACAAACCATCCTCATTGGATTTCTTTCAAAGTAGTTCAGGCCATTTTTTATTTCATGTAACGGTTTAGTCAGTTATAGCCCAACATATTTTTATATATAAGATGGGTATACATATATATAAGATGGGTAATTATGCAATGTGATGTGATATCATGACATGCGATGTGACATCACGTCCCGTTTTTTAATTTTCGCTCGTAAGTTATTAAAAATTAACATTTTCTGATTTTTTTACAAACCATCCTCAATGGATTTTCTTTAAAGTGGCTCAGGCCATTTTTCATTTCACACAACGTTTTAGCCAGTTATAGCGAACAGACAAAAAACGCATCTTATTTTTATATATAGGATTAAATATATTCAAAAAAGAGATACTTTTATGTCCCTATTTTTATGAGTTACGCATTTTGTATGGTTAAGAATTATTATATATATAGTATACATATTAATGGCATTTTAAAAAATAACATAAATTTTTAAGATATAGTATTCACTAAACTGTTTTTTATCCAACAGTTCGATGAATATTTACGCTCTTTGACATTATACAGCGATGATATCGATAGTATCAATTTGATTACTGATGGGCAACTTCCCTTGCGTCAGTGTCTTCATCGGGAGGCCTGCGCCAAAAGCATTCAGCTGCCGAACTATTACAACCGTTTCTGTGATCTGCGTAAAGAATTCCTCAAGTACAAATCAGGTGACTTATCACGCGCTTTGGTTCCCGTCAAAGACATAAAAAAAATACTCCAAATACCAACAGCTGCGGCACCTCAGAGTATTGGAGAGATGATGAAAGGTTTGACATTACATATAAAAACCGAAAGCTGTTAAAGTCAACATTTTATTTTATTAGACCTAAATATTGCTAATAGTGAAGAACAGGAGTTCTATGTTAAAGAATCTCGTGAAATGGTCTCGGTGATACAAGTAATGTTAAAAGGAGGTATGCTTATTATTTTCTGCTACTGGCTTATATAATTTTTTATGTTTTGTAGGACACAAATTTAAAGCAAATGAAATAGTGACCCTAGTTCTGGAACCTGGAATTTGGTAAGAATATTTATAAATGTACGTGTTTTTTATTATCCTTTTCGAGTAACTGACTTAAGGGGTCAGTAGGTTGTTTTTTTATTTTTGCGTTTCCTGTTCCCTTATTCCCTTAGAATTAATGTAGAATCCCACTTTACTATTGGAAGGTTTCGAAAAAGGCCCAAAATAATAATAATACCGCTCGGAGTGCAGTTAGAATTTATTGACAATATTATAACCAAATTTATGTAAAAAAATATGGGGAAAAATGAGAAAAAAAAAACAAAAAATGTTAATTACTTTTTTATTTATCAACATGATCCAAACATAAGAAATCGTGTCTGCCAGTGAAAAACGCATCTCATTTAGCCAGCCATTTCTCCGGCAGATTAATCACAAAATTCCGAAAAAATTTGTTTATATACTCCACGATATGTGAAAAAAATTCTATTGTAGAATAAAAATTTCTATGAAAAAAATGTCAAAACAATAGGCCAGATTACCCTAGTGACCCCTTAATTGAAATACTATTTAAGAAAATGTACTAATTTATTCGAAAATGGTACAAGAGATATTAGCCTCTTTTTATTTATTATTTTGGAATATATTAAACTTTTTCCGAGACAATATCGCCCCACACAGCAAAAATATTTTAATTTGGTGCAATATTAATTAAACTTACATATGCATATTTTACATTTACCACTGTCAAATACCAAATTTTTGAATTTTAATTAGTTTTAATAAAATGTATCCCAACTAAATAATAGAGATGTATCATATTCACTTTATATCGCCATAGGAAAGCACAATAGGCCTAGTTATGGGTCACAATTTTTTACTCTTGCAACAAGTTGCAACAGAGTATAATAGATTTGTCACCTAATATAAGAGTATGTTTGCTAACACTAATTAAGACAAATATCGAGTTATATACATAGTTGTAATTCATCATTATGACTACCTGAGTTAAATTGCAGGTGACTACCTGTCCGCTCTTCCGCAATAGCTTGAGTAAAAAATAAAAAACTCTGATGAAACTGTAGATAGGGAGAATCTGATCATACTTATAGTTGAAGAAAAACAAAAAAAAAAAAAAATAAATAAAATATAAAATGCTGTAACTAAGATCCACATTGTGATAAAAAACTAATAATTTGGTGGAGGGACGCGCAGTAAGGAGTGGTGTTTGTGGTTGAAAAATTTTTAAAAGGAAGGCTTAGCAATACTCCATGATATATTTAATGTAAATATCCGACAAATCAAAATTAAGATTATGAATTTCGCATCCAATACTACCCCTAGCCCGTTATACCTAATGTACCAAAATTTAAATTGTCTTTATATTGTCTATTGGTCAATAAAAGCAAAATTATTAGAACTACCCCAACTGTCATAGTTAATGTGTGAGTCAAGCTTCATAAAACTGCTTCGAAGCAAAATGTAGTAATGAAACTAACTGAGTTTATGTTTATGGCTAAATATGACTTTAATCTATTATCTGCATGTGAAGAAAATATTTATAATTTTTTTACTCAAGTTCTAATAGGAAAAAAGATATATAGGACTTTAAATGTCTATATTACTCTGAAATATTTTTGTAGTATTTCATTTCATCAGCACATGTATAGTTACATACAATATGTATAACCTTTTACCATATAAAATATGTACATTTTTAAAGATTCACTTCTTGTGACCTCTTTAAAACAAATTTTAAATTCAAAGGCTTCGAATGATTATTACTTTATCTGGAAGAAGTTTGATTTTCTAAAAAAATGTTGCTCAAATCGCCTTTATCATGTTTTGCTCAACTCACATTGTCGAGAAATGACTCAATTCTTACTCAACTCTCAAATATTGCTCCCAAGCTTCTTACTGTATAACTTAAAATCGAAGACTTTAAAAATTCCAAAGTAGTCGCAGTTTCAATACATCAGTGATAAGGTTGCGCGTTGCCTACGTTCGAGTCAAAGTGATCACATAGTCTAATCTGATCAAATTGTTTGTTAATACATTCTAAGGCTCACCAGTCCGAAGATATCGATACATATACTATATATGAATGTATGTAAATATTGTGTACATTTATTTTATGAACGTGCATTGGTACAATATTCCGCTTTGTAAAAACAATCAAATATATGGATTTACATACGCATACCCAATATTTATTCAAATAATTCGGTTGGAACCCATTGATCGTTATCCCAACAAAACAGAGAATATATATAATATGCATGTGTATGAAAACGAAAAAGTGAACAGTAAATCCGACTATAGAATAGTTTAAATATTTTACAAGCATCACGTTGAAAGCACTTTTTAGATTTAGTTGTGCAGTGTCAAATAAAGGAAAGTTCAACATGATTTTCTGTGCATACTACATTCATGAGCTTCTCCCGGATGGTGGAAATCAGCCAAAATGTTATTAATTTGAAATAATACGAATGTGCATAACTATACAATTATTTCGCTGAGATCAGCTTTAATGAAATATACTTTTGAGTATTTTATTTCTTCTACAAGCCCTATTTGTATATATATTAATACATATGTATTTTATGTTCATATATATGAAGATGTAAGTAATCCATTAATTTGTTTATTGTTTCATTCGCACACTCAATTGGAGTAATGTGATTACATCAAGCATACCAGTTGCCACGACTTTATAGAAATTATGGTCACCTGATTGAGGTACCGAAAATTTGGCTCTTTCTTGAAATACTTACGCGCATTTAGCTTTCAAAGTTTTATTTTTAAGTTTTCTTTACTTGCAGCTCAATTGACGACGACATAGACGGTAATTGTATTGTACGTGCTCGAGGTTTACCTTGGCAGAGCAGTGATCAGGATATAGCTAAATTTTTTCGTGGTCTGAACGTTGCCAAGTAAGTAAAGCAAATAAAATATGTGATTAACACGTTGCTGCTCTTCAAATATTTTGTAAAGTATAGTGAGAATTATTGTTTTTTGATATCCCTTTTTTTGTATTTACATGCAAATAAGTATGTTTAGAAGACCTTATCTCTTATGTAATTAGACCTTTTTTATGAGTAAAATAAAGAGATAACTAGAAGTATGCTAAATATTCGGTGTTCAAGCACAGTCGACCTCATATTGTATTCACATATCATATATCAAGTTCGAATTTTCTTCAAATTAAAACTTTTCATGAGTGCGAAGTTTAATATTGTCATTTTGCGGAGTTAGGAAACTACATATTATTCATGGAAGCCTACTTATTATATTAAATTTAAATAAAAATAGTGCTTAACCCTACTGATAAGAGGTCAAAGGGATTGATTAAGAACATGTGCATTCATAGATTGTAATAAGCTTTTCTTATATTCCTTATTTGCAGAGGTGGTGTTGCTCTTTGCCTATCGCCTCTCGGTCGACGTAACGGTGAGGCTCTTATTCGTTTTGTATCACAAGAGCATCGCGACATGGCACTAAAGCGTCACAAACATCATATTGGCAGCCGATACATTGAGGTTTATCGAGCTACTGGTGAAGATTTCTTAGCCATTGCTGGCGGAGCTTCTAACGAAGCGCAGGCTTTCCTCTCTAAAGGAGCACAGGTCATAATACGCATGCGAGGCTTACCATATGATTGCACCGCCAAACAAGTAGTAAGTGAAATTAAAGTAAAGTAAATAAATATCCACAATGTTTGAATATGAATATGTAAATATTAAAAGATTGATGAGTTCAATGAGATCAATATAAATTTACTTAAATGTCTATTAGGAGGAGTTATAACCCAGTACGTAAATAATATACATATATATGTACATACGTATGATGCTTTTGTTACAATTTTTCCATCCTGCTGGTTTCGGTTGACTGTTAGTATATACACATAAAAAGACCACTTTAAACAAGTGGCTCTAAGTTTAAGACACGGTATCCACTCTGCCTATGCTATGCTGCTATGAAATTTACAGTTATTCATAACCGTTTCTAAGGCCAATTTCTCAATTACTCTCAAGAAAGTATCTTACGTAGAACTTAAAACTTAACCTTTTTTAACAGTTGGATTTTTTTACCACTGGTGAGGACCCTTGTACTGTTCTTGATGGTGTAGAAGGAGTGCTTTTTGTCAAAAAACCAGATGGCCGAGCGACTGGTGACGCCTTTGTGCTATTTGCTATTGAGTCGGATGCGCCTAAGGCGCTTTCTCGCCATCGCGAATCAATTGGTCAGCGTTATATAGAACTATTTCGCTCGACAACAGCAGAAGTGCAGCAGGTTTTAAATCGTTCCATGGACCCAAGGACTTACGAAGCTAACCATCAACAGCCACTTATTGCCCAATTGCCATCAATGCCGCTATCGCTGTTACCTCAGGTATATTTTTATCTAATAAATAGGTATATATTTATTTAAAAAATACTACTCTAATTTCATAATTTTTGTGAGTCAGTTTTCTCGATCGAAAAGAAAATTATATCACTTTTTTAA
Source organism: Bactrocera correcta (assembly GCA_027475135.1). NCBI lineage: Eukaryota > Metazoa > Arthropoda > Insecta > Diptera > Tephritidae > Bactrocera > Bactrocera correcta. The sequence continues at coordinate 40,592,777 of CM050326.1, forward strand.
CGTTAATTTAATTTTTTTTTTTTCATGAATCAATGAACTTCCTTCTGTTTATAAATGAAAACTACTTACGATTTACTGAAGATTTTTAACAAATAAAAAGTTAAAAAACGGTTTATTTAAAAAATTAATAGTTCAATAAAGGAGATAAGTACAAACTTCTCTTTAATTCCTCATGAAATTTTTATATGGGACTAGTTGTTGAATATCGATTATTAAGGGATTGACTCAGTGTTAAATTTTCGAATACTGTAATAAACATTTTCTAAAATCGAAATCGAAATTCAAATTATTGCGGTCGCTGCAGCGTTTCTTGTAGAAAGGGAACAGAGTTGTGAACGCTACAACTCCAATCTTTAAACGCGTTTTCCTTAGAATGGTGTTTTGCAAAACGATTTCCACTCTCAATGGAAGAGTTTTGAAGATATCTAGTTCCAATTTGGAGAAAAGATTTTTAACGTTATTCGCTATCGCGCTCTGAAAGCTTTTTTTAATATTCTTATTTTTTTTTACTTTTTTGGAATTTTTGTTTTTGATCAAAATTGCTGCTCAATCATAGACGTCGTACACCTTGTTTTACGTGTGGTTTCAAATATTTATTTAATGTTTAATATTATAAACCCAATAAATAAACACAAAGAAATCATAATTTAAACATTAAAACAAGAAAAAGCGTTATCTTCGGTTGCACCGGAGCTAAATACCCTTCACAGGTGCATTTCTGTTAGTAACTATGTGTTCAGTTTGTATAGCAGCTATGTGCTATAGTTAACCGATCTGAAAAATTTCTTCGGAGATTACATTTTTGCTTTAGAAAATAATATATGTATATCGAATTTCGTGAATATATCTTGTCAAATGTGAAAGTTTTCCTTACAAGCATTTGATTCCGATCGTTCAGTTTGTATGGAAGCTATATGTTATAGTGGTTCGATATCGGCCGTTCCGACAAATGCGCAGCTTCTTGAAGAAACAATGACGTTTGCAAAATTTCAAAACGATATCTTAAAAACTGAGGGACTAGTTCGTATATATACAGACAGACAGACGGACGGACGGACGGACAGACAGACGGACTTGGCTAAATTGACTCAGCTCGACATACTGATCATTTACATATATACTTTATAGGGTCTCCGACGATTCCTTCTGGGTGTTACAAACTTCGTGACAAACTTAAAATAGCGAAAATCAGTGAAGTCACACTGAGACGATCCCTTAAATGTATCATGTACAAAAATTGATGTAATTATATATATAATTTTTTTACGGTTAATTTGCAGCACTTAATTACTTCAGGAACCACAAAGAACTGTATTCGCTTACGTGGCCTACCTTATGAGGCTCTAGTCGAGCACATTTTACATTTTTTGGATGATTTTGCAAAGCATATTATATTCCAAGGAGTACACATGGTTATCAATGCCCAAGTAATTAATTTTTTTTTAAATGTCATATAAATTTATATAAAGATTTACCAATGCTAAAATGTTTTATTAATTCTTATTCAAATAGGGTCAACCCAGTGGTGAGGCTTTCATTCAAATGGACTCAGAGGAGTCCGCGCGCTTGTGTGCCCTACGCAAGCATAACCAGTTTATGATGTTTGGTAAAAAGTACCGCTATATTGAAGTGTTCCAATGCTCTGGCGATGATATGAACATGGTCCTAAATGGCGGTCTACAATCCCCCATTTCCTCAACACCACATCCTCATCATTCAGCTGCAGCTAAACAGTCATCACTGCTTTCACCGGGTATGTTACCTCAACCGTCGCCGTCCACCGCACAGGCAATTAGTTCCCATACGCATGCTCAAGCCCACAATCACGGTCATTCAAATGCCCACATTCACACTCATGGCCAAAGTTCCCATATAACACATGCGCATGCGCATACGCATGCAATGCAATCATCACCATCGATGGCAGCAGCAGTAGCTGTGCTATCTCAACAACAGCACGTTGCGCTGCCATCAACAAATGCACAAACGGTGGCAGCTATGGCAGCTTCGGCAGGTAGCCTTTCTCCCTTTATGACAGCCTCAGTTGGCACAACACAAAATGCTGCTCAGCATCAAACCATAACGGCACAAACAAATGCTGCCGCTGCTGTCGCTGCTGCTGCTGCTGTACAAAATGCGGTTCCACTTGGTGGGCTAGGAAATACGCAAACTTCAACCTTACAAATGCCAACGAGCGCTTCAAATGCACAAACATCTCCTATGGCTGCATATCCATTTAATTACCCTTTACATTCTTCTCAGTTGTCTATGGGCGCTAACTCTGTGCTTATTGCGCAACAGCAGGCTCAATATATCGCGCAGCAAAATTTGTTGGCACGACAGCAAGCTGCAGCTGTGGCTGCGGAACAACAACATCAACAACAACAGCAACAACTGTATGCAAATTTTATGAACCCTTTGCTATTCCAACACCCGTCCGCTACGGGTGCGTCTAATGTAACGTCGCCTAGTCCTTCTGCTGCCGCTACACCAACAACGCATCCTCAGTTTGTGATTATGCCACGCCCATTCTCCTTTCAACCATTTCCGATCGGTTATTTGCCACAAGGTTTTCCATATGCAGCAACTGCAACGGGTTTGAGTGGTGCAGGTGCGCCAGGCCCAGTGGCTGGCGTCATGCCCAACGCAACAATGACAACAGGCCCAACTATGGCCCACTCAATGAAGCGCTCGTATGAGAATGCCTTCCAGCAGGAAACTAATATTGCGACTGCCGCTAAACGGGCTCTTACACGCCCACCAAATGCCGGTAGTCTATACCAGTTCTATAATCCTGGAATTTAGACAGGATTAGATTTGACATAAAACATAAAATGCTGCTAAGAGGACGAACTGATTTTTGATCAACTTTTTTCCTTATGAATATCAGCTTTTATAGATAGGCAGCTTTTTTCCTTTAATGTAACGTAACAATCCGACAGTCGTTTGTCGTTAAAATTTTACTTCAAGCTTGGTATGTATCAGCCGATCTAAAGATTAACGTGCCTGTGTCACGTAAATATTCCCTTCAATATCGTTTTATACATTTAAAAAGTGTTCATAAAATGATACGGACTAAATGGTATGATTGCAATAAAACACATTATTTTACACCGTCATTTAATTAATTATTCACATTGTTTCCGTTTAATATGCATCTGCGGTCATATGGAAGATTAGCTTAAGTCGAGTTAAGGGAAAAAATATTGAAATAATCTATACGCTCAAGCTCTTAACGTTAAGCTATTTACTATAACGAACATAGGTATATACTTATATAACCAGTTACACATATCTAAATGCAACTGGCACTCTACATATCCACTATAAACATACATACTTCCATATATACGAAAACTTACTCAGTAAGATTTCATAGAATTAAGAATACAATTGTGTTGTTTTTAACTGCAATTTAGTTTGGATATATTAGATTGGAATATCTTAAATACAAATTACATTCGACGTGTAAAGTTTTTCTGGGTAATATTACTGTGCCCAAAAAATAAGGTGACATTGTATTTATTTATTTTGAAAATTCTTGATTTATTTTTCCAAATCAATTTCATCCCCTTCAAAGTAATCCCCTCCCAATGGAATGCACTTATGCCAACGGATTTTCCAATCTTCGAAACACTGGTTGTAGTCACTTTCCGGGATGGCCTTCAGTTCCGTCTTCGCTGCGGCTTGAATCTGCTCTATCGTATAAAAACGGTGTCCCCGGAGCGGTCGTTTGAGCTTGGTGAATAGCCAGAAGTCGCACGGCGCACGGCGATTTGGGTTGAGTTTTTGGCGAAATGATCACGAATTATGAGGGCAGTATGGGATGGTGCATTATCGTGGTGTAAAAACCAAGAATTGTTTTTCCACAATTCCGGCCTTTTTAGGCGGATAGCGTTACGCAAACGACGCATAACGTTCAAATAATATTCCTTGTTGACACCACGATAATCGAAGAAAACAGTCAACATGACCGCGACTTTGGCGCGATTTTTTTGGTCTCGGCACTCTTTTGGCACGATATTCGCTCGATTGATCGGTTGTTTCGGGGTCGTAAGCAATGATCCAAGTCTCATCGCCAGTTATAATGCATTTCATGACACCCTGGTAGTCGGAAAGCATGGTTTCACACACTTCAACGCGACGCCTTTTTTCCAAAAAATTCAATGTTTTCGGTATCAGTCGAGATTTGACGCGCTTGAGGCCCAAAACATCCTTCAAAATGGTATTGGCTGAGCCTTTCGATATGCCAACTTCATCAGCAAGGTCTCTAATTGTTAATCGACGGTTTTTTAACACAAAATCTTTGATTTGTTGAACGTGAGCTTAGTCGGTTGAGGTTGATGGTCACTCTGGACACTCTTCGTCTTCGAAACGTTCACGGCCGGCTTGGAACTCACTCTACCACTTGTAAACGGTTTTTTTTATCCATAGCCTCATTACCAAAGGCTTTATGCACCATCCATCCTCAACGTATCCGCAGCAGTAAACAAAATTTAATGCAAATTCTTTGCTCAACAAATTTCGACATCGCAAAAAACGAAAAACTCACTTTTAGCAGCTCACGAAACGACACGTATCTCTAACACTTATGAATATTTTGACATGAAATTTGACATAAATTTGACTGACAGTACTATCAACCTAAAAAAAATAATTCTCCAAATCCTTCGACGCGCGCAGTTTAAATTCAAATGTCACCTTATTTTTTGGACACAGATATGAATTTGTATGCATTTGAAAATAGATTAATTCTTGGCATCTCAATTTTTATTAAATTATTACGACTAACGCGTGAATTTTATATTTTTTTTAAACTTAACATATCAACAAAATACAAATAAGGCGAAACGACTCAAAAAGTTGAAAGAGGCTAGCAATATTCATTAACGAAGGGCTTAAGAGCTGAGCCATTCATATGTTTGTGAATAAAATACATTTTATAAGACTTGTGCAATTTCATTCTTTAAAATTAATTACATTTTCCTTAATTATTTTTGCAATTAAAGGGCTACTTCGTAAATGAATATTGCAAGGTGTTGGATTTGTATTTGCCTTAAACACAAAACTTTTTGCTATCAATATAATAAGATTCACAAATTTTGCTGGGCTTTGTTTTTATATATGAACACTATTTATATGTATGTATTTATTTAATGCAATTAAAAATCTGATAAGGCGGCTTTTAAATCTTAAGGATGTTTTAAACTTTTTAGTAACGATTGAATGAAAAAATCTGTAAATGAATGTAGCATTTAAATGAAAACAACTTATGATTTCTAAAATCGCTATGGTCAAAACCTCTCTATACTTAATATTACATATATGTTTTACTAATTTTACATGGCAATATAAATATCGTTCCTTAGAGCAAAAGGTTTCTAAGTAACTTCATATGAATATTTATATACCGAACATATTACATACATGTGTACTAAATTTAAAGAAAAAAATTATGAAATCAGAATGGATTTGTCTCCCTGGAGCGATATTTTAATTTAGACTACTTATTATTAGGACTAAAATTCTATATTCATTCTACTATTTAAATCAATGTGAATATGACTAGTTACAAATGAAAACTTTTCCTTTGTCCGTTGTCTTTAAATTCATACTGCAAAATTGATCCATATATATTGTACCTACACTACCATGATTCTTGAAAGCGCACAATTGTTTAATAATTTTCCTTTTTTAAGATCGCTTGATTTGCTCAAGAACCAGTTCAATATTATAGTACGCTTTATTTAATGGTTATTTAGTATGAGTTCATCATTTTTTGTCCATATGTATATGGTGTTAGTCGCATATCGATTTACGAGTATGTTTACTGTTATTACTAATTTTTCCCATTTGCTTATTCAATTACATCAATTTGGTATGGAGAGTGCATATTTTACTCATGAAAATAATATTTTGAAATTTTTTTTTTCAAGCAAAAACTTTACCAAAATGCGTCATTTACATATGTATTTCTATGATTATTTTTTATTACCAAATGACTCTAAAATGTCAAATAATTGGTATCAATTATTTTGGAATTGCATAATGAAACATTTCATATTTAAACATTTACGAGTATGCCTTGAACACAATGACGACTGCACGACCCGAATGCACGTCAGCAGAATTCTTTTGTCGAACATTTTGAAAACTTCTTTGTTTGTCGTACTAAGACTGTTCGCTTGAAAGAAATTTAAATATTTTTTAATTATTAATTGTCATTTCAAATAATATATCAGATGTATTTTATGCTTTTGTTGTTAAAGTGACATAAGACTTGTTAAAGGTTTGAATAATTTTACATTTCAGATCTTAGCGGTAACACTACATTTACCCATTGTCGTCGGTTTCTAAGTTATAATTTAGCAACAGCGACAATTGCAAGCCTGTTGCCGTGAAGTAGTGCTGTTGTCTTACAGTAGCCTCTCGTAGTAGTGTCAATACTATGACACTCCTTTTATATTTATATAAAAATTAAATTTTGTTAGAATACTGGTTCCAATATGAGAGGAATAATTAGCTATGTGGATTGCTGTATACCTTTTCAATATTTTCAATAGTACGTTTCGGGGGTTACGAATAAACTGATTTTAATACAGCATTTACTCAAGCTAGTATGTTTTGAAAATCAAAGTACCTATATATGTAGTATATGTTCTATATGTAAATCCTATTACCCATAGAAGCAACAGTTTGTCTTAACCGCTTTAAATTTAAATAATTTTTTTTTTTTAAAAAGGGAAGGAAATTTTAAGTACTTCCGTAAACATTGAGAACTTATGTATAGCTAAGAGTGTTTAAATTTCTCATGTCTTCTAATTGTATGTCTATTACTTCATTCGATAGTTAACAATAATATTTAACGGCATGCTAAAATAGGAAAGCTTTTAATATTTTAAAACATGTATTGCAATATTTCTAAATATGCATAGAAACTAACATTATAAACATAACCGAATATGCGACTCGAAATTGATTTTGTGTTCACTTATGTACCATATATGCACACCCTTACCAAAATGATTATTGATCCATATCTTTTGAAAATATGATAAATTCACAATATTTCGCGATAGCTTTTATGTTAATGTTACAGACGAAGACTTAAGGCCCGTTCACATACAACCTACATCGCTTTGCGTGACAGTTCAACTGAAACAACGAAGCGCCGAAAATATAGGGTATGTCACAATGAACGCTTCGCTTTCAGTGTTTCCCTCTAATAAAATTGACGGCTGTTGCTTGGCAATGCGTAAAAAGATGAAAGTTGCCCAACACTTTGCTTGGCTTCACGCCGAAAACATTGTACGTACTCATACAAAAGCGTACATCGAATTTTTATGTCAAAACAAATATCTATCACAAAGCGAAGCAAAAGTTTTATGTGAATTGGTTATATATACTATACTCAAAGAAATGCTTTCAATGAATAAATCTGTATGTAGCTAAATAATTGCACCATTTACTTAGTAATAAACATAATAATTTAATGACAATGCAATTCATGTGTAGTTATATACATTTATGTGTCTTAGGCTTGTTTCAGTCATCTAGTAATCGCTAGGAAGTTGGGTTTTGGTTTAATGTATGGTGATTATCTTTTCAGTTACTCATGTGTGTCATTGATACATGCTTACATGCATATTGTTTCCAATCGGTTAAACGTTTCTGCTTACAGACAACTATATATACTTATATATACATATATATCATTCCGCAACTAAGAAATAAATTTTGATATGACTTAGGTAATTTGTTCCTACACCTGTTCATAATTTCGAATGGCGAACTTGTGTTGCATAACTTAACTAACAATAACAGCTCAAAACGAGAATAAAGTGAAAATGTTTAAGTATTCCCAATGTACGTACATTTAATCAAAGCCTAAATTGCTGGCGAAGGAAATGAAGCAACCTTCTAATTATGAAAGTATCATACGGCTAGATTGTGAATAAAAAGTTGTATGAAAATTACGAAATATTTAATATTAATAAACATTAGACATTTTGATATTACCTTTGCTCAATTTTATATAAACGGACTTAAATAATAATATAATAAAAATATTTTATAGAATTGCACTGTTTTTCAATTCTAGATTTTTATATATATTCTTTTGGTTTTTAAAATTTGGATAGTTAAAAAAACGAATCTTTCATACGTGCAACATATGTATTCAGATACATGTGTATAAATATTAAAACTTGCACGCTAAAAACGAATCTTATGTGGTACAAACATACATATGAACATATCAACAAATATGAAGGCAAATGATGGTGTCCGATGAAATGGGAATAATTTATCTTTGGTTGAAATTTAGTTCATTAGTTTTATTTTGTGTAATTGTGTTTTATTTTTGAAATATACTAAAAATAGTTCTCTTATTTAACGGGTTGTTGCTAAATTTAATAATGCTTAACTTTTTCTCTCAGTGTAATGTAACGTCCAAAATACTGAATCTAATACCAGTTATGGGAGTGTTACTCGTAATCATATTTTTAGCTGGGTTTGGCTTTTTATTGCAGCAAACAAAAACACTTGAAAATATTCAACAAACAAATCTTGTATGTCTCTCTCTGTGTGTGTGTAATTTGCTGAGGGTGATGTAACGGTGATGTAACGGTAATGTTATATATAACACATCTGAGCTGTAAGTACATTCCTTTATATACGTTTTTGGGTCCACTTATATTTTAAGTTGTAATTTCTAGCACATACCGATTTAATTTCTTTATAATAATTCATATATGTATTTTATTTTACCAACTCTTATGTATGCATATCTACTTGTGCGATAAGATATTAATAAATTTAACTTGAGTGCAATTAAGGCTGCAAAAATACAAAATTAATCAATACAAATTAAATATTAAATTCATGTTCAACAAAAACCATGTACTCATACGTGAAGGATTGTGAACGCCAAAACCACAAAAATAAACAAGTAAATACATACATGGGATTATTAAGGGTAAGGGAATATAGCAATAGATAAATGGGTGATTATTTTATATATTTACCTACTATTCGGGTCGCAGTATATGCATTAAAAGGTATCTGATAGCTCTCATTGAACTTCACAAGATTTAGTGATTTAGCCTTCTGGAAGCTGATCATGATTTCAACTAATCTATTAAAATTGGTGGGATTTAATCGTCTCACCCATTATACCTTGATAATATACATACACACTATATATCTTCAGCGTGGCGAACTGAGTCGATTAAGACATGTTCGTCTGTCTGTCTGTATATACGTCAACTTTTTCTTCAATTTTTAAGATATCGATGTGAAATTTTACACACGTTATTTTCTCTCCAAGAAGGTGCTCATTTGGCGGGACCACCGATATCGGACAGCTATAGCTCCCATACAATGGCAAACCTTTTCAATTCACCAGGTTTGGCAAGAGTCATGGTCTATTCCTTGTTACTTTTTGCTTTCGCATAACCCTTCAACCGATTCGGCCATACATAAATCAGTAAAACCGTTCAGTTTCGATCAAACGATCAATAGTGCGATAAACAAACATATAAAGCAATCACCGCAATATAATTTTCTTTAGCTCCCCTGCTCCATTGTTAACATTGTTAGCTTTCTAACAATTAATTGATTATTATATATGAGTAGACTGCATACAAATTATAATAATCTATATCAGTACTTTTTTCTGTGAAATTTTCTTCGATGTATGCATTGTAAGTTTTGTGACAGAATTTATGACAAAACAGATCAGGGAGACAAAATAAGTACCTCTAGTACTGCTCTTAACGAAATAATATAATTGCAAATAACGTTTCAAAAATTCTCACATTACTATAAATATTTTGATATACATATTAATAATAATTCAAATAAAATTAAAAAAAACAAACGACTTTCGAAAAATATTGTCCATTTTCTGAAGTTTCACTTTCGTAATAAAATCATTTATGGGCAATTATTTTTCAATTAAATTCAGTTTAGTGAAGTCAGCAGAAAGATTTTAATATCCTTTTTTATTGCAAATGTGATTTTTGTAAAATTAAAAGGGAATACCCTTGGACCCATAAATATAGCTTACGATATCTCTAAATATTTTAAAGCAGTAAATCCACCGCTAAGCGTCATGTTCATATTTACGCCGCTCATTAATTCGTTTGCTTCGAATATGGATGTTTTTAAATAAAAACCCATTATGCCGACTTTGAACTAATCAATAATTGCTTTCGAAACTTTACTTTTTGTTAACAAACAAATTGGGCAAGTATTGACGTTATGCACTAAACAAATTTTTTCCAAAAAGGACTATATAGAAACCTTTCATGAATAATATAGCAAAGTTTATTAGGAGATATTCATATACTCGTATTTGCATTTATTATACTTTAAGTATTAAATTTTTTTCATAGAGAAACATTTTGTCTGTTTAGGTGCACCTGTGTTGAGCCCACAATTTGGGCCTTTTCCACCGTTTGGATCACCAACAGCTTTACTTACGTCACCTCATCCACATCGTCCGTTGCAGGGTCATCATCATCCGCAGCCAACGCCTCAGCCGACATTTTTTCCGCCACCTTTTCTCTATTGGCCATATCCTAGTCCGCCAGTGTCGCCAAACGCATATTATGGACAACCACCAACTCACACGACCACATCATTAGCTGGAAATATTACTGCAACTCAGCATCAAGCTATGGTTAGTCTGAATCTATCAACCCGTACTGCAATAATATATAATTTCTTAATTAGTATCCTCTAGATTTTTTGCCTACGGTCCAAACATCAGCGCTTAGTCCTCAGAGTATAACAATACCTTCGTCAACTACATTTATTCCATCAAAAAAATTTTCCACAATACCTCCGCCGGTCGTTCCAATTACGAATGGAGTAACAGGTGGCAATGTAGGAAGTAGAAAGGATGTTGGTAGCTTGTCACAATATCATGCCAAAATGACCCTGCCACTTACTATAACTCAACAGCAACCAGGTGTATACCACTATAGCGCTCCGCCCTCAATGACTGCATCTCCACAGCCGGCGTTAGTGTCGTTGCCTACAACAGCTGCTGCCGCGCCACATTTGACTCTAACACGAACGGCGACATTAAGTGCCCTGCCGAATGTATCGGCAGGATTAGTTTTACCTTCTACAACACTACTTACCGTCGATACTACTCACAATGATCGAGCATCTTCACTGAAGATGACAACATCTCCCACTAAGCACGCTGGCAAAATCTCTTTTGTCCGAGATGTGACCGCCAGTAATGTAGAGATAGTATCGAACTCTTGCATGGAACTTTATATCGCTTGATGCATTTCGGTGGAAAATTTACGGTTCCACTATTGTAAACCACAGTTGAGGAGGGTTTAACGAGAATTTCGAGCACAAATTGAGGCCTTTGCAACTAAAGTGAGATTTGTCAAAATTAATTGAGACTTAAAAGGCCTGGTTGCGTTACCATTCTACATGAATGAAATAATTTATTTAATGTGGGACCACTTGCAAAATTCATAACTCTTGCCAGTTTAGAACAATTTTTTAACTACGTTAGAATGATAGATAAGAAATTCAATAAAAACGTACAAAACTCTTATACATAGTAAGGGAATATCCATAAACTGGTCAAAACCTACTTTAATTGGATTTTCAGTTCCAAAATAAAAGAATCTCGAATTTTTATTCCTTTAGGCTAAAGCAAAATTTTCGAGTTACTAATTTTTTTTTTTTAAATTACTTATAATAAAATATGTAAGATTTTAACTTTAATTTCTGATAACGCTCTTGTCGACAACTTTCCAAGGAACATCACTTTATGTCACACACAGGCACTTGTTCCCCAAGTATTACAAAGTAGGTAAAACCGCTGCAATAGCTAACATGTCTCTTATGAATGCAACTGCGGTCTGCTCCTCTCTTGGATAGTAAAAATTTTTGTCAATTTATTATTCTTGAAATTGCGAATCGAAAACAGCTACTATAAAACACATATTTAAAACGATTAAATATACGTTATTAGCAGTGAAATTCAACTATAAGTAAGATTTGTGAATATTTGGAGAGAATATTAAAACAAAATGGTGACTAAATCTCCCAAAATATGTTAGTCCATCCTGTAGAACTCTTCAAACGAATTTTTATTAGATTCCTAACGTTAGTATTTCTAATGCCTAAATTATGATATACGTATAACAAAACATATGTTTTGAATAATACTGTTCAATATTTCGGTCTACCGTTAATATACATATGATATACATTGTACATATATAGTACCGTATTAGAGCTGTTCAATACTTGTGGTTTTCATCGACAGGACTTCACAGTGACTGCAGTCAGGTGTTCTCGGAAATTATTCAGAAATATGATGTAACAACGAAGTGAATTTTTTCAAGTGCAAATGTTTCCTCTTACTTTAGAAATTTGGAATGATGTTGTCATAATCTTTAGAAAGATTTTAAATCTTCGGACAGATATAATACTACGAATTTTTAATAATAACCAGTGTGCAATAATAAAGTTTGATAAACTGACTTATTATCACATAAATATGAATGATTTAATGTAAATATAAAGGTTGTCTCAAAGTTAAGGTAATATTGTAATTAAATTTAGGGTGTAGCAAAATTTACGTAAAATTTTAATTTGCCGCCATTTACAAATCGGTAGCTGGCAGTCTGAGCTTAATAAAATGTTGTGTTACACATTAGAACAACGCGTCTTTATTATTGAACAATATTTCAATAATAGTGAAAGCTTGGGCGCACTTCGAAAATTTCATACAAAATATAGTCCGAATATGTTTTACCTTTGTCAACTTTGATTGAAATAATTTTGGGACACTACGTACAAGGATTCGATAAAAAAATTTAAGAGTCAAAATGAATAAGTTTCTGTTGTCTCAAAAATATTCCAAACTACGAATTTTAAGAGTATCGTTTAGAAAAATACTTATTAATGAAACAAATTTTAACTAGTCAATAGTAAAAATATTTTATTGTTTTCGCTTAATTTATATGTAATTATTTTAAACAAAAATCGTTTGATCTGCAGGGCAGCAATCAGATTTCTCAAATGTAAGCAACACGTACGTTGCGAGTACATATGTGTGTATATCGAGTATATATAAATGCCTTTATATTCAAATAGTTCTAAGTAATTGTTATGTATCAGTTTACACGTGATTATTACAAAACGTTAAAATAAAAATGTCAATCCGAGTAATAAAAAATATTGAAGCCAACAACAATATTTAATTTTTCAATGGAGGACGTTGCAGTTCATAGATTTGTCTTTTAAATACACGAGACGTAGGAAAAAATTCAGGATATTTAGGGCTCATCACGTCAGGGTACAGCAAAAACAAAATTATAATCTTTAAAGGAACTTACTACTTTTTTGATGTTTTTTTTTATTCGTCTCATTAGTGTCGCCTTGTACCACGATTGGCTTACTGTTTTCAATTATATTAGGAAGGGCTTTATGACGATTACACAGATGAAGAGTAATGAAATTGTAGATGTGTTTATTCTATACCTACTTTGAATTTACATACAAACAATGTTTGTGAAATAAACCAAAACCAATTTTCTGCTCAATGTTTATGAAAACCGTTAATGTGCTCTATCCGTGCTGAATCCTAATCACGACGCTAATTTACTTTAAATCCAATATCTCTTTGGAGTCGCACCATCGTACTTTGACGTCTGTGCGACATACTGTGTATATTTTTGAACCTCCTTACATATATTAGGTTGTCAAAAAAGTCTTGAGGTATTTTCGCTATTTGGCGTTAAAAGCGCGTAAATCTGGTCATGCTATACCTTTTTGGAAAGCTCATTTCACGCGCTAACATGTGTTTGATTGATTGTCGTTTCTTTTAAGTCCTTCGTGAGTTATAGCGTCGTAAACATGGAGCAAAATAAAGAGAAAATACGGCATATTTTACAGTACTCCTACGATAAAGGCAAAAATGCATCTCAAGCCGCCAATAAAATTTGTGCAGTTTATGGAACCGATACAGTTTCAATTTCCACCGCACAACGATGGCTTCAACGTTTTCGTTCTGGTGTATTGTTCTCATTTGATCAATGTTGCTGTTTATAATGGGCCATATAAAATTTTAAATTCGAAGATATTGCGTAAAAGATTGAGTGTACGTTTGCTGTGTGGCACATAGCGCCGTCCTGCTGGACCAAATGTTGTCCAAGTCTTCCTCTTCAATTTGCTTGAAGAAAAATTCGGTTAACATTGCGCGATATCGCTCAGCGATGGTTACGGCGGTTCCTTCTTCATTTTCGAAGAAAAATGGGCCGATGATTCCACCAGACTAAAATCCGCACCATACCGTGATTCGTGCTGGGTGCAGTGGCTTCTCGACGATTACGTGCGGGTTTTCTGTGCCCCAAATGCGACAATTCTGTTTGTTAACGTAACCATCGAGGTGGAAATGAGCCTCATCCGAAAAGATGATTTTTCGGTAAAAGTGACCATCCTCGGTTAAACGAACTTTGGAAAAAAGTCTTTAATACTTCCCAGTTTTCTTCCAGTGAATAGCGACCCATTTCGTAAATTTTAGACTTTTAACTGAATATCTGTCACTTTCCGAATGGTATTTGGTATTGGCGTTTCCAATGTCGAAATATCGATAATTCAAATTTAAACCGTTAGATGACCCACCCTATATTTATAGCGAGATTCTGTAACCAGTCTCTATTTGAGACATTTTGAGGTAAAATCTCAATTTGTGACTAGTTACTATTCACTAAACATTCTCAAATTTAAGACCTGGTAGTTAGCAGGTCACAAAATTAAAAAAACTCTTGTCTGCCATTTTCAATATACTGAATAGAGATCATCATAGATATTAATCGATTGTCGTTTTTTTTATATTTTGTAAGCAACTCAAACACGAAATAAAAATAAATCAATTGTTCATAAATTTCGTAAACATTATAAAACAAAGTTAACATATATTTTTATTTTTATTTATTATTATGTTTTTTGACTATGTTAATTTCATATTTGTTATCGACATACATATTTATTATCATTCAAGTGTAAAAACATCACTGAATAATAAAATGTAATAAATTTTGTGACTGTCACTTACAGAATAGCAAAATCATCTCAAGCTTCAAAAATTTTCTTAAAATCTCAAATTAAGAGACTGTATCACAGTACAGCATCGCACGGTTAAATGAAAATTCACCACCGCTTCCACCGTCAGTAAAGTTAATATTTGCATCAATTGGAATTTTTCCGTTGAAACGAATTAGCTCTCTTACTTGCGGGCTTGCTAGTCTTCGTATTTTAAAGTAATTAAAAAGTAAATTTGAATATACATAGGTACTTGAAATATTCTTAAACAAACTCAAAATTACAGTTCAATACAATCTTATGTATAACAAGTAAGGAAGGCCTAAGTTCAGGTGCAATCGGACATTTTATAGTATTGCAACTTGCAATAATCAAAGACAGGGAATATCTAGTAGCTGGGAAATCTTTAAGTTTTATCTATTTTCGGCACAAAGATTCACTGTTATGAATTTAACACGATCTCTGATTTTCACTGTGATAACTCACATATTTACCGATATGTGACAAACTGTGACAAAAAGTATAAAAATTGAACAAGGGAAATTGTAAATAAAACGCAAAATATTTAATGATTTTTCAATATTTATTTTTTTTTCCTTCAAAATGATCCCAACACATGTAATACACTTATACCAAAGATTTTTCCAGTCTTCGAAACACTTTTCATAGGCATGTTTTGGGATGGCCTTCAGCTACTTCAGCAAATTTTGTTTTATCTCTTCGATTGACTGAAAACGAGCGGATATTTGTTTGGGAGCAAGAAAGAATCACAAGGAGCAAAAACTGGGAAGTATTATACTCTGTAGCAACATGTTGCAAGAGTATAAAAATGAATCCCTATTTCGTTATGTACCCGCAGAACGTACGAGCCACAACACGGAAAGACGTACAAATTGTCACAGTTATACGTTTATTCCTTCAGAGAATCCTAATGAATGCCGTTTTTGCAAAATCACTGTTCACAATTCAAGAAATCTATATAAATAAAAATGAATCGCCAAAATGTATGTACGCTCATAACTTTCATACGACTAAACCAAATTTAATAATTGTTTTTTTAATGTGTTCGTTGTGGATCGGGGAAGGTTTAGAAATAAAAATACCTTATACTTTTAATTAGGAAAAGTCAGAAAATTGGACAATTCCAAAAAATAACTTATTTTCATATAATTTTTTTTTTAATTTTTTTTGTTTTGTTTTTCAATATTTTGATTTGTAAATTATTTGAATCGTTCAATTTCGGTCGCTTGCTTTTTTAATCCAGCTATTCAAAAGAAAAATTTTTGAAAATTATTCAGGGAAAACTTTATGCGTGTTTCACATAAAAAGATCAATTACAGATTGAAATTTGTTACGAAGCCACGAAGAGGTCGCGCTAATATCGTTCGGCGTTCTGTTTGGCATCAATTTATGGCAGCCTAAGGCAAGGCAATGCAGGATGTACTCCCAGGATGCGATGATAGTACTTGCTGAATTATGGACCGCGATAGCTACTCATAGATCGTCACGATGTCACAACACGACTTTTCAATCAACAGTTACGATGTTTGATGGACTTTATGTTGAATCAACGTGCTGTTAGATGCTGGATGTACTCTGTTGAGGGACAAAAAAGAGGTTTGCCGCTTCTTCTTTTTTGGATGGTGGATGGTGGTTACATTAGACTAAATTGATGCAATCATTTTTGCGGAAATTCCTGATCCAGAATTATACGAAGTTGTAAAAACCAATATGGTTCATGAACATTGCGAACACCACAATCCTTCTTCGATTTGTATGTCTGACAATAAATGCACGAAACACTATCCACGTCCATTTCTTTAGGAAACGCAAAGAGGAAATGATGGATATCCACTGTGTCTGCGTCGCTCACCAGACGACAATAGCAGAAAATTTAGCATTCAATTTAGAGGAGTGAATATCGAAGTTGACATCACATGGATCGTATTATATTCGCCACTGTTGTCTAATTCACATTCAAAACTTGAGTATTACAGTTTGGTGAAATCACTGAAATACGTTTGCAAATACATCACCAAAGAAAGCAACATTGCGATTATTGGCCTTGAATGAGATGAGATCAGTAAGTATCAAATGGGTCGATACGTGAACTGCATCAAAGCGCTTTGTAGGATATTTACTTTTGCATTTCATGAAAGTTTTCCGACTATGGTGCGCCTCGCGATTCAACTTCATTTAAGTCATTGCGTACTGTGAATGGTTGAGGGTTTGCAAGCCAGCAAGTACAATTACTGGAACTGGAATCAAATGATGGATGATGCGATAGCTACTCCGCATGCTACTGAAGTTCGCATACTTTTCGCGAACATCATTTCGAAATATCATCCTTCAACTTCGCGTCAATTAAGGGATACGAAAAAAATGATATTGTCAATGACATTTTACATTGCATTCGCTAATGATTGGGAATGGGCAAATTTCGATTGATACTTCCATTGGTTTGATATAAATTTTTCAGGCCTATTGTCAATTCACTTCAACGAAAGAAGAACTCATCACGTTTACCCCAACAATGGCAAATTGTCATTACTGCGAATGCTTGAGAGCCCGCGTAATTTTAGTTGCCAAAAATACTGATGTTAATGACTTAAACTGGAAGATTCAAAGTCAAATTCAGAAGGGTTTACACTCATAAAAATCGATCGATCGTCTTGACAATGAAGACAAAGCTGTGAATTATTTAGTGGAATTTCTAAATTCTTTGGATAGGCTTGGTACGCCGCAGCATAATTTGCATCTCATAGTTAGATCTGTAATTAGTATGTCTCACAATCTTCATTTATTCACCGAAAATGTGTAAAGAACCCCAATAATTGTGACGCAGTTACCGAAAATAAGAGGACAGTAATTTCATTTCAAACATATTCCGTTTACAGAGAAAATTGCATTTATGATGACAATCAACAGGACGAAAAGATAGATAGATAGAAGTGTGGCATAAACTTAGAAAAGCCATGTTTTTCACACGACCAGATATACGTGGCGTGTTCACGAGTTGGACACCCATCTTCTCTGTATATTTATGCACCAGAACAGAAAATAAAAAAATTTGTTTATCAAGCTGCGCTACATTAAAAAAAATAAATAATTTTCAACACAATAAAAATTGAACTTTCTTTTCATTTCAAAACACATAAATTCACGCAAGGCAACGGCTGCGGGGTCAGCTAGTAGAAAATAAATATCTGTTTGTAAAACAAAATTGGAGGAAAAGTTTCATAGTCTAACAAAACAACAATTTATCAAAAGCTTTAATTAAACAAAATTAAGGTTAACACCATACAACGATGATTATCGCGGTTTAGTAGTATAGCCAGTTATTTGTATATAGGTAGACTATTTTTAATAACTGGACCGTGACTGCTTGAGAACGATTGACTAAAAATCACATTTTAACCATTAACTACTCCCCGTATTGACCTGATATGGCACCGTGCGACTTCTTCCTTTTCGGAAAAATGCATTTACCCATGAAAGGAAAGCATTATGCAGACGTAGAGGCCATTCAAAAGGCTTGTACCGGCATGCTGGCGGCCATACTGGCCAACGAGCTAAATCACTCGTTCAACATGCTTTTGGACCGTGCAAAAAGCTGTATTGAAGCAGAAGGAGACTATTTTGAATATAATAAATTGATTTTGCCGAAAAAACAATTTGTTCTGTGTTTTGTTTTTTTGTTTCAAATTCTGTTTGCTTTGGAATGCCCCTTGTAACGTAAGTAATGTTGAGATTTTTTCTTCTAATAGGTTCGAGGAACATATTATGTACATATGTGGATAACCAATAAATTCACTACAAGTGCTGATGATTAGTCTTTTCGTGATATATTAGTTTAAGAGCCTAATGTTGCTGATACCACATTTTAAAATAGTCGATTTCAGACCACAACTATTTCCCACGGAACGATTTTGTTTCCCATGATCTGATTTGTAACTACAAAACCTCAAATAATATTCTGTATTAATTTCTTTAAAAAATAATCATATCTGGCAATATTTTCTTATAGTTTCCGTTAACAAAAAATTAACTCAATTACAATATGCTTCAGCGTAATCGTCCATATAACTTTAATCTCTTTATGTTGGTGTAAATGTGTGATAGTTTAATGAAATTAAGTGGAAATATTTTGTTAAATAAAATTAAGTTTAAAGCTAAGTAAGAAGAAAATTAGTCTATATAGTGGTTTACGTAGGGCCGGCCCAAGACAATTTACCGCCCTAGGCAAATGCAAAATTATGCGCTCCATCTAGCATATTTTGCGTTAACCTCCAAATGAATACCTTGTTTTGGTTATTCAGGTCATTTTAATAAAGCACCCGTATTTGAAAGATTTAACATAATTATTAGAAAATTATTTAATTAGTATTTTACTAGAAAAGGTTATTATTGAAATACATATTTTCATTTATAATTTGGACAAATTATACACAACTGTTTTAAGAGTTTGTGCCACTTCATTTTTAATGGATTATTTGTTTAGCCTGTCAGTCTTTCTTCACACTTTACCGTAAATAAATTTAGAATGATATATATTAATCCGATTGAAGAAATATAATTTCAAAGTCTAGCGGTGTATTTTTAGGAGCAACTTTTCTGCCAATAGCTTGCACAGCGTTGCATAAATCTGTTACATCTATTTTTCATCCGTCAATCTTATTTGAGTTAATACAATTCTAAATTTTTATGTTGTGTTCAAAAATGGCTGTGTACGTAAAAATTTGAAGCTGATCAATATTTTAGTAACTTCTTCCAACTGATCGCATCTTTTATCAATTAAAAACATTGCGGTATCAGTAAAGGCAAAATTAAAATTAATTTTGCTTATAATCGCGAATTGGCTCATTTTCCCTGATAATTGAATGTTAG
The DNA here is from genome assembly GCA_027475135.1 of Bactrocera correcta. Lineage (NCBI taxonomy): Eukaryota > Metazoa > Arthropoda > Insecta > Diptera > Tephritidae > Bactrocera > Bactrocera correcta. The sequence continues at coordinate 40,612,751 of CM050326.1, forward strand.
ATGTTAGGTGATGTACTGCTCACTCTACTTAAAGCATGCCATCATACGTGATAGCTGATGATCGCTTCCTAATTAGCGATGTGTGAATGACATATTTGACACATTTCTTTAATACAGAATTGGAGCATTATTGTATATTTAATATGTAAGTACTGATAGGTATTGGTGGTGTTAACTGCCCGACTTCTAATTCGAAGCGTCTTGTCTTCGAATATATATTTTGTAGGTTATTAATTTGTGTTGATTAAATTATCAGCATTTCTTCTTTCCTTTCTGCATTTCCTGTAAATTTTTAGTTTTAATGTTTAATATATTGTATGTTAGTACTTTGGTATTAAAATAAACTACTAACAATATTAATAATAAGTACTAAATGTCCATAAAACAGGATTTATTTTTCTTTCCTATTTAATTGTGTCAATTAAACGGAAGTGAGTGGTATTAATTATTGATATTACATGACAGCTTAACTTAAGTTACAGGGCTAATGATTCTTCGCAGGGTTGCAATTAAATTGCTTCGTTCCCTCCCTCGAAGAATTTTGATTACATTATAATTTATGAACATTTATTCGTCATGCCCATATTTTCGATGCATTTAGAGTATTTTTCCATAGGCAATCCTTTGATAAGGACATCAGCTGGAATATATTCTGTTGGCATATAATTCATATGATATCGCCGCTTTGATACTTCTCGCGTATTATGTGATGACGTACATCTATGTGCTTAGTACGTGAATGGAATGCTATGCTCTGGACTAACTTCTGTGCACTTTGGCTGTCGTTGTAAATAGTTAAACCCGATCTCATTCACCATTTCTCGTAAATACATAGATACATACATCTTTTGTAGCTTCACTCAAAGCCATGTATTCGGATTTAGTTTGAAAGTGATACTGCCTTCTGCTTAGGGGCTTCCCAAGATATTGCGGCTCCAGCCAATATAAAAGCGTAACCGGAATATGAACGTCTATCGGTTAAATTACCACCCCAATCAGCATCGACGACTACATACAATTCTTCATCTGTCTGCTCATAAAGTAAGCCATAATTTAAAGTTCCTTTTAAATATCTCAATACTCTTTTGGCCGCTTTCCAATGCTGGAAACTATAATTAGAATTGAATTGGCTTAGAAAATTAACTGCGAATGCTAAATCAGGTCATGTTGTTACGGCCAAATACAACAGAGCACCAATTAAACTTTGATATAGAATATTCTGTATAAACATGGATCGCATTTAGATGCATTAAATCCTATTTGTCTTAGTTTATTCGTTAATTTTTGTAGCATTTTTAGTCTACATACCGGATCTTTGGTTTTCGATATTGACTTCTGTCAATTTTCTGCTGTACGTCGTATTTCTTCAACTTTAGCCTTTTTATGTGTGCCGGATATTTTGCTGCTACCTGAAATCTAAGTATTCAGGTATTTCCATATATACTGTTTCATCTAGCTCACCGTTCAAATAAGCAGTCATAACATCCATTTGAAGTATTTGAAGATTCTTTTGGGTTGCAATTGCAGCCATCATTCTGATTGATGTCAATCTCGTAACTGGGGAATAAGTGATATTAAAATCCTCCCCTAGACGTTGCGAGCACCCTTTTGCTACTAGGCGTGCTTTTTTAACATTGCCTTCTTTTGTACGAAACACAAAACTATTCCCAATAAAATTTCGTCCTACAGGTCGATCTACTATGTCCCATGTTTTGTTTGAAATTTGCGCCATATATTCATTTTCATCGACACGCAGCCACATATTACATTCTTCACTGTTCATAGCTTCTTGAAAAGTAGTTGCATCATTTACTAGTGATATATTTGCATATTCACATTCTTCAAAATCCACACTAGATTCGGACTCATTATCAATTCTCTTAGTTGTGACTACTTGAAATGACTTCTTGGGCCGTCCACGGGTTCCACTTTGAATTAGCTTTGGTCTACCTTTGCCCCTTTTCGGAACGATTGATTCAGTATTTATGCTTTAATTTTCGCTTTAGCTTGCAGACCCCTCAATTATTTCCTCAGATTCATCTTTTCGTGTATTGAAATCTATCTCCACAGATTCATCTTCACATTATTTATCATCATTTTTGTCAAATGTTTCATCTAAAAATTTCACATCTCACTGACTACAACCCTCTTCTTTTGAGGAGACCACAATCGATAAGCTTTAGCTTCATTCGAATAACCTACTAGTATACGAGTACATTCTTCAGTTCTGGAATCAAATTTGCCATTGGACTTATCTTTTATTAAAACGTAACATTTTGAACCAAATGGTCCGAAGTGAATGACTGTGGGACCACATCTTGATAGGCACTTCATCTTCTAGGACTTTTGTGGGACACCTATTTCGAATATAGTTCGCTGTGTTTACAGCCTTTTCCCAAACTATTGTTTTTAATCTTGCTTGTGTTAACATGCATCTAGACATTTCTAAAAGAGTTATATATTTTCTTTCAGCTATGCCATTTTACTGTGGTGTATAAGGAGCGGTCAAACGCCGCTTAATTCCACATTCATTTAAATAGTTTTGAAAATCGTTACTCATATACTCCAACCCGTTGCCTGTCTAAAGTATTTTAACTTTCTTCCTTGTATACGTTTCCGCCATATTTTTAAATATTTTAAATTTTTCTAAAACTTCTGTCTTATTTTTCATGAAATAAACGTCGAAATATCTCGAAAAATCTTTAGTGAATGTCACGAAGTACTTTGTACCTGAATGTGAGCAAACCTTCATCGGATCGCAAACGTCGCTGTGTACAATCTCTAGTAACTCGGTTGTACGTTGGTCCCTCTGCTTTGAAAATCTTTCTCGTGTTTGTTTTTCGTTTAAACAGATTACACAAGTTTGCAGTTTTTCATTTGTATGAAAATTTATACCGTGTACCATATCAATTGCGCATTTTAAATCCTTTTCGTGTATTTATGTATTTATTCTATTAGGCTTTATTTGCAGATTGATCAAAGCATAGTACAAGTCACCGATTCTGATCGCTGTCAGAATGGTTTCCCCATTCTTTGAAATGACAGCTTCATTTTGCCAAAAAATTAATTCATGCCCCTTATTAGTAATTTTCGAAACGGAGAGTAAATTCGTTCTTAAATCTTTAAAGCTTAGTATCCAGCTCTCAAGAAATGTAAAAACTTCATATAAAAAAAGCTTAAGAAACGGTCAAGTAACTTTCCTGCGATAATGTTACTTGTGTTAGTATGAAGCTCTAAAGATATCTAGTACTAATTTTTAATACATTTTTTTCAATATAATGTGAATATGGCAAACCTGGCTTTGCGAAGAAACATGAAATCAACAATTGTTTCTTGAAAGAAATTCAAAGTAAATCGTTAAAACCATCATAAATTAGTTAAAATCATTATTATGAAGTATATTTCATTTTGAAATGTTGTATAAAACTTACCAATTGTCAACAACATTCCTTTAATAGCAATGAAAATATTTATGTTACTACATACATAATACGCACAAAGTTTGTTTTCCTTGTTTATTCTCTCTTGCTCTTCTAATGTGGATCATTCACAATGCGTAACCAGCTGTTAAAATTACTTGAGAAATAATATATTTTTTTTCTGGAGCAATTACGTTAGAGCTGGATACCAACCTTAACGTACAATACATTTTCGGAATTAATTCGCTCTTCGTTATTATTTTCGTTGTTAATAACTTAAACGAACGTTATTGCCCGCCTTCATGGGGGCGAGTCCAATACGTTTCAGTAGGGTGGCTTTTCGCGCAGGAAACTTTGACTAGAACGTAGACTCTAACTTTTTCCACATTTCGTGTTTCGCATTCAGTGATCAAACCTTATTCTGATGGTGTAATTGAAAGCAGGCCTTCTGATCGAAATGTATCCACTTCGCTGCGTTGTTGTCGTTTGGACCAGGTATAGCTCTAGATGCGTAGCTCCGTAAGTCAGCTTTCACAAGAATTTCCCGCATGTGCAATTTCCAGATATCGTAGTTATCCGCGTTTAGCGGATCAATCCTAATAGTTGAACTCTCCATTTATGTTACTATCACCATATATAATTCAGTTGAGGATGTACGAAACTTTTTAGTCAATACAGCCAAAAAAATGTAGCTTTAATTTGAAAAGCTATGGCCTGGGCCCATAACCTGTTGTTTTACATGCGTTTGTTTCAATCAATTAAACGGAAGTGAGTGGTATTAGTTATATTACATGACAGCTTAATTTAATACTATGTTCAGACCGACACTTAATCACACGATTTCGGCTGTTGAATGGATTATCCCACTAATCTTAAAAATTTATCAAGATTTCGCCATACAAAAAATCTCTCTGTGCGACTCTACTTGTCAGCACTGGAGATCTGTTACATTATCACAGCTGATTTAGACACTACAAAGGGGAAAAAATGTAAACAAACAAATTTTTTTTAAAGCAATGAATCTAATTTCACCTGAAAATCGACTTAAGAAATGAAAAAATGCATCCATTGTTTCTATTATATGGAAAATATTTGAAAAAAACTGCTTTTATTTCAAAATACTATATGACAATCTTTTCTTTTGATAAATATTAAGCGATGTGACTTCATTAATGACAATAACAGCTGTTTTTTGATCTTTCTAACGGCAGTGAGAATACTTTTGGGTTATGAAATGCTTAAATGTAATCTAATCATTTAAATTTTCGGTACAATAAGCATGTACATACATATGTTCTTTAAAATAACTGATAAAGATATATTACTTCTTTTTATCATCCAAAATACATTATTTAACACTTTTTTTAAAAGTTGGACGCAACAAAATTTATTTTTGCATTTTATTATTTCACTAGAGGACCCGTCCACGCTTCACTGTGGCTGATTTGATGATTTCTATTAGTTGGATTATAACTATTAGTTAATGAGATATAATATTTTGTGAAGCAACTTGTGTTAAGTAGCCCGTGGACGATCAATATATTGATCAATACGTATTGATCAATATGATTGAAAGTGCATCAATACGCTTCAATATTGCTTCAATACGAGCTGTCAATACGATGTTTTAGAGTGAGACTGTTCGTTGCATGGGTAGGTTGCCTTTTTTCGCGCAAGTTTATAAATTTTACAAGAGTTTGAAAATATTTTGTGATTGTTTCTCCAAATCAAAACAATGGTGTCCAATAAAGATTTAGCTTTTCCCGCCATTACTTTGGATGTGTGTGAAATGAAAACTCTGAAAAAGAAACGGCGAAAGCGCTGGACAAAGGGGTGGTACATGCTGAGAAATCGTTTTACACATGAGCATTTACTGCGCCATCTTCGGGACACAGAACCTGAAGATTTTAAAAATTTCCTGCGAACGAATAATTCAGTTTTTAATCACTGATTGGAGCTGATAAGACCTAAAATTCAAAAACAAGATACTGTAATGCGCAAGGCCATTCCGCCATATCAAAGGCTTTCAATTACATTAAGATATTTAGCGTCTGGAATGGATTTAGAAGATTTAAAGCTTACATGTGCTATTGCTCCTTGTACGCTGTCGAACATTATCCTGAAAACATGCGAATCTATCATTGAAGCCTTAAAGGGAAATATACAGGTAAGAAGTTTAAAAGATAAACAAATGCAAAACAATTCAAATCAACAATTCAATACAATAAATTCAATAATTCAGTGAAATCAACTCAATAATTCAGTACTTAAAAAAATTGGTTAAAATGATGAAAAGTGTTGCAAATATTCGCCTACTCTAGCTGCTTCCGTTTGAAGTTCAGTATTGGGGACGTCTTCTTCTGGTGGGATGATGCGCTCAGTTTGGTAAGGCACTGCCGACATGTTTCATGGCCATATGTTGGACTCGGTGATGTGCTGTTTAGAGATAACGGCGTTGGTTGCAACACAGCATATGAATAATGCGCTTGACAATTTTCTTGAACAAATGAATTATAAGAAGTAAGAAAATGCACTCCATGTTTAGTCAATCTTTCATTCTCAGCTTCAAACAGAGTGTCATTAATAATTTTTTCTGCAAATCTCTTCTGATCTGCTGCTAATCTGTTCAATTTTAAAGCCCATCCTTTGGCAATTATGTCTGCTTCAGTTTCGGGCTTTTTAAAAATATTCTGAAGCCAAGCCCACCAGCTCTTCAGTTCTATTCTCCAAACTTTTTTTTTGACCTTTTACGTTGCGGCGTTGAAGAGCAAGTCGGGAATTCTTCTGATTCCGATACTCTACATTCTTCACTTTCAGTCTGAAAAATAAAAAATCAGTTTAAATAGAAAAATGTGTTTCATTTGCAGGTACCCAAAACTGCAGACGGTTGGAAAGAAATTGCTAATGATTTTGAAGAACAATGGAATTACCCCTACTGCATTGGCAGTGTAGACGGAAAGCCAGTCAACTCTGGATCATACTATTACAATTACAAAGGCACTTTCAGTATTATACTCATGGCCATTGTCAATGCAAATTATCAATTCATAATGATTGGTGCCAATGGACGAGTATCAGATGGTGGAGTTATGAAGAACACACTGGAAGAGAATCAACTAAACTTTCCACATCCGATAAGATTAGCTTTCACTGAAAAAAAGTACCCATATGTGTTGATTGGAGATGCAGCTTTTCAGCTACATCCAAATTTCATGAAGCCATATAATCGTGCTCAATTAACCAACGAGAAATGCATTTTTAACTATTGATTATCTCGAGCTCGACGAACTGTCGAAAATGCCTTTGGAATTTTGACAAAAAGATTTAAAATATTCCAAAAACCAATTAAATTTCATCCTGAGAAGTGTCGTAAAATAGCAATGTGTTGTTGTCATTTACACAATTACTTGTCAAACAGGAACCAGGCGTTTTATATACGAAGAGGTGATGTGGACTATGAGAATACAAACAATGGCACTTTCGAAGATGGTTCTTGGCGAAATGAGCAGAGGTAACTCTACTGTTGATGCGAAGAATATCAGAGATGATTTCACAAAATATTTCAACTCGCCCGCTAGTTCAGTTTCATGGCAAAATAATTACAGTCTACAGTAGTAATTTAAAATATCACTCATATATGTATGTAAACTTCAAAATCAAATAAAAAAATTAAATATAAAAAATTATCAGTACTGCACCTACCTCTGTACTATCAGTTGCCGCTATGGCCATTTGGTCTTTGATGAACATCATCTCTTTAAAGTACCATGCTTTTGGAGTTGGAATATCATCCGTTGATGCCCCTGATCGCTTCGCACTTTCAATCGCTTTGTAGTCTTTATTAAAATTTGTGCGCAAGACGTTTATTTTCTTTTTAATTTTTTCTATAGTGAAGTCAGGTTTGTAAAGAACAAGTGCTGCATGGATTTTTTTAAATGCTAAATGTTTTTTTGTTTGATTGAAATAATCTTTATATTTCACTTTCCACAACTCGGGCAAATCACGATAAAGATTTATTAGCATAGAAATAAATTCACGTTCACTTTCACTTGTTTCTGCCATTGCGCACTTGTTAAGACTACTTAACGGGACAAAATTATACACATAAATGAGCTCATATTGATCAGTAAACATTGTAGACGTAAATATGCGCATCAATATAGTCGCCGTCAATATGCTTCAATATAAAATCCCATCAATATGCTTCAATACGCCATCAATATGTTTGAAGCCATCGTACACGTTCAATATGCCCTTCAATACGTATTGATCAATAATATTGATCGTCTACTCGCTACTTTAGTTTAGAAAAAAAAAAAATGGATCATAAAGCAGTTCTTTTCTTTTATTCCAAACATTTAGCAATTGTATTATTTTTGAGAAGACTATGTTTAAAATTGTACGTATATATTCAAATGATTCCTACAAAAATGAATTTTGAACAAATGCTTATGATTTAAAGTATAATTTTTGTATTTAAGAGTTGTATTAAATTTTGACATAAAGAGATAAAAGGTATCCTATGTATCCTTTATATATATATAGATTTTCAATTAGAAATTTTCCATATTTTTCATATTTTTGTGATACAGGTATTGCGTTATATGACTTACAAATATTTCGTATTTCTCAATATTTATAAGTATATATACTATTATGAGATTATTTTTTGTGCAACTTTAAATTCTGAAACATCAATAAGATATGATTTTGTTACACTAATTCTATCCTCGTTATTTCGGCTATATCTGAAATTATGGGATTCAAAATTCACAATTTTGACAATCAAGATGTTTGAGCTGTCTTGTAATTGTCTTATTATTTGGTTTAAACATCTGTGAGTTAGTTGTAAATTGTTTATTATTATTTATTAAATAAAAACAAGAAATCGCGGGATAAACGCGTAATGGTAAAAGACCTTCATCATTCATGTGAGCCAGAAAGCATTGTCTCAGATCTTCAAAAATCCATTAAATATGTTTATCGCATGCTTCAAATCTACAGAGAACATAAAGAAAATTTACGAAATCAAACATCTTTTAAACTCTGTCGTCAAACTCGAGCCCATCAAGTCATCGAATCTTGTACCGCAGTGTAAGTCCTGTCAGGCATTCGGTCACACCAGAAATTATTGCTGTAAACCACCAAGGTGTGTGAAGTGCGCCGGAAATCACACAACTCTAAGTTGCACAAAACCTGTTGAAGTACCGCCAAAATGTTGCAACTGCAATCAGAATCACCCTGCGAACTATAGGGGATGTGAAGAGAGAAAAATAAAAAGCATCACCAACAACAAAAACGCTTAAGTAAAACCGCTTCTACTGCTTCTCAGAAGGAAGTTAGTAACGTATGTCAGCAATCTGGAAAACCTTCATTTGCCAGCATAACCAAAGGTCAAATTCAACAACATACGTCTGCAAACCATGCAAATTCGAATTCCATTAGTGATATTACTAATAATTTCTCGTTAATTTTCGACAAGCTTAAAGGTTCGTATTCGTAGAAGAGCAAGAGAGAATAAACAAAGACAATATACTTTGTGCGTAATATGTCTGTATGTATTTGTGTAGTAACATAAATATTTTCCTTGCGATTTAAGGAATGTTGTTGATGATTCGTAAGTTTTATACATTACATACATTTCAAAATGATGTATACTTCATAATAATGATTTTAACTAATTTAGGACGAATTCAACGATTACTTTGAAATTCCTTCAAGAAACAATTGTTGATTTGATGCTTCTTCGCAAAACCAGGTTTGGCATATTCGCATTTTATTGAAAAAAAAAGTATTAAAAATAAGTACTAGATTACTTTAGAGCTTCATACTAGCACAAGTAAATTTATCGCAGGAAAGTTTCTTGTCCGTTTCTTAAGCGTTTTTTTATTTGAAGTTTTTACATTTCTTGAGAGGTGGATACTAAGCTTAATAAGCTAGAAGAGCAAGATACACTTACCCACGAACGTCTTAAGTGCTGAATACAATGCTCGCGACACGACATGGCAGCACGACAGTTTACTGAAAATGGCGTTGTGCATCCTACTACATGAACGCATGTACACAAGACAACACAGCTCTCCATTTTGCATGTACACAATTTCGTTGTGGTCATACTAATACCTGCACTTCAATGAAAATTTTAATATTTTGTTCAAAGTGAGATTCTTATGCAAAAAATAAGTAAATAGGTAAATATTTTTGTTTAAATTATCAATTGTTATTACAAATGGTATAATAGAGCTATAATATAGCTATTTTATGCTTTTATTTGTAAAATAACGTAAAGTTTGTCAGAGCTGTGAATAATTTTACATATTAGTGGCATCACCACTCTTCCTCATCTCTCTATCTTCTATCCTACTGTAAACTCTACTGTCGCCCTACTGTCGTTGGCAAATATAGGAATATATTGAAGTTAGCGAAAACGACAACTGTCGGCCTGCAGTCGTGTAGTTGTGCAGCTATGAAAATAACAGTGTCCATAAGAACGTGTGTAAGATGTCGTTTGTGGTCTGTCGCGAGCATTGTGTTCAGCATATTACTCAACTAGAGCGACAGCAAAGTGCAAGTAAAGCGCAAAAATGAAACCGATAAAAATTAGGACCTGGAATGCAAATGGCTTGCTCAAACGAATATAAGAATTAGAGGCATTACTCCATGTAGAAAAAATTGATATTTGTCTTATATCAGAAACCCATTTTACTAATGAATCATTCGTTAAATTCAAAAACTACAAGACCTATTGCTCGAACCACCCAAACAACAATGCGAGAGGGGGGAGTGCCATAATTATCAGAGATAATATTCCCCATTACGAAGAAATTAATATAAGTGTCCCAGGATTCCAAACCACGACCATATCGGTTGAATCTAGCTTCGGAAAAATAAGTATTACCACGATATATAGTAAAGCCCACCTAGACAAAATATCAAAATGGACTTGTACGCGGAACTTATACTAAAGCACCATGGAAAATTCATCATGGGTGGTGACTTTAACGCATAACACTCCCAGTAGGGCTCAAGAGTTACGACACCGAAGGGAAGAGAGCTATTTAAAGCTGCTATGGCTACTGGATGTGACTTTATGTCTACTGGCAAGCGACTTACTGGCCTTCCGACACAAGAAAACTACCTGACCTGATCAACTTTTTCATCACTTGACAAATATCTACGAAATTCATTACCATGGAAAATGGATTGGATTTAAATTCGGACCACTCGCCGGTATATCTAATCTTAAATGGCCATCTACAAGAAATCGACATACCACCTTATCCCTCTAATAGACATACGGACTGGGAGTATTTCAAAGTTATGATCGCTAAAAATATTGATTCTAAAGTAAATATAACTACTAAAGATGTATTATATTAGAAGATGAAGTTCATGCATTTACGAAAAATATTCAAGAATCGGCTTAGGAAAGTACTCCTGTTCCTAAACAAAGAAACTTTTATACTAAATATCTCTCCGATATTTTAGAACTCATAAAGAAAAAGAGAAAACTACATACGTACAAAATGGCAAATCACGCGATTTTCTCAGTATAAAGCAAGAACTAAACAATTTAAGTAAGATCCTCAGCACCAAAATAAAGTTATTTACGAATCAAAATATTTCTAATTATATTGAAAAATTAACGCCAAACAAAGGTACGGATTATTCCCTTTGGAAGGCTGTAAAAAGCTCTAGGAAACCAATATTGTCGAATGCACCCCTCAGAAAGCAAAATGGATCCTGGGCCAGAAGCGATGAGGGAAAAGCAAAAGCTTTCTCAGAGAAACTAACTAAAACATTTAGTCCTTTTGCGGTCAATGGTAGTCTACCACAGATAGAAAAATCGCAATACGTGGGTGAAATCCAACCAACAACAAATAAAACAGTAGAAAATATTATTAAAAGTAGATTTAAACCTATAAAGGCTCCTGGCTTCGACTTGGTGATTGCTGATGTACTAAAAATCTAACGGGAAAAGCAATAGCAAAGCTTATGACGATAATAAACGCTTGCTTAAATCTCAGATACGTCCCACTGTCATGGAAAGTATCTGAAAACATTATGGTACAAAAACCTGGCAAAAGCGCACATGAAGTCTCGTCATATCGTCCAATTTCACTGTTGCCTATTTTGTCCAAACTACTTGAAGCTGTAATCATAAGAAGACTTCAGAACATAATTGAAAAAAAGGAACTTATACCAATTCCACAACATTCCACAATCAATCAAGTTCATCGAATAACGAGCATAATTGAAGATGCGATGGAAAAAAAGCACAATTGCACAGCTGTTTCCCTTGACGTATCGCAGGCGTTCGATAGAGTATGCCACCATGGCTTCCTTCTTAAATTATTTATTTATTTATTTATTAAAAGAAAAATAATAATACAATTATTATCTTACAGAGTAAAAAGCACTAGCTGCCAGGGCTTACGGTTTACTGCTCTAATAAAACTATATTGTCTTAGAATATTAATATATTAGCCAGTAAGAAATATATAAGCCAGAAGTTAATTGGATGTAAGATAACTTAGAATTAGAGAATTAGAATAACTTTCTAAGGCCAGTTTTGGACAAAAATTCGGCTACTTTGTGGATGTTTTCCTCAGCAAAAACCTTGAGCGTGTTTGAAACGGATTGATCATCAAATAGTACGTTTCTAGTTGCACTGAACTTAGTGCATTCATCGAGAAGATGTTTTGCAGCGTGGCCTATTTGAACCGTTTAGCAGGTATGAGTGCGTGGCCATAGTATGCCCAATCCGAAGTCGAGTAAAAGCAATAATGTCGTTTGTTCGGCAAATGGACGGAATATGCGACTGCATGCCAGTTGTATTGGAGTTCGAGTAATGGTTTTGCACACTGTTCCAAGAATTTGTTTTCTGTTCTTTAAGGAAGATATTGACGAGTAGGAAGATATCCTTCCTCACCATATAATTGAAAGTAAATAATGGCTCCATTGCAACTGATTTTGCTTTCAGATCCGCTAATTCATTGCCAATAATTCCAGCGTGACCAGGAATCCACATAATTTTGATTTCTTTGGCTTTTTGTATAAGTTTGGTGTGTATTTCAGAAATTAGGGGTGCCTTGTTAGTAATATTCATGATACTAGCAATAGTTGACATACTGTCTGTGCAGATTATCGTCTTCTCATTAGATTCTGAGACTGCTAGTATTGCTTGGTATATTGCAACCGCCTCTGCCGTGCGAATGACGTGTGGTCCTTCGACTTTGACCCATCGGTGTAGTACATTTTCCATTCGTGCCGAAAAGAGCTCTGTATTCTTCAAAAAGGCGCTGGAATACTATTGGGCTTGTGGTTGACTTGGCGTGATTTGTTAAACCGAGAAGGAAAGATGAGTAACTTAAGTCCCAAGGTAGTGAACTGCGGGAGGCAGAAAAGATGGTTTCGAATCTATTCCCAAAACTTTAGCGTATTCCAGCACTCTTTGCAATGTTGGCGTGCGTCTTGGAGTTTTAGTAGCGGCCCATATCAAAGTGATAGTGTCATACATAATACAATTTCTGCAGAGAAAGATCTTTGGGATAGCCCTCATAGTGGTGTATTCAATTCTTTTTTGTAGGGTAGGCATTCCAGCTTCGGCTAAGATGCATTGAATTGGTGATGTTGGAAAGGCACGTATACTCCTTCGAACGGCTGCATGATATGTCGAAGAGATCAGTTTTATATTACTCTTTCCACTATTTGGTAAGCCATAGTCAATCTTTGACAATATTATAGACTTAGTAACATTAATTAAAGTGTTTGGTTGGATAAGGCAGTGCTTAGAAGATAGATATATAATAATATTTAACCTGACAGCTAGGCTTTTTTTAACCTAAGACAGTGCTCTTTAAAAGTTAAACGTTTGTCGAAAGTAATTCCAACTAAACATAAGCTAGAAACATTTGATATATTAATATTATTATGAACTAATAGCGGGATTCTGTAACCAGTCTCTAGTCTCTATTTGTTAAGTTTAAATCCGTACATTTGTGTTTGCGGCAAATATGAAAACATTTACCGCGCGATTTTGTAACGTGAGACAGTATCAAGTCTCTAAATTTGAGATTTTGAGTTAGAGACAATTTTTGAGACTTGAGACGATTTTGCTATTCTGTAAGTGACAGTCTCAAAATCATTACATTTCATTATTCAGAGATGTTTTTACACTTGAATGATAATAAATATGTCGATAACAAATATTAACTTTTCTATAACATAGTCAAAAAACATAATTATCAATAAAAATGAAAATATATGTTGACTTTGTTTCATAATATTTACGAAATTTATGATTTATTTATTAATTTTTAACCTTTTCGTGTTTGAATTGCTTACAAAATGTAAAAAAACGACAATCGATTAATATCTATGATGATCTCTATTCAGTACATTGAAAATGGCAGTAAGAGTTCTTTTTAGTTTTGTGACCAGCTAACTACCAGGTCTCAATATTTTGAGACTAACGCTAGAGACTGTTTAGTGAATAGTAACTGGTATCAAATTGATACTTTGTCTCAAAATGTCTCAAATAGAGACTAGAGACTGGTTACAAAATCCTGCTATTACACTTATTAAGCGACAGAGTCGCTCCAGAACAATTTGACCACTTAGAGATATCGGTTAGTATTTTTAAAAATTTATTTTTAACAGTGTTTAGATTACTTATTTTAGAATAGAGTAAAATGTCATCTGCATAAATAATGTAGGAAATGTTCTTATGCCTGCTAATTATGTGGCTTAATTCATTAAAGGCGATAGCAAATAGGTTACGGAAAGGGGGGATCCTTGTGGGATTCCGTTTTGTTGGTTATGTAAACTGAAAAAAAAAAATTATTTACTTTTACTTTGAAGTTACGATTAGTGAGAAAAGACTTGATAAAATGGTATATTTTATTACCAAATTTCCATATTTCTAATTGTCGTAGAACTACATGAGCTCCAACATGATCAAAAGCCTTTTCGAAATCTAAACTAAGCGTAAAAATATGATTGCGGGAAGACAACCCATATGTGACAAAACTTTCGAAAAGTAGGAGCGCGTCGGAAGTTTCTTGCCCCTCTTTGAAAGCGAACTGATGTGGGCTTATTAAACTGTGTTTGGAAGCATACCACATAATTCGTTTTGAAACGATTTTTTCTATTAACTTACTCATGCAACATATAAGTGAAATAGGTCTATAATTTAGAACTTCTGAGGATGGGTTAGTAGACTTTGGTATGGGAACAATTGTAGCGATTTTCCAGTTTTGTGGATAAATTCCGCTCGTTAAAATTTGGTCGTACAGATTGATTAATCGTAATTTAAGCGGCAGAGGCAAATTTTTTATTATATCCCATGAAATTCTATCTGCGCCAGGGGTTTTCCCTGACAGAGAAGATATTGTGCTTTCGAATTCTAGATAAGTGATCTCTGATTCTATTATTTTAGCTGGTGAGTTAAACTGATTGTAGCTGCGATTCAGAGTATTATATTTTTTATCTATAAAAGCGGAACTAAAGTTCCCGTCGCTAGAATACGTAGACCAAGTGGAGGCAAACTGTTCAGCTATCGCCTTGGGATCGAATATTGGGCCAGTTGAGCTATTAACAAAATTTATATTGACTTGGGAAGCTGAGCTAGTTAGCATTTTAATGTCCGACCAAATCTTTTTAGGATTAGAACTGGGATTTAATTCTATGGTAAGTTTTTCGAAGCACATTCGTTTTGCTTCTTTAGTTTTTTTACGAAAAATAGCATTTGCTTTCTTGTATAAAATCAGGTTGGCTTCTGTTCTGGAACGCTTGTATTTTCTGCAGTTGTGCTGTTTTAAATTTCTTAAGCTCTCCAACTCCTTTGACCAGTACGGAACTACTTTTTTATGAGGTTTAAAAACAGTTTGCGGTATTGAAAGGTGCGCTGCATACCTTAATATTTTGGTGATATTAGCCGCCTCTTTATTGACATTTTGAGATACCGGGATTTGATCGCAGAGCAGAATTGCCTTTTGGGTGTATTTAGACCAGTCTGCTTTTCGTGTCAGGAAAAATGAGTCGGGGCACCATCGTTCACTACGGTAAGATTCTCTGTAAGAACTAAGTTTTCCAGAATTAATCCTCTTTGGTTAGTTCGGGGGGAGCCCCATAATGGGGACCACGAGTTCATATCTCCAACCAGGATTACGGGCTTGGGTACTGGGGAGAGAATTGCCGAAGTTCGGCAAGCGTGAAATTTTGTTGTGGGGGAATATATAAGCAAATAATAGTAAATTTAAATTCTATGGATATCTGAATGGCTAAAGAAGCTATATTTGAATAAGTTTCGAGAAATTTATGTGGAATGTCTTTTCTTACTAAAACCGCAATACCTTGCTTGTGTGTTAAATTCTGAGGTAAATTTAAGAAGTAGCTAACATACCTATTTGGTACCAAAGCGTCTTTATTTACAGCAAGATGAGTTTCTTGTAAGGCAATGAAGTGTGGGGAGATTTCTTTAATGAGAATTTCAATTCAGTGTAGTTGTTGTAGAAGCCCTTTATGTTCCATTGAAGTATATTGAACATAGAGCAAATAGAATAAAGGAGAATGTGTTAAATTTATTTATCTTCGAAAGTTGGCATAGTCTGATCATGGTCTGGGTGACCGTACTGCTGAGTAATTGATGGGTTGGTTAGTGAGTTGTTGATAAAAGCATTTGAAGTGTAGTGAGATTGTAGTTCGCTGATAAATGAATAAGCGGAGTTAGTTGTTTGAGGTGTGGATTTAATAGAAAAGCTGTTAGGACTGCTGTGGGAGGAAGAAATGGTAGAAGCAAATGGGAGAGATTGAGAGTTTACTGGATTTATTGTGTTACTTTTTCCTGGAGCATAATTTAGTTTTAGAGCGTAAGAAGAGGTTGATGGAATGTTTAAGTCGTTGTTGGCGTTTGGAGTAAGAGATGTTGAGCAGTGTTATTGCTCTTTACAGTGTCGGTGTGAGAGACTTCAGAACAAGTATTATTGGATTCGGAAGGTATATGAATGGAATGTGCTGTAGGAAGTTTTGAGTTGTTGTATTTTGTTGATTCGTTTTGTTTTACTTTTTCTGCAAAATAAGTGTTTGGAAGGCTGGGCACTTGTACTTTATGTAATTTTATAGCCTCACGCATCGTACATTTGTTCTCAGTTTTAATTTTTAGAATTTCTTTTGTTTGGATGTACTTTGGACAAGTATTTGAGTATGATGGGTGCTCACCAGCGCAATTAGCGCATAAGTTGCGCAAACATTGTACTGAACCGTGAGGAGGGAAATTACAAGTTTCACATGCAGGTTTGTTGTTACACCTTTTAATGGTATGCCCTTAGAGTTGACATGATTTACATCTCATTGGATTTGGAAAATATGGTCTTACACGGGCTGAGCGCCACGAAACCTCCACTTTACTAGGTAATTCATATAAATCGAAAGTAAGAAGGGTAACTCCTATGTGAACTAAGGTATTGTCCACCTTTTTTTGAATTTATTCACTCCTACTACACCTTGCTCTTTTATGTTTTCAATGATTTCATCTTCAGGGATATTATTCAGACATGGTGCAAATATTGTACCTTTGGAAAAGTTAAGGTTGTCTTGATAGCTTACTTTTACTTCGCAAATTCCATTCAATCGCTTTGTATTTAAAAACCTTTTTGCAATTGTTGGATTTTTTACCAGCAATAACAAATTACCATCTCGTAGCTCGGAAATAGAAATTATTTCTTTGCTTATAGCTTCCAATGCTTTATGCACTGCAAAACACGAGTATTTCGATATTGGTTTTGTTGAATCACTTGCTGAAATAGTAAGAAATTTTGGATTGTTCTGTTTAGTTTTAGGTAGTACGGGAAAAATTAGAGGTTTATATACTGATTTTTTACGTTTGGCTTGGGGACAATCCGTTAACAAAGCGAACCTATTGTCCCCCAAATTTTGTGACCCGGGGTCCATTGGAGTTAATTAAAGCACAGGCACTTGTATTGAAGTTAACACGTGTGTTGTTACAACTTTAAAAATGCGCGCACAAGAATAATGCTTAGCGGGAAGCAGAAAATTGATGAGCACCAGAGAGAGAATAGTCAGAAAACACATCCACTCGCGATGAGTATCAATCGGAGACTGTCTCAAATTAAGACTTCACTTTCCACTGTATCTAACCGATCTAGTTGACTCTTACCTGAACAACCGCAAACAAAACAGGTGTACCCCAAGAAAGCGTGTGGGGTCCACTCTTATACGTTTTATTCCCTAGCGACATGCCTACGCCGCCAAACTGCGAAATCGCTACATTTGCAGATGATACCTGCATCATTACGACCGGAAAAAATGAAGTTGAGTCATCGCACAGAATGCAACCTTCTAAATCAAATTGTAGAATGGTACATAACATTAAACGAGTTGAAGTCTATCCATGTAAACTTCACTAATAAAAGTGCTACGTACATCCCTTTGCATATTGGAAATGAAGTAATCCCGTATTCTACCTCGGTGAAATATTTTGGTATGATGTTGGATGTAAAGTTGAATTGGAAGGAGCATATACAAAAAAAAGGTTTCAGAACTAAAACTAAAATACCACAAAAAAAACTGGTTGATCGGCAAGAAATCACCCTTAGCAACATCAAATTAACTCCTAGTCTACAATCAAACTTTGAAACCTATTTAGACATATGGAATCCAACTATGGGGATGCGCCGCCCCGTTATACATCGAAGCAGTTCAAAGATTCCAAAACAAGTTCTGCGAAAAATGGTAAATACCCCGTGGTACACACGCAGTTCGGATCTAAATTTAAAAAGGGTTCGGGAAGTCATTCGCGAAACAGCATTGAAACATGCCAAAAGGTTACAAAATCATGTAAACAGTGAAGGCCGACAACTTGGAGAGACTAGAAATAGCAGTCGCAGACTGATAAGAACAACGTTTCATGATCTATTACGAATCTAAGAAAATAACAAAAATTATTATATTTAGTTGTTACATTTAGTTTAAAAAAAGAAAAGCTTGTTATTACAGCTTTTATTGTTTTACTTCTTACATTGAGAAAAATTTTGCTTGTTAATTTAAATTTAACACTAGTTGCAATTTCAATGAAATGTAAAACCATCATTTATTACGTTTAAAAAAAAAATTACTTTGTTTGTTATTTTTATGAAATCAACATGGTAAGGTGTACCTAAAATACATTTACATACTGTAAATATACTATACCTCTAAAGCCTTATTTATTGCCAATTTTTACTTGTCTTAAGGGGGTATTCTACTCTAGAATTTTGAAAAATTCGATTTTTTCATATATTTAAAGTTTAGACCCTTAAGAACATATCCTCCTAAGGATTTTTAAAAATTAAAATTATTTTAAGAGCTACAGTTGCTTTAGTGACTCAGTACCTAGCCCGGTAGGTAGACTCACATTTTTAAACGCGTTTTTCTCGAAACTACTTTTTTCCTAAACCTTCTTTATATAATCCTTTGTCGTTCCTACCAGCATTGTGTAAAATTTTTGTTTTTAATATTTAAAAAAAATTCAGGAATTTCAAAAAAAGCGTAAAAAATTATTTTTATTTTCAGGCAGTCGCCATTTTTCAAAAAAATTGTTTTTTTCGTATTCCCGGACTTAGGACTATAACAGCATCCTTACTGATTAAGAATTTCTTTTGATTTTTTTCTTCAGACCACCAGGAGAGTCAGGATCAATATCACCACTATGCGCCATTTTTTTAACACCTGTCTCTCCGCCCCTCTAATTATTTTAATTTTTAATATTTTTTTGGAAAATTTTGTTTTGTATTCTTAAGATATCAATAAAAACACAAAAAAAAATGTATGGAAAAAATATTTTTGGTTTTGTTTTTTAAATAAAATTCAAAAAACTGCCCAATAATTTTTCTATTATTTGTATTTCAATGTCAATCCTGGAATTGTCAACCAAAATTATTTTTTCATTAGCCCCATATTTTGCTATTATATTTTCAGATAGCAATAAATTTGTTAAATGGTATTTTGATTCATAATTTTCAAAATTTGCTTCATCTTCTTCCTTCATCTACAAGTATTTTTAATCAGTTATGTCTAATATGATACTGTTGATATATTTATAAAAGTATCGAGAAAATCTGTAAAAATTTCTTTATTATGTTAAAAAAAATTCAACTTTAATATTCTTGTGTACTATTCTATTTCTATTTTGTATTTTTATTTTATTTCCCAATGTTCAAAATTAAACATGTTTGTTATCTTAAATAAAATACGTTAAGAAATTTGTAATACTTAAGATCAAGAAATCATACATACACTGCACACTAATTTTTATACCCTGAACAGGGTATATTAAATTTGTCACGAAGTTTGTAACACCCAGAAGGAAGCGTAGGAGACCCTATAAAGTATATATATATATATAAATGATCAGTATGTTCAGCTGAGTTGATTTAGCCATGTCTGTCTGACCGCCAGTCTGTATATATACGAACCAGGCCCTCAGTTTTTAAGATATCGTTTTCAATTTTGCAAACGTCATTTTCTCTTCAAGAAGCTTCCCATTTGTCGGAACTGCCGATAACGGACCACTATAACATATAGCTGCCATACAAACTGAACGATCGGAATCTAATTCTGGTATTGTAAACTTTTGCATTTGACAAGATACAATCATGAAATTTGGTATAGATTATTTTCTAAGGCAAGAATGTAATCTCCGAAGAAATTGTTCAGATCGGTTAACTATAGCATATAGCTGCCATACAAACTGAATGCTGGGAATCAAATGCTTGCATGGGAAACTTCCTCATTTTACGATATATCTTCACGAAATTCGGTATGTGTTATTGTTCATAAAAATTATTTAATATGGAAAATATTGTTCAGATCGGCTCACTATAGCATATAGTTGCCATACAAGCCGAACGATCATAATCAATGGCTTGTATGGAAAACTTTCACATTTGACGGGGTATCTTCACGAAATTTGACATGGATTACTGCTTAAGGTAATAACATAATCTCCGAAAAAATTGTTCAGATCGGATTACTATAGCGTATAGCTTCCATACAAACTGGACACATAGTTATTAAAGGAATTGCACCTGTGAAAGGTATATTAGCTTCGGTGCAGCCGAAGTTAACGTTTTTTCTTGTTTTTAAATAATCATTTCTTTCCCTCGGCAATATGTTCAAATATCATTGAATATGCTTACTTATCAGCAAAGCCGAAATACTATTAAACATAAATGTCTATTTTAAAATGTATGGAACATATAACATAAACAGACATATGGATTTATATGCAATGTGCAACCAATAAAAATAAAAATGCATCACAAGTCATAATTTTAGATGAGATAACATTGAATACACACACATACATACGTATTAAATTGTATGTACAGTTGAAAACAACCATACAACAATGCATACAAAAATACGCACATGCACACATATTTAGTTATTTAAGATAGTTTTCTAAAATAGTATCATCATTGCCCCCCACCAGGGGTAAGGTTTGTTAGAAACTACATTGAGGTAATAACACCTAAGTTTTATGCACCAATTATTTTTTTATACTCTTGCAACCAGTAGCTACAGAATATTTAGGATACTCACAACGTGTCATAAAACATTATAAAATCATAAATTGAGAAGGCGAAACATCCCCTACACAGAGTTGTGCGCTGGGTTTGGGACGCGTTACGTAAAAAACACTAACAAAAAAGAGAAGAAAACAGCCTCGGATGAAAGGTGTGTTAAGTATTACGGGCATGCACCTGGAATGTCCGGTCCCTTAATTGGGAATGTGACACTGCCTAGTTGGTTGACGTCCTCGTTAGAGGGAAGGCTGTCATCACCACCGTCCAAGAAATGCGATGGACGGGAAAAGGACTGAGGCAAGTAGGTCCTTGCGGCATTTATAAAGGAGTGCAAATTTGTTGTGGGATTAGTGGTGGGAAAGCGACTCCGTCGCCGAGTACTGTCGTTCACCCCAGTTGATGTCTAGCCACAATCCATATCAAACCGAAGTTCTTCAACATATCGCTGATTGCACCTCAACGGAAGAGAAGGACGATGTGACCAAAGATGCCTTCTATGAGCTCTTGGAGCGCACCTATGAGGGCTGCCTACGCCACGGTATCCAAAATCGTTCTTGGCGACTTTAACGCCCAAAGAACAGCTGGTATTAAGAGTGCCACGTCGCAGTGGAGAGAAAACAGACTGCTTACCTCGCAGCGTTATGATCGACCACAACATGTGCGGGATGGGATAGAAACCGAGAGTTGAAGAGGGAAGCGAGACACATTTGCAGACAAAACAAGCGAGAGGCCGAAATGGGTGAGTATGAAGAGCTCGACAAGCTGGCGGACAGGGGTAATTCCCGAAAGTTCTACGAAAAATTCGGCGTCAAACAGAAGATTTTAAGACCGGAGCATACTCTTGTGGAATCCACGAGGTGATCCAGTGACTGATGCCCATAGCCTTTTAAAATTATGTGGGAAACACCTCTCCAACGTGCTGAGTTTTAATGAAAGTATAACTCCAAGAGAAGGCGAACTCGATTCCCCAATCGATGACGATGGAGCTGATTTTCCAATGCGCAACCCTGAAGAAGTTCGAATAGCAGTTACCCGTCTGAAGAACAACAAAGCGGCGGAGTTCGATGGATTGAAGACCGAGCTATTCAAACACGACGGCGAAGAACTGAAAAGCTTTTTTGTAAAACACGGTCGGATGAAAGTACGATTGGGATATAAGTTTGCTCGGCCCATAATCCATAAAAAGGGAGACCTCAAAATCTGCGCCAACTACCGTGGGATCAGTCTTCTAAACATCGCATGTAAGGTTCTATCGAGTGTATTGTGTGAAAAATAAAACCCACCGTCAACAAAATGAATGGACCTTAACAATGTGGCTTTAGACTGGAAAAATCGACCAGATATTCATCATGCGAAAAATCTTGGAAAAGAACCGTGAAGAGAAAACCGACACTCACCACCTCTTCGTCGATTTCAAAGCTGCTTTTGGCCTTTGCCGCGGTGTCTGAATTTGGTATCTTCACAAGACCATCAGAATCGGGAGAGACCTCTCCGACAAGTTCGATACCAAACGAAGTTTCAGACGTGATTTTTTCTTCAATCTGCTGCTGGAGAAAATAATTCAAGTTGCAGAACTTAATCGAGCAGGTACAACCTTCTATAAGGGTGTACAACTGCTGGGGCGTATGCTGATGATATTAACATTATTGGCCTAAAAATGTCAGCCTGGCAATCCAACGCAGAATTACTATTGCAAACGGGTGGTACTTTGGACTGAGTAGGCAATTGAGAAGTAAAGTCCTTTCTCTACCAACAAAAACCACACTCTATAAGTAACTCATTATTCCCGTCATGCTATATGTTGCAGAGGCGTGGACGATGACAACATCTGATGAGTCGACTTTAGGAGTTTTCGAGAGAAAGGTTCTGCGAAAGATTTATGGTTCTTTACGCCTTGGCTGCGGCGATTATCGTATTCGATGGAACGATAAGCTGTATGAGATATACGACGACATTGGCATAGTTCAGAGAATTAAGAGACAGCGGCTCCGCTGGCTAGGTCATATCGTGCGAGTTACATGTACAAGTACGTATGTAAAAACACCTGACAATGCATTTGACAAATACGATGAACTGTTAAAGCAAATTGCAACATAACACCATATCCGGCTTTTGCAATTTGCTTAAACAAATAAAGTAAGCAAAATATAATTTAACAAGTGAAATTCCTAAGAATTGTCAAAATTAATAAAAGTATGCTTGTTCAGCAATAACATGTTAAAAGTAAGTTAATATTATTAATAAGCAATTTGTAATTAGAATAAGCTTCATTTTAAGTCAATTTTATTAAATAAAGCAGTCTGTTCTTGATCGCCATCAACGTCACCTCGTTGCAATACAATTTGATTTTTTTGACTTTTTTTAAAAACCCGTTCACCGCGACTCAACACATAATTGGCGCAGTCGGTAATCCTTGAAAAAAAAAAAAAAAAAAAAAAAAAAAATACAAGGATAGTGATAAAAGTAACTATAACACCCAAACAAATCCTGCGAATCTGTAGCCAACTTAGGAAGTTGACCAGACCCTCCAGGATATAACAAAAATAAAATAAAATAATTTTTCGCAGTGAAAACGACCTTAAATAAAAGGCGTTAACCCACCGAAAATAACCAAAACAAAAAGAAAACCTTTTGTGTTTCGCAGTGAAAACGACCTTAAATAAAAGGCGTTAACCCACCGAAAATAACCAAAACAAAAAGAAAACCTTTTGTGTTTCGCAGTGAAAACGACCTTAATTAAAGGCGTTAACCCACCGAAAATAACCAAAAAAAAGAAAACCTTTTGATTTTCGCAGTGGAAACGACCATATACATATAGGCGTTAACCCACCGAGAATAACTGAAAAAAAAAACCAAAACAAGTTTTGCAGTGAACAAAAAAAAAAAAAAAAAAAACACAACAAAGCGTGGAGTCATCATCATCGAGGCGGCAAAAAATATTCGACAAGAACAGAATAATGGAACAGGAGCAGATTCAAATACCCAACGTAGAGCTCATCGAGCAACTGAGTAGAAGAGAGCAACAGTTGGAACAACTTCGACAAGCGTATGTCGAACTCCAACATCGTCAAACAACCAACGAAAATGAACTACAACGAATCATGAAAAACATTCAACATATACCCACATTCACAGGAAAAGGAGAAGTGACAATAAATTCTTTTATGAGCAGCATTGAATACCTGCTGTCAAATATAAGAGATGAGGAAGTCAAAAAGGAAGCCACCAGGGCAATATATTATAGAACGATACAAGGGGACGCAAAGGACGTAATAATAAATCTTCCACACCCGGACAACTGGACGGACATCAAGAAGGCGTTGAAATTACGATACAAACCAGATCTGGAACCCCACGAAGTCTACAGAAAAATATGCAGTGTAAAGGCAAATACGGTGAGTGAGCTAGCAATACTGGTACAAAATATTAAATATAAAGCTGATGAACTTAGAATTTATTATAAGGACGATGTAGGGATAGACATGAGCAACGTGGACAGTCTTTTAGTGAACACAATTAAAGAAATGACACAGGGGACATTGTTAGATAAAATTTACGAGGAACATGACCTTTATACTATTATAGAGATAATGACAAAAAGAAGATATGAGGATACATGTATTAGGCCGGAATTTAAAAAAACAAAACTAGTATATGGACAGCACGGACAATACAACAAAAAATACTATGACAAACATATAGGCAAAGATGACAGACCAGGTCAAGTTCGGCAAAATGTCCAAAGCTCTCCACAAAATAAAGGAATTGTTGAAAACAATTCTAATCAATTTAGGCAGAATTTTCAACAGAGAGGCACTCGAGATAATAATTCTCAACAATATGGGCAAAGATTCCCAACATATAAAGATAATAATTCAGGTAGAGAGAGGAGAAATATAAACTCAAACCAATTAAGGCTAGATAGAGGAGAACCTATGGAAGTAGATAATATAGAATTCGATCAAGAGAGATCTCAAATGGCAGGACACCCTAGCAGCAGGAGCAGCCAAAATCGCTTGCAAACGCCTAGGCAAAGCTATAGAGAACTCGAAAATTATAGAGAAGATAATTATTCAAACCAAGAGAGATCCCGAATAGCAGGACACCCTAGCAGTAGTAGCAGCCAAAATCGCTTGCAAACGCCTAGGCACAGCTATAGAGAACTTGAAGATTATAGGGAAGTTAATGAATCAATTTTTTTTACAAAGAAGCCTCGGAGAGCTTACCACGAATAGTAATAACAATAAAAAATAAAAAATACATTGCGCTAATAGATACGGGAGCGAATATAAGTTTAGTGGACTCTGAATTGAATGAATTTCGAAAAATTCCACTTAAAAATAATATAACAATCAGAACAGTAACAAGCAAGGAAACAATTACCCATGAAGTGCATACGGAAGCACCAAAAGAATTCAATTTACCTGAAAACGCGTACATAAGATGGAGATCGACATCCTTAAAAAATAGGAAATATAATTTCATAATAGGAATTGATTTATTAAATAATTTAAACACGATGATAAATCTAATAGATGGAAAAATTTCACTAAATAAAAAAGAATCAGAATTTTTAAATAAACCATTCAATTTCAGTGAAATATGTACCCTAGAAGCAACAAATGAGAAATTAAAAGAAATTAAATTAGATCATCTAAATGCAGAAGAGTTTAGAGAAATCACGAAATTATTGAAAAAATTTGAAAACCTTTTATTTAAAGAAGGAGAAAAATTAACAAGTACTACGGAAATTCAACACGAAATAAAAACTACTACAGAAGAGCAAATAAATTCTAAATTATATATGTAGATATCCACCCCAGCATGAAGAAGAAGTTAGAAAACAAATCAGAGAAATGGAGGAACAAGGAATTATAAGGAAAAGTTATTCTCGATATTCCAGCCCTTTAATAGTAATTCCAAAGAAAATGGATAACTCAGGGAAAAGAAAGTACAGGATAGTAATCGATTATAGAAAGTTAAATGAGGTAACAATAGATGATAAATATCCTCTTCCTAACATTGATTCAATTTTAGATAAATTGGGACGAGCCCAATATTTTACAACACTAGACTTAGCAAAAGGTTATCATCAAATTACAATCAAAGATAGGTGTAAAACAGCGTTCGTAACACCTCATGGCTTGTATGAATTTACAAGAATGCCATTCGGGTTAAAGAATGCACCAGCAACCTTTCAACGACTCATGAACGAAATTTTACGAGAATTTATAAACAAAACATGCGTAGTATACTTAGGTGATATACTAATATGTAGTACAACGTTACAGGAACATATACAATCAATTAGAGATATTTTCAAAGTATCAGAATCAAAAAATTTAAAAATACAAATGGATAAATGTAATTTTCTGAAAAAGGAAACAGAATTTTTAGGACATATTCTAACAAAAAATGGTATCAAGCCTAATCCAAATAAAATCAAAGTAATAGAAGAATTAGAATTACCAAAAACGGAAAAGCAGATTAAGAGCTTTTTAGGTATAACAGGTTATTTTAGAAAATTTGTTAAGAACTATGCAAAGATAGCACAACCAATTACAAAATAATTAAAAAGGGGAGTCCGAATTAATATAAAAGATCCTTCATATATAGAAGCTTTCGAAAAACTTAAACGATTAATAAGCTTACATCCAATTTTACGGTATCAAAATTTTGAAAAAATTATTTACATTAACTACAGATGCATCAAATTATGCAATAGGAGCATTTATATCTCAAGAAGGACACCCAATATGTTATGCATCACGAACCTTAAATAATCATGAACGAAATTATTTAGCAACTGATAAAGAATTTTTAGCAATTATTTGGAGCGTAAACTCCTTTAGACCATATTTATACGGTAGAAAATTTAAGATCATAACAAATCATCAACCAATTAAATATTTACATTCAAAATATAGAGGGAAAGACATGTCACCAAAACATCAACGATGGTTGTTAAAATTAGGTGAATATCAATTTGACGTCGAATATAATAAAGGAAAGGAAAACAGAGTAGCAGATTTTCTTAGCAGAATACAGGATAATGAAGATTAGATAAAAGAAAATGAGGATGAAAATACCGATGAAATTTCAGAGCATGACCTAAATATAGTAAACAATTTAGTTGACGATACATCAATGCAAACAATACATTCAGCAGAAGAAAATTTACAAGATCATTTTTATATAAATACAAATATTAATTAACCCATGCGAAACATGTCAAGAAGTAAAATATGATGGGAGACCTATTAAACAAAACTTTTTTCATACAAAAACGCCTACGAAGAATAATAAAATAATTCACATAGACACCTACATATGTAATAAAAAGATTCCATTTTTTAACAATTATAGATAAATTTTCCAAATATGGAGCAGCTTATCTTTTAACTGATAGAAATCATATTACATTCATCGAACAATTAGAAGACTATTTTACCAAAATAGGAAAACCAAAGAAAATAGTAGCTGACAATGAATTTAATACTACAAGAATTAAGGAATTTTTAAATAATGAAAACATAGAACTCCATTTAACCAAACCCAACAGTCATACGGGTAATGCAGACATTGAAAGATTCCATAATACAATTTCAGAAAAATTTAGAATGTTATATAAATTAAATAAAAATGTATCAGTTAAGCAGCTAATTCAAAAAGCTATTAGGAATTATAATGATAGATTTCATTCTACAATAAAATTTACACCCAACGAGGTACATAACAATAAAATAGATAAAGAGATAATAAGAAAAAATTTAGAACAGCAAAAAGAAAGGACAATCAACAAACTAAATAGGAACAGGGAAGACTATACAGAACAAAGAACGGAAGGATTTATAAAAAATTATATAGCAGTTAGGCACAAGGAACAGCCTAAATATAGAAAACAAAACTTAGAAAAAATCCATACTAGTAATATAAAGAGACCTTTAAAATTTACAGATTTGGATAATGTGGACAATAATAGCTCTAATGACACAAGGTTGTAACGGGACAATAGATTTAACAGAAATTAAGGAACAAAACGGATTTATAGATTTACAGATTAGAGATCAAACAGTACCGAAAGATAGCGATATAATACTACATATTATTGACATTCAACAATTAGAAAATATTATTAATGCTATGACAGATAATGTAATTTTGATGAAATTGGAAAATAAAGAAATATTGCAAAGAGAATTGTTAGATACAAGAAACAAACTACTGACACTTATGACAGTTAGAAATAGAAATAAAAGAGGACTGATTAATGCAATTGGCAGTATGTCAAAATGGCTTTTTGGTACAATGGACGAAGACGACAGACAAAATATACAGACATATTTTTTAAAAACGAACGACTCAATTAACGAACAGATTAAAATTAATTATTATTTTTCATCAGCTATCGATCACTTAAAAGAGATTGTTAAAAGTGACAGGGTAAAAATTGAAAGAGAGCTTAATTCAATAAATAAACTTTTATATGAGGAATACAAACAAACGTTATATTTAGATCAGTACACCAAAATTCAGTTATTAAAAAGTAAAGTAGAACACATACAGATGGATGGATGGGATAATACACCCGAATATTTTAACGAATGAAGAAATTATGAAATATAACATTGATTATAATAAACTAAAATATATACATCAACGAGGATGGAGTCATGTGTAGAAGTTCACGCAAGTGAGGAAAGTTCTCTGATCGCCATTCACTTGGGAGTGGCCAGAAACGATTCTTTTACATATGACTCAAGCAGCTCACGACTTCCGGTCTTTGACCAAGTATCCTCTGGGTAGCCTAAGAACATCCGTTTGAAGGCGAGCTAAAGTGAGAAGGCGAAACACCCCTGCATAGGGTTGTGCGCTGGGTTTGGGACCCGCCACGTAAAAAAACACCCCCAATGAAAGACAACAACAAGCCTCGGATGAGTGACCCCCCTTTTGATGACGACCATGGCAAACGAAATAAGGACTATGATTTGAGGGCATGCACCTGGAATGTCCGGTCCCTTAATTGGGAAGGTGCCGCTGCCCAGCTGGTAGATGTCCTCGTAAAGATAAAGGCTGACATCACCGCCGTCCAAGAAATGCGATGGACGGGACAAGGACAGAGACGAGTAGGTCCTTGTGACATTTACTACAGTGGCCATATAAAGGAGCGCAAGTTTGGTGTTGGATTCGTGGTGGGAGAGAGACTCCGTCGCCGAGTACTATCATTCACTCCGGAGAATGAACGTCTAGCCACAATCCGCATCAAAGCGAGGTTCTTCAACATATCGCTGATTTGCGCCCACGCCCCGACGGAAGAGAAGGACGATGTGACCAAAGATGCCTTTTATGAGTGCTTGGAGCGCACTTATGAGAGATGCCCCCGCCACGATGTCAAAATCGTGCTTGGCGACTTCAATGCCAGGGTGGGCAAAGAAGGTATCTTTGGCACTACGGTCGGTAAATTCAGCCTCCACGCGGAAACATCCCCAAATGGGCTGAGGCTGATCGACTTCGCCGGGGCCCGAAATATGGTTATCTGTAGCACTAGATTCCAGCATAAGAAGATACATCAAGCTACCTGGCTGTCTCCAGATCGAAAAACCACCAACCAGATCGATCATGTTGTGATAGACGGAAGACACGTCTCCAGTGTTTTAGATGTGCGTGCGCTCCGAGGTCCTAACATCGACTCGGACCACTATATTGTTGCAGCCAAAATACGCACCCGCCTCTGTGCAGCAAAAAACGCACGCCAACAAACACAAGGATGGTTCGACGTCGAGAAGCTGCAATCACAACAGACAGTCGAACGTTTTTCTACTCGGCTTGCACTCCTGCTCTCTGAGAGCACTCGTCAACAACTCGGTATAAGGGAACTGTGGGACGGCATTTCAAACTCCTTACGTACAGCTGCAACCGAAACCATTGGTTTTCGGAAAGTGCAAAAAAACAGCTGGTACGACGAGGAGTGCCGTGCCGCAGCGGAGAGAAAACAGGCTGCCTACCTCGCAACGTTACGATCGACCACAACACGTGCGGGATGGGATAGATACCGAGAGTTGAAGAGGGAAGCGAGACGCATTTGTAGACAGAAAAAGAAAGAGGCCGAAATGCGTGAGTACGAAGAGCTTGATAAGCTGGCCGACAGGGGTAATGCTCGAAAATTCTACGAAAAGATGCGGCGGCTTACAGAAGGTTTCAAGACCGGAGCATACTCTTGTAGAACCCCCAAAGGTGATCTAGTTACCGATGCCCAGAGCATACTTAAATTATGGAGGGAACACTTCTCCAGCCTGCTGAATGGCAGTGAACGCACAACACCAGGAGAAAGCGAACCCGATACCCCAATCGATGACGATGGAGCAGACGTTCCATTGCCCGACCATGAAGAAGTTCGAATAGCAATTGCCCGCCTGAAAAACAACAAAGCGGCAGGGGCCGATGGATTGCCGGCCGAGCTATTCAAACACGGCGGCGAAGAGCTGATAAGGTGCATGCATCAGCTTCTTTGCAAAATATGGTCGGACGAAAGTATGCCCAACGATTGGAATTTAAGTGTGCTACGCCCAATCCACAAAAAAGGAGACCCCACAATCTGCGCCAACTACCGTGGGATTAGCCTCCTCAATATCGCATATAAGGTTCTGTCGAGCGTATTGTGTGAAAGATTAAAGCCCACCGTCAACAAACTGATTGGACCTTATCAGTGTGGCTTTAGACCTGGTAAATCAACAACCGACCAGATATTCACGATGCGCCAAATCTTGGAAAAGACCCGTGAAAGGAGAATCGACACACACCACCTCTTCGTCGATTTCAAAGCTGCTTTCGACAGCACGAAAAGGAGCTGCCTTTATGCCGCGATGTCTGAATTTGGTATCCCCGCAAAACTAATACGGCTGTGTAAACTGACGTTGAGAAACACAAAAAGCTCCGTCAGAATCGGGAAGGACCTCTCCGAGCCGTTCGATACCAAACGAGGTTTCAGACAAGGCGATTCCCTATCGTGCGACTTTTTCAACCTGCTTCTGGAGAAAATAGTTCGAGCTGCAGAACTTAACAGAGAGGGTACTATCTTTTATAAGAGTGTACAACTGCTGGCGTATGCCGATGATATTGATATCATCGGCCTCAACACCCGCGCCGTTAGTTCTGCTTTCTCCAGACTGGACAAGGAAGCAAAAGAAATGGGTCTGGCAGTGAACGAGGGCAAGACGAAATATCTCCTGTCATCAAACAAACAGTCGTCGCACTCGCGACTTGGCACTCACGTCACTGTTGACAGTCATAACTTTGAAGTTGTAGATAATTTCGTCTATCTTGGAACCAGCGTAAACACCACCAACAATGTCAGCCTAGAAATCCAACGCAGGATAACTCTTGCCAACAGGTGCTACTTCGGACTAAGTAGGCAATTGAGAAGCAAAGTCCTCTCTCGACAAACAAAAACCAAACTCTATAAGTCTCTCATAATTCCCGTCCTCCTATATGGTGCAGAGGCTTGGACGATGACAACAACCGATGAGTTGACGTTGCGAGTTTTCGAGAGAAAGGTTCTGCGAAAGATTTATGGTCCTTTGCGCGTTGGCCACGGCGAATATCGCATTCGATGGAACGATGAGCTGTACGAGATATACGACGACATTGACATAGTTCAGCGAATTAAAAGACAGCGGCTACGCTGGCTAGGTCATGTTGTCCGGATGGATGAAAACACTCCAGCTCTGAAAGTATTCGACGCAGTACCCGCCGCGGGAAGCAGAGGAAGAGGAAGACCTCCACTCCGTTGGAAGGACCAAGTAGAGAAGGACCTGGCCTCGCTTGGAATATCCAATTGGCGCCACGTAGCGAAGAGAAGAAACGACTGGCGCGCTGTTGTTGACTCGGCTATAATCGCGTAAGCGGTGTCTACGCCAGTAAAGAAGAAGAAAATATATACAACTAGGAACAGTAATTGTTAATAATACGTTTCTAGTATTTGGAATAAAAATACCAAAAAATTTTGAAAATGTAAAACTACGAAAAATTATCCCAATACCTAACAGACAAAGTAATGAAATAGATGTAAAAATAGAAGAAATATTTACTTACAAAAACAAAACATTAATATTTGAAGAAAATAAATCATTAGATCAAATGAAAATAAGCAAACATTGTATTTTAAGAAATAATTGTAATCTGGTAAAATGCAAAGAACTCGAAATAATACAATTAAATGTCAAAACAGTTCTTATTAAAAATGCAAACACTTTAAAAATCAATAATACATGTAATCAAGATTTTCCATTAATAAGTGGAAACTATATAATAAGATTTAATAATTGTTCAATTAGAATTAATGACTATTATTTTTCAAATTTTGTAGAAGATATAAAAGAAAATATTGTAACATTAAAATATAAAGACAGTCAGAATTTCACGAAAAAAATTACATTCGACGAAATAGTAGAAGAGCATAAATCGAATATAGAAAACATTTTTAAATTAAAAATTCATACGAAAATATCTCATATTTGCAACATATTAAGCATAATTATAATTATATTTGTAGCTACTGTCATTATAAAAAAACACAAATATATATAAATTATATTAAATAAAAGAATTCAGGAGAATTCTACTATAAAGGGGGGAGTAGTTACATGTACAAGTACGTATGTAAAAACACCTGACAATGCATTTGACAAATACGATGAACTGTTAAAGCAAATTGCAACATAACACCATTTCCGGCTTTTGCAATTGCTTAAACAAATAAAGTAAGCAAAATATAATTTAACAAGTGAAATTCCTAAGAATTGTCAAAATTAATAAAAGTATGCTTGTTCAGCAATAACATGTTAAAAGTAAGTTAATATTATTAATAAGCAATTTGTAATTAGAATAAGCTTCATTTTAAGTCAATTTTATTAAATAAAGCAGTCTGTTCTTGATCGCCATCAACGTCACCTCGTTGCAATACAATTTGATTTTTTTTGACTTTTTTTAAAAACCCGTTCACCGCGACTCAACACATAATTTGCGTATGGACGTAGACACTCTAGCTCTGAAAGTATTCGAAGCAATACCAACGGGTGGAAGCAGAGAAAGAAATTTCCAATGGGCGCCACGTTGCGGGAAGAAGAAACGATTGGCGCGCTGTTGTTAAGGAAATTTTTATTAAATTGATGATGTTTTTATGAATCAATTTTTTGATTTTTTTTTAGAAAAATATATGTATAGCGAATTGTGATGTCATTTGATTTGACTGAAGTTTTTGCCTTTTAGCAAGAACATTTGCAAATCGGTAGATTTTAACTTAAAAAGTCAAAGGATAATTTAAACCAGATATGAGTTTTCTTAATATTCAACTCTTTTATAATATAGGAATTTGTGCTGTGCGTCATTAAAGTCTTGTTGATCAAAAATTTTAATTTCTTATTTACATCATTGTGGTGGTCTAGTAAGGACTGCGATCCTCTTTGAGGGTATTCATTTCTTGGCTAGTAACTTGAATTGAGCTTCTGTCCGCATAGACAAAATTTAGCATAGACAATATGGCCTCTAAGTTTGGAAGTGTGCCATGTTATATTAAGATGTAAAGACTCATTGAGTTTTTTGCGGCTTTCCTCCTGCTGATTTATGACTTTCCACAGAATTCTGGTAAAGATTTTACAATTTCTAAATTCTCATTTTATACAATCGAGTCGTTATAACTGTTTGTGTTTCGTATTTTGTCACCTGCGCAGCAATTGCTATTTTTTTTTTTATTATTTGGATGAACTATCTCAGCTTTTGAGTTTTGTTGTTTGGCTCACAATCAGTCCGTTTTCAGCAGTGAAGTTGCCAACTGCCATTTTTGAAAATTTAAAATTATATCGTCCAATAGTAAAAATTTCTTTTCCTTTTTTTTATTAATTTAACAAATATTAAATTTTGGACTATATAATTTTGTAATTGGAACTCAAAGTTGCAAAGTCTCAAAGGAGAGTTCTCTGTAGTTAAACCAAACCCCCCTCCCCCGGGTATCCGCACCTGTGCATATAATATTTGTATAGATTTTAACAAATTATTTGTACCTTATTTTGCAAGCGATCGTACACTTTATTAATAAACTTTATGTGATAGATGGTCTTCCAAGTCCTCAATTTTATTTCAGTTTTGGTTTAGTAGTAGATTCCATTAATATTTAATATAATATTAATTTTATTAATATCAATAGTCAGCAATGTTGATTTGTGACTACGTTCATCAATTTATATACGAGTACATATATTGTTTCGCTTGTTTAAGAACTTTCTTTATTTACCTATTTTCAACAACTCTAAATTTTACGTTCAATAAAGTGCAGAATTTAGATCATAGGTGGGCCAGTCCTCTCTCGTGCTTTAAAATTTTGTACACGTCAAAACCGACTGATCAAAATCAAGTTCTTGGATGGAAAACTTTTTTATCCTTCCCTCACGTAAGTTGGCAAACATTATTACCCATGGTTTTGCTGCAGTAAGCGACCAATTGTTCGGATCGGACCAATATAGCATAAAACTGCCAATTGACTGATCAAAATCATGATAAATATCTTCTTAAACCATTTTATGCTATAAAAATTTTTTTTTTTTGGAATCATGCAAAGCCGTGTCCTATGTCTGTTTATATGAGTATGAGTCTCTTAGGTTTTGAGAGAAACTGCTTATTTGTCGGAACCGCCGATATCAAATCATCATCAAAATCGAGTCTTTGTATGAAAATTGTTTTTTGTTTAGCGAAATAACATGAAATTCGGTTGGCAACGGTACAATCTCCGAAGAAATTTTAAGATCTGACCGCTATAGCAAATAGCTTCATATCTAACTGATCGATCAAAATTCAGCCCCTGTACCGATTTTTATTTTATTTGACGAGATATCTGCATGAAATTCAGAATGGATTATTTCCCAAAATAACGAAGCAATCTCAACAAAAAAAAAATGTTTAGATCAAGTTACTATAACATGTAGCTGCCATTTAAGATTATCGGTTGAAATATCTATAAATTATGGATTATTTTCAAAAGCGCAGGTTTAGTTAACGAAGAAATTGCTTAGGTCGATAACTATAGCACGTAGCTATTCTACATGCAAACTGATAGATCAAAATGAAGTTATTGTATGAAATCTTTTGCATTTGGGAATGGTATTATAGCTTCGGCACAATCGAAATTAATATTTATTCTAATTCGTGTCTTGTAAAGTCTGCCAATACCTGAAATGATATAATACAGGGGTTGCTTTTAAATTTCGGAATATTAATATAATGTATGGAATATTAATGTACGAAAATCGCTTTTTTGATTTTAAAAATATTCTTTCTTGAGCTCTACTATGTATATGCACTTTTGCACATCTTTAAAGCAATTGTGGAAATACTTTGGCACTCTGATTGAGATACTCGGTGCCATATCAGGACCATAAAGTGGTTGACTCCTCAATTCAATGTTTTGAGTGATCAAAAATGCAACTGTTTCAGTCGATTTGTTAAGCTCGCTGCTTTCGCAATAAGCGGGAACAACTTTTGTTGAATTCTGTCACGAAAAAGGTACATATTTGTTTATTTATATATTAGTATAAATATAAAAACAAATAGCGCTCAAAATATGTCAAACTTTGCAATCAGGTTGTGAATTGACAGATTGCAGCTCTAAGGTTGCCATCTCACGAACAGGTTTGAAATGCGCAAATTGAGAGACTATACAATTATGTTTTCTTTGACTCTTGCAAAGCAACATGTTGCTACAGTCTTGTCTTATTCACCTAACGGTGGTTTGTATCACCTAAACCTTATTGTGATAGAATGCAGTTGTAGTATAAATTACAGGATAAGAAGGCGATATTCTGTGAAAAAGGTTGAATTCGGATTATGCGATAAATCTATCACAATATGAGCCAGAGGCTTACAATTTTATACCCTAAAAAAGGTTTTGTGGATTTAATTTAATTTAAACAATGGATTACCAAATTTGTATATAATATTACCCTGACATTCTTATCTTCCAGTGCAAAAGTGGTCAAAATCGGAGTACATCCACGTCTACTTCTCATGTAACACGGTTTTAAATTCCATCTGATTCTTTTACTTTCCAGTGTACAAATCAGGGACCAATCAATTAATGATGAAACACTGCACAAATCGTGCACTTGAGGTATGCCACCTTATGATTGGTGTTGATTTGGTTACTAAAACGAAATAGAGCAGATTCAAGGGTTTATTATAGAAAGGTCGGGCATGCCAGCTATCTAACAATTATATTTACAATTTTTTCCTAGATTTAATTTCGTGTAATGAATTTTTTATTAGTTTTATTGCTATTCGATAATGTCGTTGCAGTTGTAAAGAAAATACATTGCTTGTCATTTAACATTTATATTGGCAAAGATGTTGAGGTAAAACGGTTCATTTAATTTAAATTGGTTAGAATTGGTTCATGACAAATTTATTTTTGATTTGAAAACTTTTATTTAAATGCTTTGTATAGAAAAGTTGGTTTAAGAATGTCCATTCGCAGACGACTCATCCAATAAATTTGTGATTTATGAGACGATTTCGTTGTGTAGCACAACGAATTTTTTCGAAAATGTTGTTTTAAAAATTGAATTTTTGATTTATTTTTTTGATAAAGCTTTAATTGACGAATATGTCCTACAAAAATAGTCTTTAAAGAAATCGATTAAATGCGTTCATATTTGTGGTCTCAAAAATTACGGGTCCATATTTGACAAGAATGAATGTTTTGAAAGGTATTTTCGGCTAGGTTTGGCAATAGAAGTCGCGAGTTCTGGTTTTTTGTACACTTGTATGCTATCTTTTTGAAAGCTAACATTTAACAAACACTAAAGTGTCAGTTGATTACTGTCCAATTTCTTTTAACGCGTTCTAGTTAAAAGCGTGGCAAATCTGAACGATACAAGATATCGCATTATTCTTACAGTACTACGTAATGCGTCAAAAAATTGCATCTTGGCCGAAAAAAAGTTTGTGCATTATGACTCCGACACAGTTTTAATTTCCACACGCAAACGACGTTGCATTTCCCTTCAGTAAAAATGCGAAAATAAACGCACGTACGTGAACGGCCTTCGTCGAAATTGCAATATTCCAACCTCGAAAATTGGGTTCGAAATTTTGAATTTTTATTTAGTAGTCATCATTAAACCATTGGAAAATTGAGTCCTAAAATCGCTCGAATTCGGTGCACGGACGAATGACACATTTGATACCGACCAGCCCCCCTGCTTTGGTAATACAAATTCAAAATGAATTTGAAGTTTGTTTAATCAGGAACTACCTTTATGTATGAACTGTCAAATGCTAACCTCGTAGCTCTTGTACCTCCTAATTGGACACCATTTGTCATGACCATTGCAATTGCCACGTTGATTGTACTAAATACGAAATGGAGCTCGTATCTATGAAAGGTTCCGGGCATCCTAACCTCAATTATATTTAAATCACTTTCTAGAAATTTAGTTTTCGCAAATGTATCAAGAATTCGTTTTAATCTAGGCTTTGTTTTCAATTGCTATTAGCGATAAATGTCGATAAGTGACAGGAATTGTAAAGAATAATGACATTGCTGTTAGGTCTCATTCTAGCACTCATTATTTCCTTACATAATTGGCGAACAGAATTAGTTGAGGTAAAACTAGGTGGGAAATATTAATAAATTGTGTTAAAAATGTGGCCTATTATATCTGAATATTTTTTTTTTTTTTTTTGGATTTCGACAAACTTTTGTTATAAAGTTGCTTCATCAACATGTAATAAAAATGTTGGTGTTAAAAATCGAATATATGCAGACTGCACTCATACCAATAAAAAGTGTTTATGATTGAGATATTGTTGTGTCGAGTACATTACTGAAAATCTTAATTTTAAAATTTTTTTTTATAAATTATTATATTTTTTTATTTATTCTTTCTGATAAATGCTTCCAATCTCGAATTTCCGTACACCAAATATTATTCCTTTGTGAAGCTAATATGATTGACAATAGACAGTGTCTAGTATTTTGGACTAAAACAATCAAAAACAATTAACGGGTCCATATTTAGAACAAGAATCGCAGTATGATTTTGAAAAAGGTCTATTGTTCTGGCTGATGTCGTTTGGAATAGATCCCAGGTCCCATGCAAAGAATTTGACGTTTTTTGTTATCACTTAATATTTTATTTATTATTAAGTTTTCTAATTTATTTAAACAATACAACATAAGAATGTGCTCGAGTAGGTAGGTATTCACTGTTCACAATATTCGTATTTCGCGTTCTACTATACAATGAGCTGTGGCCGAAATCTATACATACAAGTATTTATCACAATTTATTGACTTAATGGACATCAGTAAGTGCGGTAAAATCAAATAAAATTTAACCGCTATATTGGCCAGTACAAAAAAAGTTTATTGACATTACTTACTCCTGAAACAACAAAAACTTTTAATCGTTCTCGAATCGCAAATTCGAACCGTTGTTATCCCGAATTCAAAATAAAACGCACATCGACGAATAATAAAACGCACGTAAACGAAAAATAAACGCACTATCCGTCAAATTGACAATATTGCCAACCTACAGAAAGAATTAGAGGAATTTCTTAAGCATAACTTTTGAATTTTTATCAATTGAGTTGTCATGATTAAACCTGTTATATGGAAAAATTTCCAAAAGTTCAGTTCAGTCGAGACTTCTGGTGAGAATATGAGTGCCCCTGATCTTGAGGTAACCGGGGCCCAGCCCCGCCTGGCCCTTAGGTAGCTACGCCACTGCTCAAATAGTGCAATTGAATTGTATTGTTTCATATCCGGAACATCAGCCCTTTATGTGCAATGAACTCAGCACAATTGGTAATCCGCTGCGTAGCTTGTGATACCTCCTCAATGCTGGTCACTTTGTCATTGGACCATTGGCAATTGCGTCAATGACGATCTTTATTGTACGGTGATAACCTTGATGCCTGAAATGGAAGCTCGTGATCTCGATGATAATTTGGTTTCAACAACAGGGCGCCACTTCCTACACATCGCACCAATTAATGGATTTATTGAGAGAACACTTAGGTGAGTAGATAATTTCACGTTTTAGACCGGTCGATTTGCCACCAAGATTGATTGCTATCACACCGTTAGGCATTCGGATTTGATTCAGGCCTTGGAGCAAAAGATCACGCATATACTTCGTCATCTACCAGATGAAATGCTCGAACGAGTCATCGCAAATTGGACTCAATGGTGCGACCATCTGAGACGTACCCGCGGCCAAAATTATAAATAAATATATTTAATATAAAGTTCTATTTAGTTTTATTTCTAGGTTATATTTAATATAAAGTTATTTCAAAAAATAATAAAAATTCCTTATTAAAACTGAAGTTTCTGTGTGGAATCTCGAAACTACACGACACTACTCTACACTGTCTGTCCGTCCGTAGAAGCGCTTTCTTCTTCATCTTTACTGGCATGACCTGGCCAACGCAGCCGCTGTCTGACTGCCAACAGTGACGTGGGGGCCTGGTAGCGAATGTGACGACTGTTCTGCAGATCCAGTTCCTTTGCTTCCCTATCCAGTCTGTAGAAAGCAGAACTAACGGCTCAGATTTTTAGGCCAATGATATCAATATCATCGCCCTTATAGAAGATTGTACCTGGTCGATTAAGTTCAACTCGAACTATTTTCTCCAGCAACAGGTTGAAGAAGTCGCACGATAGGGAGTCGCCTTCTCTAAAACTTTGTTTGGTGTCGAAGGGCTCGGAGAGGTCCTTCCCGATCCTGTCGGAGCTTCTGGTATTGCTCAACGTCAGTTTATACAGCCGTATTAGTTTTGCAGGGATACCAAACTCAGATATCGCGGCATAAAGGCACTCCTTTTCGTGCGGTAAAATTCAGCTTTGAAATCGACGAAGAGGTGGTGTGTGTCTATTCACTTTTTACGGCTCTTTTCCAAGATTTGGCGCATGGGGAATATCTGGTCGGTTGTTGATTTTTTTTTTAAAGCTTCTGTCTTTTTCTGTCTGCAAAATGCGTCTCGCTTCCTTATTTAACTCTCGGTATATATCCCATCTCGCACGTGTTATAGTCGAGAGCACTGTTGACGGTAGACAGTCCGTTTTCTCTCCTCTGCGGCACAGCACTTCTCATCGTACCAGCTGTTGTTTTGCATTTTCCGAAAACCAATAGTTTGGAATTTGAAACTCCGTACCACAGTTCCCTTATAAGGAGTTGTTGATGAGAGCTCTCAGAGAGCAGGCCTGCAAGTCGAGTAGAAAAACTTTCAGCTATCTGCTGTGATTGCAGCTTCCCGAAGTCGAACCTTCTTTGTGTTTGTTGGGATGCGTTTCTTGCTGCACAAAGGAGGGAGCGCATTTGGCTGCAACAAGATAATGGTCCGAGTCGATGTTAAGACCTCGGAGCGTACGCACGTCTAAAACACTGGAGTCGTGTCTTACGTCTATCACAACATGACCGATTTGGTTGGTGGCTTTCGATGCGGAGACAGATAAGTAGCTTAATGAATTTTTTATGCTGGAATCTAGTACTACAGATAACCATATTTCGGGCCCCGACGGAGTCGATCAGCTTCAACCTATTTGGGGATGTTTCCTCATGGAGGCTATATTTCCTAATCGTTGTGCCAAAGATATCTTTCTTGCTTACACGGGCATCAAAGTCCTCAAGATCGATTTTGACATCTTTGTGGGGGCAGATCTCACAGGTGCGTTCCAAGCACTCATAGAGGGCAGAATTGGTCAATTTGTCCTTCTTTTCCGTCGGAGCACGAGCGCAAATCAGCGATATGTTGAAGAATTTCGCTTTGATGAGGATTGTGGCTAGACGTTCATCAACTGAGGTGAATGACTGCACTCGGTGACATAGTCTCTCTCCCGCCACGAATTCCACCCCGAATTTGCGATCCTTTATATGGCCTTTGTAGCAAATGGTAGGTCCTACTTGCCTCAGTCCTTGTCACGTCCATCGCATTTCTTGAACGGCGGTGATGTCAGTCTTCACTTTAATGAGGATATCAACCAGATGGGCAACGGCCCCTTCTCAATTAAGGGACCTTTAATGCCCGGTATATGTTCTTAAATTAGTTTGCCATGGTCGTCATTAAAAGAGGATGTTTCACTTTCGAGGCTTTTTGTAGAAGTTTTAATATACATATATCTCATAAATTATTAAAGCTACAACAAGCCACCACAACCGTCTAGGCTCTAGAGCAAATATACTAAAAATGCCTACATAAGTACTTACAAGTATAGTATGAAAATGGTTGAAATTGGATGATAACCACGACCGCTCCCCATTTTACGCTACAATTAAAAACTACTAAAGATAAATCAATAACTAAATACGTCAGAGACATAAAATTTTACCACCAAGATAAGAGAGCTTTAAAATAGCCGGATCAAAATTGAACAATGGGTGTGGCACAGCCCACTTATAGGTAAATCAGATATCTCGGAACTTACTTGACCGATTTTAACGAAATTGGGCAATTTCCTTTGACACTAATATGTTACAGTGTGAAACATAGAGTAACCGCGCCTACTTCTCTTATAACACAAGTTTTAATTCTATTTTATTCTTTCACTTTCCAATATACAAATCAAGAATCAATTAAAATATCAGGAATAAATTTTGCACGAATAGTGCCTGAGGCGCGCAAAATTGATGGTTTCCGAAGTTTGTAACACCCAGAAGGAAGCGTCGGAGACCCTATAAAGTATATATATAAATGATCAGTATGTTGAGCTGAGTCGATTTAGCCATGTCAGTCTGTCTGTCTGTATATATACGAACTAGTTCTCCAGTTTTTAAAATATCGTTTTGTCTCTCCTTTGTCAGAACTGCCGAATCTGATCACTATACCATATAGCTACCATACAAACTGGACGATCGGAATCAAATTCTTGTATGGAAAGCTTTCACATTTGACAATGCATCTTCACAAAAGTTGGCACAGGATATTTTCTAAGATAATAATGCAATATACGAAGAAATTGTTCAGTTCGGTTAACTATAGCATATAGCTGCATACAAACTGAACGAAAATAATATAATACCAAGGCACCAATTCGGGTTTCGTAAAAAACATAGCATAATAGAGCAAGTAAACAATCACTAACGAAATAAGAAAAGCATTTGAGCACAGAGCAGATATAAGGTGTGACATGAAGGCCTTTTATAAAAAATTGGAGTCTTATTTAAAAAATAAACAATTTATGGTTTAAGTGGGAGATTTAATATCTGATGAACGACAGATATGGGTGGTGTATCACAGGACAGTGTTTAAGGCCCAACTCTATATATCATATATAGTATACAGCAGATATTCCAACAGCTAATAATGTATTGACATTAACTTTTGCGGATGACACAATTTTAGTGAGCCGTAACAAATGCCACTTAAAAGCATTATAAATATTAGCGTAACACTTAAGTTCTATCGAATTTTCACTAAAATCAAAAATTTGCCCGACAGTAAAAATGAACAATATTTTAGTAACACAAGCGAATGAAGTAACTTATCTTTGTATTCACCGAGATAGAAGACGTAGGTGGAGGCAGCACATATTTAGTAAACTAACTTGCATGAAGATAAGAACTGCAAATTGAAATTGGCTTTTAAATAACACTCTAAACTAAGCATAGACAATATAGTGCTCTTATACAAAGCGCTCATTAAACCGATTTGGAAGGTATGGCATTCAACCGAAAATGTTTAGAACAATCATTTGTTCGTCATGATACATGCGTAATGAAAATACTCATAAAGATTCCTGTAGATTGAAATAGTCTGCCGACTGTACTGTAGAACTATTTCACACCAGCGAGTAAGCGCGGGAATAGTCCGCGTCAGTGTTCAACTTGCAAATTCTTCGCTAGCGCAATAATAGCGATTCAACATTACATAAGGTGCAGAAGCAGTATTAATGCCAAAAACGTGCTAAGAGTAGGGAAATCAAAGAGGGTTTATATTTTTAAGTTTCAGTTCCAATTTGGCTTTCAACAACAGCACACAGTTCTGAGTAAATAAGTTCTAATTTAGATATAGTTCTAGGTAAATAATTTGTACAATTTTTGACCGATGCTGTTTAAGGAGTTAATGGACAAAACTTTTTTCCGATATATAATATATATAAATTTTTTACTGACGGTTCGGATATAAGAGCTTGTTTTCTGATTATTTGGTTGAAGTAAAAGTTGTTGTCTAATTGTTTCAAACTATCATTAAATAGTAATTTTAAGTTTTTCGTTTCTGAGTTCAAAGAGGAACGCTGGGTTATTTTGTTATTCCCACCTGTCATGTGTAAAGGTTCACGCAAGTAAGAAAAGGTCTCTGTTTGCCACACCCTTGGGAGTGGTCAAAATCAGTTCTTTTACATATGATTTAATCAGCTCACGACTTCCTGTCTTTGATCAAATGTCCTCTGGGTAGCCAAAGATCATCCATTTGATGGCGAGTTAAAGTGAGAAGGCGAACCATCCCTCCCCAGGGTTGTGCGTTGCACAGGGTTGGCATGCACCTGGAATGACCGCTACCTTAATTGGAAACATCACGTTGCCCAGCTGGTTGATGTCCTCATTAGAGTGAAGGCCTGACGAGTATGTTTTTGTGGAATTTATTACAGTGGCCATATAAAGAAGCGAACTGGAACTCGTGGCGGGAGAGAGACTCCGTCGCCGCGTCCTGGCATTCACACCGGTGGATGAGCGTCTAGCCACAATCCGCATAAAA
This sequence comes from Bactrocera correcta, assembly GCA_027475135.1. Classification (NCBI taxonomy): domain Eukaryota; kingdom Metazoa; phylum Arthropoda; class Insecta; order Diptera; family Tephritidae; genus Bactrocera; species Bactrocera correcta. Next base: position 40,656,507 of record CM050326.1, read on the forward strand.
GGGAAATCTTCAACATATCGCGGATTTGCGTCCATGCCCCGACGGAAAAGAATGACGATGTGATCAAAGATGCCTTCTATGATAACTTGGAGTGCACCTGTGAGATCTGCCCCACCAAGATGTCAAAAACATGCTTGGCGATTTCCATGTCAGGTCGAGCAATGGAAGCTATCTTTGGCAAAACAGTCGGTAAATTCAGCCTCATGAAACATTCCCAAATGGGTTGAGGCTAATCGAATTCGCAAGGGCCCGAAATGTGATTATCTGTAGCCTCTGTGCAGCCAAACATGCACGCCAAGAATCAAAAGGAAAGTAAGACGTCGAGCAAGATGGGATGGATACCGAAAGTTGAAGGGAAAGGCCAGACGCATTTGCAGACAAAACCAGGGGGAGGCCGAAATGCGTGAGTATGTAGACCTTGACAAACTTGCCGATAAGGGTAGTGCTCGGTAATTCTACGAAAATGTGCGGCATCTAACAGAAGGTTTCAAGACTGGAGCATACTCATGTAGAACGCTCAGGGGTGATCTAGTGACCAATGCCCAGAGCATACTAAAATTATAAAGGGAATACTTCTTCATCCTGCTGAACAGCGAAAGAATAACACTAGGAGATAGTGAGCCCGATTCCACAATCGATGACAATGAAATAGACGTTCCATTGCCCGCTCATGAAGAAGTTCGGATAGCTATTCAAACACGGCGGCGAAGAGCTGGTAAGGAGCACGCGTCAGCTTCTTTGCAAAGTATGGTCGGAAGAAAGCATGCCAAACGATTGGAATTTAAGTGCGGTCTGCCCAATTCAAAAAAATATACTCTATAATCTGCGCCATGTAAGGTTCTGTCGAGTGCACTGTGTGAAAAATTATTTTCCCCGTCAGCAAACTGATTGGATTTTATTGGTATTCGTCGATTTCAAAGCTGGTTTTGGCAGTACGAAAAGGAGCTGCCTTAATGCCGATATGTCTGAATTTGGCATCCCTGCAAAACTAATTGGACTGTGTAAACTGACGTTGAGCAATCAGAATCGAGAAGGACCTGTCCGAGCCGTTCGTTACCAAACAAGGTCTCATACAAGGCGAATTCCCATCGTATGATGCAGAGGCATCCGTTGGAAAGACCAGGTGGAGAAGGACCTAGCTTGGGTTGGGATCTCCAATTGGTGCCACGTAGAGAAAAGAAGAAATGACTGGCGCTTCGTGGCTAACTTGCTATAAGCACGTAAGCAGTGTCTACGCCAGTAAGTAAGAAGATTTTTGGTGTTTAATGCTTTAGCTTTAAAAAAAAATGCGCTTAAAGTTTCATTAAACCCAATAAATCAATAATTAAATACGTCAGAGATGCTGTGAGAGATCTTTATGGGGCCGTTGTGAAAATTGAACTATTAGCGTGACGCCGCCCACTTTTTGTTGGATTCACATATCTTGGAACCCGACCGATTTTAACTAAATTTAGTGTGTAGCATTCTTATCACATTTCTATGTCACATTGCAAAAATGATCGAAATCGGACTACAACCCCGCCTACTTCGCATATAACAAAATTTTAAATTCCATTTGATTCTTTCACTTTCTACTACACAAAGCAATTGATATAACGGGATAAACCTTTGCATTATTATGCCAATATTAAAGTTATCGCAGTGAAAATTACAGAACATATATTACTTATAACGGTATACCTAAAATACTCGTAGATACAATTGGGCGAAAATTTGACCTAGCTCCCATATAACCGATACCAGGATTTTCAAACATCCGGCTGACTTTGCTCCATATGATTGGTGATTGTATGTGAGGTACCTTAATGAAACCCAAAAAACATTATTTAGTGTGTGTCATGACCACGTAGAATGTTTTCGGGTTTTCTAACAAATCTTATGCCGAATATGTAGGTCAGTGTATGTTTTATATATAGTGTGTGAATATATAAAATTGCTCAGATTCCGATCCTCTGGTTGACGTTTCACAGTGTAAAGTATTTCCCTGACATTGATTTCTGCAAGTTGCAAGAGTATAAAATGTTCGGTTGCAGCCGAACTTGGCCTTTCCTCACTTATTCTATATAAAATATCTTAAATATATTTTTAGCCTACAGTATACAGTGGTTTTAGCGATCCGGTTTTCGGACACGATTGACATGTTGGGCGTCAATATACTTTCATGTGTTTGAACAATACTGGTTGACAGATCACGTTTATTTTTGGCATCATAATTAAGAACAGTTTGTACAAACCTACGAAAAAAAATGTATCTGTCCTCCATATTAGCGGGAGATTAAAATGAAGACTTCCCGATACTTTCTGGATAGGGTATGCATTTTTTTCTTTATTTAGGGGATCATGATCAACAAGGAAAATTATTAGATGTAATAATAATAAACTATAGTATATACACTATTATACGTTCAGTTAATTTTACTACGATATCTTTCATATTGACCTATTTGGACGGTATAAACTCAACCGGAATTTTAAAAATCTTATATTAGGTTTATAGGAGATAAGGGGATATAGAATTGACTCGATTTTTTTTTATTTTTGACATTACTACTAATTATTAACAGAAATCCATTCTCTCTGAGTTTCGTTAAGAATTGAATCGAATTGCCATTTGAGAACGATTATTTTGATAATAAAATTTAATTAAGGATCATAAAAGCAAGGGCTTCGATACAGCAATTTTATTTTTTAAGTTGAATGTACATATCTCCTAATCCGTTTAAGCTACAATAACTAAATTTGCGAGTACATGTCTTATAAAATACCGCTCACTCCCCATTAGATTAGATTAGATTAGTACATTAGGATTGCAACGCGGAGTCCAAATATTTCTGTCAATCTTCGAGAACACCGCACTCAAAGAATACGTATTTCAGCGATGCGTAATCAATAAATTGGGAAAGAATAAACAAAGAACTGAACATCAGGGAGTTCACCATTAATTGTATTTGCTAATTAACGCGAAAAATAACAATGTAAGTCCCTATTATAATATATTCTTCTTCTTTACTGGCGTAGACACCGCTTAGGCAATTATAGCCGAGTTAATGCAGAGCGCCAGTAGTTTCTTCTTTTCGCAACGTCCTTCTCCACTTGGTCCTTCCAACGGAGTGGAGGTCTTCTTCTTCCTCAGCTTCCCCCGGCGGGTACTGCGTCGAATACTTTCAGAGCTGGAGTGTTTTCGTCCATCCGGACAACATGACCTAGCCAGCGTAGCCGATGTCTTTTAATTCGCTGAACTATGTTAATGTCGTCGTATATCTCGTACAGCTCATCGTTCCATCGAATGCGATATTCGCCGGAGCCAATGCGCAAAGAACCATAAATCTTTCGCAGATCCTTTCTCTCGAAAACTCGTAACGTCGAGTCATCGGTTGTTGTCATCGTCCAAGCCTTTGCACCATATAGCAGGACGGGAATTATGTGCGACTTAAAGGGTTTGGTTTTTGTTCGTCGAGAGAGGCCTTTGCTTCTCAATTGCCTACTCAGTCCGAAGTAGCACCTGTTGGCAAAAGTTATCCTGCGTTGGATTTCCAGGCTGACATTGTTGGTGATGTTAATACTGGTTCCTAAATAGACGAAATTATCTACAACTTCAAAGTTAAGACTGTAAACAGTGACAGTGACAAGAGCAAAGTCGCGAGTGCGACGACTGTTTGTTTGATGACAGAAGACATTTCGTCTTGCCCTCGTTCACTGCCAGACCCATTTGCTTTGCTTCCTTGTCCAGCCAGAAAAGCGGAACTAACGGCGCGGGTGTTGAGGACGATGATATCAATATCTCTCTCTTATAAAAGATTGTACCTGCTAGATTAAGTTCTGCAGCTCGAACTATTTTCTCCAACAGCCTTGTCTGAAACCTCGTTTGGTACGGAACGACTCGGAGAGGTCGTTCCTGATCCTGACAAAGCTTTTGGCGCTGCTCAACGTCAGTTTACACAGCCGTATTAGTTTTGCTGGGATACCAAATTCAGACATCGCGTCATAAAGGCAGCCCCTTTGAAATCAACGAACATGTGGTGTGTGTCGATTCTCCTTTCACGGGTCTTTTCCAAGATTTGGCGCATGGTGAATATCTGGTGGGTTGTTGATTTGCCAGGTCTAAAGCCACACTGATAAGGTCCAATCAGTTTGTTGACGGTGGGCTTTAATCTTTCACACAATACGCTCGCACAATACGCTGTACGGGATATTGGGGAGGCTTATCCCACGGTAGTTTGGCGCAGAAGCTGATGCATGCTCCTTATCAGTTCTTCGCCGCCGTGTTTGAATAGCTCGGCCGGCAATTCATCGGCCCCGCCGCTTTGTTGTTCTTCAGGGGGGTAATTGCTATTCCAACTTCTACATAGTCGGGTAATGGAACGTCTGCTCCATCGTCTTCGATAGGGGAATCAGGTTCGCCTTTTGGCGTTGTACGTTCACTGCCATTCAGCTGGCTGTAGAAGTGTTCCCTCCATAATAAAAGTATGCTCTGGGCATCGGTGACTAGATCACCTTTGACGGTTCTACAATAGTATGCTCCGATCTTGAAACCTTCTGTAAGCCGCCGCATTTTTTCGTAGAATTTTCGAGCATTACCCTTGTCGGCCAGCTTGTCAAGCTCTTCATACTCACACATTTCGGCCTCTTTCGTTTTCTGTCTGCAAATAAGGTTCGCTTTCCTCTTCATATCTAGGTTTCTATCCCATCACGCTCGTAACGTTGCGAGGTAGCATGTTTCCTCTCCGCTGCGACACGGCACTCTTCGTCGTACCAGCTGTTCTTTTGCATTTTCCAAAAACCAATGGCTTCGGTTGCAGCTGTATGTAAGGAGTTTGAAATGCCGTCCCACAGTTCGCTTTTACCGAGTTGTTGACGAGTGCTTTCAGAGAGCAGGAGTGCAAGCCGAGTAGAAAATCGTTCGGCTGTCTGTGTTGACCTGCGTTTTTGCTGCACAGAGGCGGGTGCGAGTCTTGGCAGCAACAAGATAGTGGTCCGAGTCGATGTTAGGACCTCGGAGCGTACGCACGTCTAGAACACTGAAGACGTATCTTCCGTCTTTCACAACATTATAGATCTGGTTGGTGGTTTTTCGATCCGGAGACAGCCAGGTAGCTTGACCCAACCCATTAGGCGATGTTTCGTCGTGGAGGCTGAATTTACCGACCGTAGTGCCAAAGATACTTTTTTTGCCCACCCTAGCGTTAAAGTCGCCAACCACGATTTTGACATCGTGGCGAGGGCAGCTTTCATAATTGCGCTCCAAGTGCTCATAGAAGGCATCTTTGGTTACATCGTCCTTCTCTTCCGTCGGGGCGTAAATCAGCGATATGTTGAAGAACCTCGCTTTGATGCGGATTGTGGCTAGACGTTCATTCACCGGAGACCAGTTAAATATACGTAAAATAAGAGTGAATCAATAACACTTAAGACATTTCTATCCAACATATACCACACCTATCGAGCAATATAAAAACACTTAGGGAAGCATATTACAGACTTGAGGAAACTGGACTCGTGAAACCACGTAGAAAACAGGCGAAGTTTGTTTTATAAAAAATATGGCACAAAATTTAGAGCAATCAAATCAGAACGGTAATATTCCGCCATTTGAAAACAGGCAAAAACAACAAAAGCCAATAATATCAAGAATAAATAGATCGACATTTTTAGGGCAAAATAACCTCACCCATGTTTAATCGGCACAGGATCGACGACATCACTCCTGGACAAAACACATTTCCAAATTAGAAAAAAAATTAGGTTACAGAAACCAATTAAATTTAACACAATAAACGGGCTGAGTTATACAGTATATGAGGTTATTTTAAAAATTCCAAAAGAATTCAATAACAGAAATTTAATGCCTTGGAAACTCACCACATTACAAATATAGAAAATTAGGCACAATAATCAACTTAGAGAAAATAACTTAGAAATAAATAAAAATTAGATACATTTTTTAAATGCCTGTTCCTACAAATATGAAAGTTTTCATGCAATAGAGAGTCAGGAAATCGATACTGAAATACAAGACAAACTCACAAGATTTGATATGAAAGAAGAGCAAGATGAATTAGAAAATATTGTAAAAGAGAATTGTGATATATTTTTCAAAGAATGCGAACTGTTAAGCCATGGCCACGAAGTACAACACGAAATTATCACCACAACGAACGATTCCAAAATATACAGATACCTGATGATTCATCAAGAGGAGAAGAACAATCAAATTGAGACCGTCTTCACCGTAAGGGTACACGGAGCCCGTGCCGGGGGCCCCGAAGGACCGAAAATTTCTCCCACACATTTTTGTCGGGCATATTACACTTTTTCACAAATCGGTAATCTTATCAGAGGGTATATTTCCGAACGCATCCTACCTAATTAATAAGTACACCATCTAGCGATCACTCACGCAATCACTCCGATTCTAAAGTCAAGCTGCACCGTGTAAACAAGGCGTAACTTAAATGTCGACATTGTCTATGGTTGGGGGAGTCCCTAACTTTATCATTCGGGGATGCCCCTAACTTTTAGTCTGATAGGAGTGAGTGAGTGGCGTTATTTTGTTTCGTTTGATACTGAGATCAATAAGCACTGGATTATTTATCTAAGGTTTGATATTTAAAATTGAGTAAAATAGACAGAAGTTTTGATTTGTTCGTTTAAACACTATTTCATTATGTCGAAAAGAACATATGTATTTAAGTGGTTCTGATCTGTCCCACGTTGACCAATTAACTTTCACAGTTAGATACGTAAAAGACGGACAGCCTATTGAGAGATTTATGCAATTTTTGCCTATGGATAAACATAATGCGCAATATATAGCTGATACCATTTTAAACTTTTTTGAAAGCCTTGATATTCCTATAAAAGATTGTCGCTGGTGTTCAGTCAACAATAAAATAAATTTGCGAATTTGCAAATTTGCGATTTACGTTCCATGTGCGGCACATTCGCTAAATTTAGTGGGTGTCAACCAGGAGACACTAGAAAGGAAGCCCAAAGCCTAGAAAAAAGGAAATATGGAATGGTCTTTTAGGAATTATGAATAAAACAAGTCTAAGTTTACAGAATGGCACCCTGACCAAGGACGTTGTAACGAAACTTTACGAATCTCTAATAAGTTATGTCAAACCGCACGCAATAATTTTGATCACTTCGAAACGGCTGTTAAAGAAAAAACTCATTTGCTGCTACAAAGATACATTTGAAAGAAAAAAAATCGCAGCACAAGCATCACTTTTTTTGAAGGATTATCAGAGACTGCACATTTGAGAGGCAAGGATAAGTTTCGTGTAGATACTTTCATTCTCATAATTGACACATTAAATAAAAATTAAAAAAAAACGTTCGACAGCATGCCAAGAAATTTATAGTCGATTTAGTTTTCTTGTTAGTTAACAACAATTGAATCTGGCGAGTTGATCAAAAAATACAAAGAATTTTCAGAATTTTATCATGAAGATATTAATGCAGATGAGCTCAAAACAGAATGTTTTCATTTAAGCCAATATTTAAAAAACACAGCAAAGCAGTCAGCGGATTTAAATATCTCAAACTTACATAACCTAATAAAATCAGATAAATTAGAAGAAACTCTTCCAAACGTAGAAATTGCTACTAGAATTTTCCTTTGCTAATGGTTACCGATTGTAGTGGAGAGCGGTCATTTTCGCAGCTTCAGAGAATAAAAAATGAATTGCGAACAACAATGTTACAAGGACGACTGAGTAGTTTGTCAATTATGTGTATGGAAAGTGATATCCTTAAAAAATTGACTTTAAAGATATAATAGAAGATTTTGATCAACAGAAATCCCGCAAGAAATCGTTATCTTAATATCGTAATCACACATACCCACACACACATACCTACACGCATCATCATTAATGACATTTATACCAAACTGTATTTGATTACCTTTATTAAATGTAAAAAAAAATTTAGTATAAGTCGTTTTTTTTACTTTCAAAAGGGCCTTAAATTTTTGTGTGCCCAAGGGCCGCAGCTTGGTTTAAGACGGCCCTGCTGGTAACATGTTCAAAATTTACACAAATGAACATTAACGAAAAGGTTGACGCAGTCATTGAGTATAACTACTGCGTCAATTGCTTGACCAGATCGCATTCCACCCAAAAGTGCACAAGCACAGAACGATGAATGGGGAACACCATTCAAGCCAACAAAGAGCCTTAAAGAAGAAGCGAAGAAAGTTTGCGCAAACAAAAAGAGCAAGCTGGCCAAGCCGACCCTTATACCGAGAGTCATGATCAAAGTGAAACATGATGGCAAATGGAACAAAATACGACCCATAATCAACCCGAAAGGTGACTATAATTACGTCAAAGCTGGTTTAAAGAATCAGGTTATCGAAAACGTTCCCCGACTCGAAATATGTGTTGAGTCGCGGTGAACGGTCTTTTAAAAAAAGTCAAAAAAATCAAATTAGATTGCAACGAGGTGACGTTGTTGGCGATCAAGAACAGACTACTTTATTCCATTAAATTGACTTAAAATGAAGCTTATTCTAATTACAACTTGCTTATTAATAATATTAACTTACTTTTAACATATTATTGCTGAATAAGCATACTTTTATTAATTCCAATAATTAATTTCGCTTGTTAAATTATATTTTGGTTACTTTATTTGTTTAAGCAAATTGCAAAAGCCGAAAATGGTGTTATGTTGTAATTTGCTTAAACAGTTCATCGTATTTATCAAATGCATTGTCAGGTGCTTTTACACACGTACTCGTACATGTAACTACTCCCCCCTTTATAGTAGAATTCTCCTGAATTCTTTTATTTCATATTATTTTTATATATTTGTGTTTTTTCATAATGACAATAGCTAATAATTGTAATTATGCTTAATATGTTGCAAATATGAGATATTTTCGTATGTATTTCCAATTTAAAAATGTTTTCTATATTTGATTTATGTTCTTCTATTTCATCAAAAGTAATTTTTTTCGTGATTCTGACTGTCTTTATATTTTAATGTTACAATCTTTTCTTTTAAATCTTCGACAAAATTTTAAAAATAATAGTCATTAATTTTAATTGAACAATTATTAAACCTTATTACATAGTTTCCACTTATTAATGGTAATCCTTGCTTACATGTATTATTATAAATTTTTAAAGTGTTTGCATTTTTAATAAGAACTGTTTTTACATTTAATTGTGTTATTTCGAGTTCTTTACATTTTACAAGATTACAATTATTTCTTAAAATACAATGTTTGCTTATTTTCATTTGTTCTAATGATTTATTATCTTCAAATATTAATGTTTTATTTTTGTAGGTAAATATTTCTTCTATTTTTGCATCTATTTCATTATTTTCTCTGTTAGATATTAAGATAATTTTTCGTATTTTTACATTTTCAAAATTTTTTGGTATTTTTATTTCAAATACTAGAAATGTATTATTAACAATTACTGTTCCTAGTTGTAGATATTTTAGTATATTATAATCGATGTTATATTTGATAATTTCTTCATTAGTTAAAATATTCGGGTGTATTATCCCATATTTAGCGGATACAACGTTTTCTTGTATGTGTTCTATTTTATTTTTTAACAACTGAATTATGGTGTACTGATCTAAATATAAAGTTTGTTTGTATTCATCATACATAAACTTATTTATCGAATTAAATTTTTAACCTGTCACTTTTAACAATCTCTTTTAAGTGTTCGATAGCTGATAAGAAATAATAGTTAATTTTAATTTGTTCATGAATTGAGTTATTCGTTTGTAAAAAATATGTTCGTATATTTTGTCTGTCGTCTTCGTCCATTGTACCAAAAAGCCATTTTGACATTCTGCCAATTGCATTGATCAGTCCTCTTTTATTTCTGGCGCTAACTGTCATAAGTTTATTTATTGTCAGTAGTTTATTTCTTGTATCTAATAACTCTCTTTGCATAGTCATAGCATTAATAATATTTTCTAATTGTTGAATGTCAATAATATGTAGTACTATATCGCTATCTTTTGGTATTACTTGATCTCTAATTTGTAAATCTATAAATCCGTTTTGTTCCATTACCTCTGTCAAATCTATCGTCCCGTTACCATGTTATGTCATTAAAGCTATTATTGCCCACATTATCCAAATTAAATTTTAAAGATATTTTTATATTACTAGTATGGATTTTTTCTAAGTTTTGTTTTTTATATTTAGGCTGTTCCTTGTGCCTAACTGCTTCATAATTTTTTATAAATCCTTCCGTTCTTTGTTCCTATTTAGTTTGTTGATTGTCTTTTCTTTTTGCTGTTCTAAATTTTTTCTTACTATCTCTTTATCTATTTTATTGTTATGTACCTCGTTGGGTGTGAATTTTATTGTAGAATGAAATCTATCATTATAATTCCTAATAGCCTTTTGAATTAGCTGCTTAACTGATACATTTTTATTTAATTTATATAACATTCTAAATTTTTCTGAAATTGTATTATGGAATCTTTCAATGTCTGCATTACCCGTATGACTGTTGGGTTTGGTTAAATGGAGTTCTATGTTTTAATTATTTAAAAATTCCTTAATTCTTGTAGCATTAAATTCATTGTCAGCTACTATTTTCTTTGGTTTTCCTATTTTGGTAAAATAGTCTTCTAATTGTTCGATGAATGTAATATGATTTCTATCAGTTAAAAGATAAGCTGCTCCATATTTGGAAAATTTATCTATAATTGTTAAAAAATGGAATCTTTTTATTACATATGTAGGTGTCTATGTGAATTATTTTATTATTCTTCGTAGGCGTTTTTGTATGAAAAAAGTTTTGTTTAATAGGTCTCCCATCATATTTTACTTCTTGACATGTTTCGCATTGGTTAATTAATATTTGTATTTATATAAAAATGATCTTGTAAATTTTCTTCTGCTGAATGTATTGTTTGCATTGATGTATCGTCATCTAAATTGTTTACTATATTTAGGTCATGCTCTGAAATTTCATCGGTATTTTCATCCTCATTTTCTTTTATCTAATCTTCATTATCCTGTATTCTGCTAAGAAAATCTGCTACTCTGTTTTCCTTTCCTTTATTATATTCGACGTCGAATTGATATTCACCTAATTTTAACAACCATCGTTGATGTTTTGGTGACATGTCTTTCCCTCTATATTTTGAATGTAAATATTTAATTGGTTGATGATTTGTTATGATCTTAAATTTTCTACCGTATAAATATGGTCTAAAGGAGTTTACGCTCCAAATAATTGCTAAAAATTCTTTATCAGTTGCTAAATAATTTCGTTCATGATTATTTAAGGTTCGTGATGCATAACATATTGGGTGTCCTTCTTGAGATATAAATGCTATGCTATGCTATTGCATAATTTGATGCATCTGTAGTTAATGTAAATAATTTTTTCAAAATTTTAATACCGTAAAATTGGATGTGAGCTTATTAATCGTTTAAGCTTTTCGAATGCTTCTATATATGAAGGATCTTTTATATTAATTCGGACTCCTCTTTTTAAATATTTTGTAATTGGTTGTGCTATCTTTGCATAGTTCTTAACAAATTTTCTATAATAACCTGTTATACCTAAAAAGCTCTTAATCTGCTTTTCCGTTTTTGGTAATTCTAATTCTTCTATTACTTTGATTTTATTTGGATTAGGCTTGATACCATTTTTTGTTAGAATATGTCCTAAAAATTCTGCTTCCTTTTTCAGAAAATTACATTTATCCATTTGTATTTTTAAATTTTTTGATTCTGATACTTTGAAAATATCTCTAATTGATTGTATATGTTCCTGTAACGTTGTACTACATATTAGTATATCATCTAAGTATACTACGCCTGTTTTGTTTATAAAGTCTCGTAAAATTTTGTTCATGAGTCGTTGAAAGGTTGCTGGTGCATTCTTTAACCCGAATGGCATTCTTGTAAATTCATACAAGCCATGAGGTGTTACGAACGCTGTTTTACACCTATCTTCCTCTTTGATTGCAATTTGATGATAACCTTTTGCTATGTCTAGTGTTGTAAAATATTGGGCTCGTCCCAATTTATATAAAATTGAATCAATTTTAGGAAAGGATATTTATCATCTATAGTTACCTCATTTAACTTTCTATAATCGATTACTATCCTGTACCTTCTTTTCCCTGAATTATCCATTTTCTTTGGAATTACTATTAAAGGGCTGGAATACCGAGAATTATTTTTCCTTATAATTCCTTGTTCTTCCATTTCTCTGATTTTTTTTCTAACTTCTTCTTCATGATGGGGTGGATATCTAAGTATATAATTTAGAATTTATTTGCTCTTCTGTAGTAGTTTCTATTTCGTGTTGAATTTCCGTACTACTTGTTAATTTTTCTCCTTCTTTAAATAAAAATTTTCGAATTTTTTCAATAATTTCGTAATTTCTTTAAACTCTTCTTCATTTAGATGATCTAATTTAATTTCTTTTAATTTCTCATTTGTTGCTTCTAGGGTACTTATTTCACTGAAATTGAATGGTTTATTTAAAAATTCTGATTTTTTTTTATTTAGTGAAATTTTTCCATTTATAAGATTTATCATCGTGTTTAAATGATTTAATAAATCAATTCCTATTATGAAATTATATTTCCTATTTTTTAATGATGTCGATCTTCATTTTATATACGCATTTTCTGGTAAATTGAATTCTTTTGGTGCTTCCGAATGCACTTCATGGGTAATTGTTTCCTTGCTTGTTACTGTTCTGATTGTTATATTATTTTTAAGCGGAATTTTTCGAACTTCATTCAATTCAGAATCCACTAAACTTATATTCGCTCCCGTATTTATTAACGCAATGTATTCTTTATTTTTAATTGTTATTACTATTCGTGGTAAGCTCTCCGAGGTTTTCTTATAAAAAAATTGATTCATTAACTTCCCCATAATCTTCAAATTCTCTATAGCTTCGCCTAGGCGTTTGCAAGCGAGTTTAGCTGCTCTTGCTGCTAGGGTGTCCTGCTATTCGGGACCTCTCTTGATCTGACTTATTAGCTTCTCTATAATCTTCAAGTTCTCTATAGCTTTGCCTAGGCGTTTGCACGCGATTTTGGCTGCTCCTGCTGCTAAACGAATTCTATACTATCTACTTCCATAGGCTCTCTTCAATCTAGCCTAAATTGGTATTAGTTTATATTTCTCCTCTCTCTACCTGAATTGTTATCTTAATATGTTGGGAACCTTTGCCCATATTGTTGAGAATTATTATCTCGAGTGCCTCTCTGTTGAAAATTCTGCCTAAATTGATTAGAATTGTTTCAAAAATTCCTTTATTTTATGGAGAGTTTCGGACATTTTGCCTAACTTGACCTGGCCTTATATTTGTCATAGTATTTTTTGTTGTATTGTCCGTGCTGTTTATATACTACTTGTTTTTTTTTTTTAATTCCGGCCTAGTACATGTATCCTCATATCTTCTTTTTGTCATTATCTCTATGATATTATAAAGGTCATGTTCCTCGTAAATTTTATCTAACAATGTCCCCTGTGTCATTTCTTTAATTGTGTTCACTAAAAGACTGTCCACGTTGCTCATATCTATCCCTACATCGTCCTTATAATATATTCTAAGTTCATCAGCTTTGTATTTTATATTTTGCAAAAGTATTGCTAACTCACTCACCGTGTTTGCCTTTATACTGCATATTCTTCTGTAGACTTCATGGGGTTTCAGATCAGGTTTATATCTTAACTTCAGCGCTTTCTTGATTTCCGTCCAGTTGTCCGGGTGCGGAATAATATATTGCCCTGGTGGCTTCCTTTTTGACTTCCTCGTCTCTTATATTTGACAGTATACATATATTCAATGCTGCTCATAAAAGAATTTATTGTTACTTCTCCTTTTCCCGTGAATGTTGGTATATGTTGAATGTTTTTCATAATTCGTTGTAGTTCATTTTCATTGGTTGCTTGACGATGTTGGAGTTCGACATTCTCTTGTCGAAGTTGCTCCAATTGTTGCTCTCTTCTACTCAGTTGCTCGATGAGCTCTACGTTGGGAAATTTAATCTGCTCTTGTTCCATTTTTCTGTTGTTATAGAATATTTTTTGCCGCCTCGATGATTGTGACTCCACGCTTTGTTTTTTTTTGTTCTTCTTGTTCACTGCAAAACTTGTTTTTTTGGTTTGGTTAATCTCGGTGGGTTAACGCCTATTGTGGTCGACTGCGCCAATTATGTGTATGTGTTGAGTCGCGGTGAAAGGGTTGTTAAAAAAATGTCAAAAAAATCAAATTAGATTGCAACGAGATGACGTTGTTGGCGATCAAGAACATACTACTTTATTTCATATAATTGACTTAAAATGAAGCTTATTCTAATTACAACTTGCTTATTAATAATATTAAGTTACTTTTAACATATTGTTGCTGAATAAGCAGACTTTTATTAATTCCAATAATTCTTATTAATTTCGCTTGTTAAATTATATTTTGGTTACTTTATTTGTTTAAGCAAATTGCAAAAGCCAGAAAAGGTGTTATGTTGCAATTTGCTTTAACAGTTCATCGTATTTATCAAATGCATTGTCAGGTTTTTTTACATACGTACTCGTACATATAACTCTCGCGTCGTATATGCAAAGTTGTCGTAGTATCACTAACTGATTCCGAACGGCATGTCGAAGTTAACTGCCTTCTGACGCATGATTTACCAACCCGATCCTATAATCGTAAATCATTAAGAAGTTCGACCACTTAGTCATAGCCCACCCTATATTTTTCGAGAATGACAGAATCATGCTGGAACTGGGAGCCGACGTATACCCAAGGTTAATGAATTCCGGATTCCTCACCCCGATAACAGCACAGTGATCGCACAAAACACCGCATTCGGTTGGACTTTGATTGGTGCTTATGCGATTTAAACGCAAAGTATACTTATATATACATATATATATGCCAACATAACGACGAAGAACCCAACAAATAGAAATACACAATAAAAAAAATATGACAGAGCGGACGGACATGCAGGCGCAAAATCCTACAGCAGTATCAGCATCAGCTCATCAATAAGGAAAAAATTAACCACATCAGGTTTTATTTAAATTTTATATTATACTTATAAATTAACCGTTAAACTGAATTATAATTGAATAAACCCACACATATAAAAACACAATTATGCGATTTAAACGCAAAGTATACTTATATATACATATATATATGCCAACATAACGACGAAGAACCCAACAAATAGAAATACACAATAAAAAAAATATGGCAGAGCGGACGGACATGCAGGCGCAATCCTACAGCAGTATCAGTACAGCTCATCAATAAGGAAAAAATTAACCACATCAGGTTTTATTTAAATTTTATATTATACTTATAAATTAACCGTTAAACTGAATTATAATTGTATAAACCCACACATATAAAAACACAATTTTATATACAATTAGCCCTCACACTAATAATTACAATTATAGATCAATTTGAATATTTAACATAAAACTTAAAATTAAAAGTAATATTTAAATTAAACAATTCAGATTTTATAATTTCTTTTATTTTATTCTGCTTTTGTATTTTATTTGAATAAGAATCAACGCAGATTATTTAGTTTTTTTTCTTTTTCAACATTTTTGGTTAAAGATATTTATATAATCTATACATTTATTTCTTAAATTTGCTTATTTTACGTTTCTTTTGGTAATTGAATTTCGCAATATTGGCATTAAGTTTTCGAATTCAAGATCTAAAAAATTCGAGATCTAAAAAACAACTTTTTAGCCTCTAGATCGCATTCAATGTCCCTAGCCTTGTCGATAAGCATTTGAATGTAACCTTTGCATGCATAAAGAGAATCTTTATTGATGTCCGTAAAATTTTTTTCCATCCGTGCCACTTTTTCAACAAATTGTGTTGTAGGCTTCATCAAACCTCCTTCACTCAAATGGTTAACCCATGTATATGAATTGTTGCTTTGATCCTATTCAACAATGTGCGGCAGAACGTTCTTCAGCCTGTGGCATAAATAGCCAGCTACATTTTCCACACCATCATACTCCAGCTGGTCCATTTTGTCAATATCATCGCAGTTTACAGTATCGTCTGATTTTGAATCGCAAACTTTTGATAAAATAGTTCCTATTAAATGTAACGTAATGAATTAATTAAAGTCTTAAATTACCTGTTAAAGGAAAAGAGGGACTTTCAAGATCAGGTGTATCGTCTTCTTCTACATTGGCGCTAGTAGACAGTATACCCTGATTACGTCCTAAAAGATACGATATTAGCCTATATTTAAATTCCTGCTGATCAGGATGGTCATGAAGCCCGCCCTTACCGCGTATCACTTCAAAAAAATTTTCCAGTACATCTTGATTTAGTCGATACGTAGGTATGTACTTAATACCAAAACAATTTTCTAATTCCGCACGCAGCAGTTTGAGAGCATTGATTGATTGCAAAATTCCTAATATACATAGTAAAGTTTAGTTAAAATTCAATAATTCAAAAATAGTATATCACTTGAACCTTTTTGAAATGGCAATAAACATTTCCTATTTATTGCCCGCATTTCTGTTACCATTTGTGTCATATCGTCCAAAATCTTGTCCTGCTCTGTATGCGCAAGCCCATAGGCATTCATTCGATTGCGACTATCTGCGTGTGGAACTTTGAGGTTGATCACATCGAACCAATCGTTAGTCTATGTTAAGTAAATCAGTTATAAATAAAATTGTAAGCATAAAAAATGAATCAATATTTACTGTTTTTAGTAGCTTGAAACATTCACGCCAATTTTCTTCACCTAAATGACCCAAACTCGCCGCTCGCGACACTGACTGTGCAACAGTATGAGAAAATAATTTTGTTGCCAATTTAACTTTTTGGCGCTCCGGTCCACATACCTCTAAATGACGAGAGCTTATTTTATGGTTGATAGAAAGGGTATTACCAGACGTCAGCTGAAGAACATGATATATACTTCGTAACTTTTTTGCCATCAATCAAAAAACCGTCATCTAAGAAGTGGTTTCTTAATAGTTTTATGAGATGTGGAACGTCAGAAAACACGTAAATCTTAGTTTCTTCGAATATAAACCTGAAATTATCAATACTTATGCCTCAATCTCTTTAAACATGAAAAACTCCAAAGAAAAAAATACTGTAATCTCTTACAAAGAATTGCAAATAGTCAGCTTAATAAATGCACCTACTATGGTTTTTCTGGGCTAATATTTAAGCTATTTAAAAGGCTTCTGTTGGTTCCACCTAAATCGCAAACAATACCAACAACGTTGTATTCACAGTTTTTCGCTTGTTAAAATTATATCGTTAATAATATCCGTCGTCATATTGCGGTCAAAATCGTAAAAAATTGGTTGTTTCCAATTTCCAACAAGACCTGCAAAAACGATTTGAATATTGTAAGTTCTATTTATACAGGATCGAAGGGAAACTACATATTTATATGTATTTTATAAACCACAAACCTCTAAGCATTCCGACTTGAACATTCTTAACAGGTAGTAAGACAGTATCGGATACTTTGTCGTAACAAAAAACTTCTCGTAGCTTGGCTTCGTCGAAACTTAAAACGCAAAGTTTTTGTTCTTTGGTCATATGCCTAGTTTCACCAAGAACTTGAACAACCGGCTTTAAAATTCCGCGGTCTATTTCCACCTTCTGAGCCCATGAGTGAAGCGTGCGAACTGCTGGAAGCGGAAAATTACTTCTTCTTAAAAGCCTACATCCTTTTGCACTAGCAGAATATAGTGTAATGGAGTTGGCTATGCCAGTCTGCGTCCAAATTTGCCTTTTGGATTTTAGTTTTAGTTTTAGTTTTCTGTGATAAAAAGCATAAAGTTTATATACATATATATGCATATATAATGCTACATCTTGAAAAAAAAATCTTCACTTACACTTTTTGCTCTAGCATTTTTATTTTGTCTCCTTGGTCTGAACTTTCTTTAATAGCAGCGTCTTCAGTGCAAAATTCATTGAAACTATTTTCCATTGAAATGTCTGCACAATCCTCAGTCACGTTAAAATCTTCAGCAGGTATACACTGTTGTCGTACTTCTTGAGATTGGTCAACAGTTATCAGCAATGAAGTCAATATTTTCTTATTTTCCCTGCGCTCAGCTCTGGTGGCTCGCATGCTTATTTTCACTAGCTGCAACGTTATAGCGACAGGGAATAGCTCCTGGTTTCAAAGTCCTTTTGGCGGCAAGGCCTATGAAAAGTTTAAAAATAAAATATTTTAAAACAAAGGTGATTTATCAACTTACCCATTTCGTACATCCTGTTTCCAATAATGTCTTCATCGTTGAAGTGGTCCATTCAAATTCGCCATGTTTTCGGCTTAAATGCTTGACTATTTCTACAAAATTGGATCCACTTTTTTTGCTGCCCTTTGTCGTTCGGAAACATAAAAAATGTTTTCTTCACATTTTTATTTCTTCTATCATTGACACAGTTTTTCACAACACACTTCATTTTGTTATTTAAATACAAAATTATACGAGTAAAATAAATTGTTTCTCTATTCACATTGATTGCTACCACGAATTTATAGCTGTCAAATTTTTACTGCGCCGTGTGACGTAAGCAATTGTTTGTTTACATTTTGCAAGTATAACGGACCTGCGCAATGCGTAATCTCTTTTCTATCATTCTTGGTTCGTAGGGATGTAAGCCCCAAAATACACTTTATTTCATTACCATAAAGACCGTTATATTTCTGTGAAATACTGAAAAATGTGGTCCCATTCTAAAAACGAATGATGTTATTTTAGAACTCTATGGTAACTCTAACAATTTATTACAAAAAATTTTTTTCTAATGGTACTTTCCTACTATATTATATATTGCTATAAAGGCAGCCACCACCACGAAAAAAGGAAAGAAACAAAATTATCTTTTTTCCTAATAATTTATTTGGTTATCATTATTATTATTAAGTGCTAATACTCGATTTGGAATATCTGAGGTTAATAAATCCCATGTATCTAAAATAGCTGTACATCAGGAGAACAAACTGGCCATTCCAAAAGATCGATGTTTTTACGTTGAAGCTAGGTTTTCGTTAACTTGCTTGTATGAATTCTTGCGTTGTTTCGTTGAAAAGAGAAAGATTTTTGAGAATGACTGTGTATATAGGGAGCAGGTTTGCTTCTAATACTTCTTGATACTCGGAACTATTCATTCAACAAGAGGAATACCAACGGTTCTGTCCCCGAATTTGAAAATGCGTTCCATACCTTAATTGAGCCTCTGCCAAATTTTGTTCTCGTTTTGACGTCGTTTTTTGATAACTGTCGAGAAATTTATATTTTTTTTCAACCAGAGTAAGTTCTCGGCCATTTATTTGTTATTCAGGTAATTACACACCACTGTTATCGACCTTCCCAAATTCCGAGCAATGACCACCACTCACCACTCAAAGCGTCTATAGCTCCTTTCTCTTTATTGTTCAGTATGCTTTTGCGCTGCATTCTTCGATTAATTAACAAAATTTATGAAATTAAACCTTCGGCTTACTACTACAATACTACAATAATAGTAAAAGTACCGTTAGAGAGAAAATATTTTTATAGAATTGTTAGTTACCATAGAGCTTTAAAATAGCATCATTTGTGTTTGGAATGCGAACATATATGTATTTTCAGTCTTTACAGACAATTTTTAAGAAAATATTCAAATCGTTAAATTTAATAATTTTTTTCTTTAATTAATTTTTAATTTTTGTTGTTAGAAGGAATATTAATCTTCACTGGCATAGACACCACTTACGCGGTTATAGTCTAGTTAACAAATGTGTGCCAATCGTCCCTTCTTTTCGCTGTTTGGCGCCAATTCGAAATACCAAATGCAGCCAGGTTCCTCTCCACCTGATCTCTTCGATGGTGGGGAGGCCTTCCTCTTTTTTTGTTTCTACCGTCGGGTACTGAATCGAAAACCTTCAAAGCTGAATTGTTCTCTTTCATCCGGATAACTTTACCAAGAATAAAGGGATGTCCACCTTACTCTAGTGTGAGAGCGCTTCAAAATTAGCGTTTTTTATAATGTTTTCCATTATGGCCAGATTTAACAAAATAATAATTTTTGGGCATTTAAATTAAAATACCCAACATTTAGTACGAATGAAAATTACTATATAGGTCGTTATTTATTATATGGAAAAACTATTTAAATCTTTTTAAAGTATATTAGAACAACTGTTGTTTGACCTTTCAATACCCAATAAAAGAATTTAAGCTTATTAGCTCTAATTTATTAAATGTTTTTAATCATTTTCCACTGAAAATAATACTATGATGCTTGAAATTAAAAAACGTTTCTTCAAATACATTTAAATTCACAAGTTTTTTTAATTTTCATTGTTTAGCGAAAATGCCAAAAACATCAATGTGGAAAAAGTTCATTGTGGGCTGCAGCGAGGGAAATACCGTATTTAGATATCCCAACGAGGGATTGATCTCGAACGGTAAGTAATTTTAATAGACTATAAATAGTGTAAAAAGTGACTGAATAATGAATAATAAAAATCCGATGTTACAATTTAAAAACAAAAAAACAGAAAAAGTGTAATGGAATTATGATACATTTCTATATTTTGAAATTTAATTTCTTAAATACATAAATGTAACGTTAACTCGGGTTCCTCTAAATATTTGCAATGTAAAATTGATAGTATTTTTTAAAATAATATTTTATTATTTAAATAATTAAACTCAATTAAGCCGTATAAAAAAGTGTAAGAAAAAGTTTATATTCAAACTATTAAACTAAGTTTATATGTTTGGTATTATTGCACTACATGTAGTTATTTTATATTTTTATATTCTTTCTTTTTATTTTAAATAGGCGTAAATGTTGGCTCAACCTTTTGGGTGTTTCCGTTTTATATAGGGGTGTTTAGTTTTATAAAGGGGTGGATTTTAAATATTAACATTTGAAGACGATTCTGGCGATTTTTGTCACACTCAGGTTTTCCGTACCTGAAGACGAGACGACTATGTCAGGACTGTTTAGAACATTTTTTCTTAACAGATTCGAAGCAGAGGAGGTACTAGAGTAACACCCCAAATGTTCTCTAGTTTGTTTAGGAAATCGTGGGGCTTACGTTACGTGAACGTCGTAACAAAAGGAAACTAAAAGCTGCCTTTAGAACCTGATGCTACAATAATTTCGGAACATAGTAATAATATTCTACTTAATGTTGAATGACCTTTCTTGGCAGAATTTTCAAGGTTTACCACGACCTGAACACTCCCTCATTAGATCAATCATATTAGATAGTAGTTTAGAAATTAATTTTTTTAAAGAAAATGTGTTTAGCTACTTTTGCGGCTATTTTTATTTAAAAATTTTCAAACTGCACACATGTTCCCTGCCTTTACCATATTTAGGAGATGAAATTCCTTCGGAAGAATTCATCTTCATGCATCAAAATCAAATAGACAAATGCAACTTAGTAAAGCCGTCTGAAGATTTTATTGCATTTGTAAAAATTTTAGAAACAAGATTTTTAGAAGAATTCGACAGTAATTGTCATAAAATAGGAATATGAGATATTCTTTTCAATAATTGTGACCCAAATATAATTATAGCCCTTTTTATTAGAATTAGAATATATTTTTGATATAAAACTTTAAATAAAGACCTTTCTGTCCCTAATTTAAAAAATAAAATTTTGTGTTCTTAAAAATGTTTTTCAAGGGATAGAAAAGGATGGATAAGTTTCAGCAAAATCTAACGGGGTCGGGTTCAAAAGTGGTCTATTTGGTATGGAATACCCCATGTGTATGTAAGATATTTCCCGTATATATGTATGTAATATATTTTAGCAAATTTTACTGACGGAAAATATTGAATATACTTTATTACAATGCTCAAAATATGTGAAATTATATTGTAACCAGAGCGGATATTTGCTTAGAAATGCTTTTGGCATATTCCTACGTTTTATTCGAGAACAAAAGATAAATCCTTATTTAGTCTCCATAAACGTTCAATAGTTCAGTTAATACAACTGAACGCAAACCACTGTCAAGCTGCTCATGACTTATTAAAACAGTTTAGTTGCCGAAAAGCAAATTGATGTGGTTCTACTAAGTGAACCATACAAAATCCGGTTTAAGTGACACTCGAAATAAAGCGGATATATGGAAATGTAACCCTAACTTTGCGCAACTGGAAGCACCCTTCTCTGAAGGTTTTGTTCGAACAACAACTAATAATATTAATATATACAGCTGCTACTTACCCCCTAGCCTCAATGACGAAGAATACATAGAATGCTATATATATTTCTGGACTAGGCAACACTAAGTATTGCCAGGTGCAATCTGACATTTCCATTGGAAAGTTTGACATTTTTTAGCATAACTCAGAACGTTTTGTCATTTAATCGTGAATTGTTTTATTTACAGGGAATTAAAAAATTCATCTCGGCCAAAAAATGCAATTAACTCGTGAACATTTTCGTGCGATCATTTTTCACAACTTCCGACGTGGATTATCACGACAAGAGTGCATTGATGAACTAAAATCTTTATATGGCTATGAAGCACCATCCTATAGCACTGTGAAAAACTGGTACAATGAATTCAATCGTGGCCGACGCTCGCTCAAAGACGAATTCCGGGAAGGTCGTCAAAAAACAGCCGTTGTGCCAGAAAACATCGATGCCGTACGTGAAGAAAAGAAGGCATGCCCTTAATGAAATTTCCTCCCACCAGCATACATTCAATATTGCATGAACACCTGGCCGTAAAAAAGGTTTGTTCTCGTTGGATCCCGCACAATTTGACAATCGCTCAAAAAAAGGCTCGTGTGGATTAGTGTAAAGAAATGCTGAAAAAATACGATCGCGGTGCTTCAAAAGACGTTTATAAGATCGTCACAGGTGACGAATAATGGATCTATGCGTATGAGCCCGAAACAAAACAGCAATCGACCGTGTGGGTCTTGAGGAGCCAAATCGAACGAAAAAAAAAACATTTTCGTTGATCAATATGCCTATTTTCATTATTAGGCCAGAAATATATATAGCAGCCCTCGTATCGTCGTATTATCGACAACCTAGTGGCAGATACCAGATGCAAAACGAATGTTGTAATAGCTGGTGACTTTAATGCCTGGGCTATCGAGTGGGGATGCAAAAGAACGAACAGCAGAGGAAAAACCTTACTAGAAGCTTTTGCTTTTCTTGATCTGTGATACGAGGTTAAGTAATGAGACTGATTCTCACTGCCATCCCCTTCAAAGTAGTCCCCTTGGACAGCTATACAGCGATTTCAGCCAGTTTTTTCCCTGCTTCCTAACATTTCTGGAACGCTTCGACTGGGATGTCCGCGAGTACTCTCGTCACGGCCGCCTGGATGTCCGTAATCGACTCAAAATGGGTTCCTTTGACCAAATAGACCACGTCTAGCACGCACTAAAAAAAATGTAGCAGCTGTAGCTGAGAGTGTACACGAAAACCGTGGAGAATCTATTCGACGACTTACATATTTATCTTAAATTGAAAGCGTACAAAATACTGCTTGTGCAAGAACTGAAGCTGCTCGACTTTATCAAGCAACATCGCTTGCAAGAAGTTCCTTCGTTTCGAGCCAAATTTTTTTCAGCGATGCGATCCATTTCTGACTCAATGGGTATTTAAGCAAACAAAATTATTACATTTGGAACGAAAAGTAATCTGAAAAGATTCAAGCCACGTAGCCGTGGCCAACATTTGAAAGAGATAATCTTAAAAAATTAAGTGCTAAAGAATGTTCTTTCGAAAGATAATAAACATTCCCGTGTTTTTCCTTTAGAAAAGTAGGAAACCTGAAATAGATCACCCTTTATAAAGCAGAATTTTTCTAGCCTTATAAATCTTATAGGAGACTCCTAATCCGAGGTGTAGGTTTAAAAGAATCTATTCGTCTTGTCGAAAAAGTACGAAGCTCCACATTCCATATATTAAGCAACCAAACAAAACAAATAGCTACATTGTACGCATGTAGTATTAACTGAAAACCGAAAATATTTATTTGATAATTGACAACATAATTTAATAAATTGTTATAATAATCAAGAAGAACAAAAAAAAAATCGAGTATAGATTGTAAAACAAAATGTACATTCGATTTATACTTGTATATACATAGATTTAAGAAAAAACAATAAAAACGCATTTAAAGTACATATTTGAAGATATGTTTTCACATTTGAATGCATATTTTGCGTTTTTGGCCATACTATATGCCCCTGTTTAAGTTTTTCGTGCATATAATTATTCACTCTGATTATAGCATATATACATATCTAACGATTTTCCTCATTCTAACAAAATTTATTCCAAATATATGGGTGTGTGAGTTATTTATTTATAAAATTGCTTGAAAATATATTCTCTGAACAATGTCGATAGTTAATTCAAAGTGAAATTTAAATATTAGTTTATTGGATTTTATTTTAACTTATTAACAAGTTTAAGTGTAACAATAGTAAATTAATACGTCACATTTCAATGTTTGCTTAACCCTAGACAGCTAACCTTCAGTAGCCCCCTATAAACCCTAACCATTCGTCGATTCGACGAGCATTGTTAGAGTGTCTTTATTTCATGCATTTAAACAATCTTTAATTATTTTAATTGCAAATATATGTATTTCAGGAACTATTGCACAAAATAAAACAGTCATTTTATATTCTATTTCAAATTGTATTTGTTAAACACATCTTTAATTAAGGCACTAGTTTTAATAAGATCTGAGAAGACAACATATTTATAAAAAAACTTAAAATAAAGAAACACATAACAGCCATTTCTTCTTTGGCGTATTTTACTAAAAACACTATAAATATTTTGAAAAAGATATAAAAACTAATTTTGTAAAGAGCATTTTATGCAAAAATCAACTTTATGCTCACCACAAATTGCAGTGTTACATTTTGCGCATACCGACTTTGTCATGCGCCTTTTTTATAGCAACATAGACCGCAGCTTTCCTTTTATTACTAGTTGGTGCCTCTGCTGGTTGAAGGTCATTGGTGGCTGTTGGTTGGCTTTGACCTTGATTTTTGGTGTGGGTCGGCAAGGTACGAATTTCCTGTCGGATTTTCAGCCAAGGTTCTACAAATTGCGAATGCAGCTTCTTCATAAAATCACGCCTAGGCAGTATTTTTTCACCCTGTACCGAGACATTGTGGCAATAAAGTATGTAGCTGTTGATGCATGCTATATTCATCAATCCATAGAAAACGCACATTGGCCATCGATTGGTTTTTCTGTTGCATGACATTACAGAGCACATTTGATCAAATGTGTCAACGCTGCCTTTTGTAGAATTGTAGAACTCTATCATGCGTGGTTTTTTATTATCTGGATTAACTGACGCTTTCTCATCATAAGAGGAAAGCATGTAAACCATTTTTGATGGTTTAAGTTTGAAGGGAAGAAGTGTAAGGAGTCCATCATACACGAAGATCGATGTATTCACCTTTCTGGATGTATTGACTTCGGTGGTTTGATTATTCCTCTTACTCCTTTTCTTGTTCTTCATTTCTTCTGGAATTTCCCTTTTATTAGAATGTAATGTTCCTACAATTGTCAGCTTATAAGGCTGCTGTTCGTGCCGTGAATACTACAAGTAAGTTCCTTTACGAAGTACTCTCCAAAGGCATCCCTCCTGTATTGGTTCCTTTTTCGAGATATGGTATACAGTCGACCATATACCTTGTGCCACTATCACATATCATTTCTAACTTGACCCCTTACTTGGCGGGTTTATTTGGTATATACATTCTGAACTTGCACCTGCCGCGGAAAGCCAGTAGGTGCTCATCAACAGTAACATTTGTTCCGGGAACGTAGTTTTGGCGGCACTGGACAATAAGCATTTCCTATATATCTCTTATGGGGGTAAAAGGATTGTTTTTTTTTGCCATTGTAAGCGAACTGCTCTATCATCAAAACGTACACAGAGGGAAAAGTACCTAATAAAATAGAACAAAAGTAAAAAGATATCTCTATGGTTTTTCCTCAAGAAGAACGCCTTCTTATTCCAATTAGGAAAATATTTTCAATGAAATCAAGAAGAAGTATTCGATATTTTATGTGAATATCTTCTTAAATTCATTTAAAAGTCAATCTTTTTATTTTTAAAAGAATACCTTCTTGAATTAATTAAAAAGTTTGTCTTATTGTTTTTATAAGTTTATCTCCTTGAATTTATTAAAAAGTTTGACTTATTAATTTTAAAAGTTTATCTGCTTGAATTGAACAAAAAGGTTGCTTTATTATTTTTATAAGTTTATCTCCTTGAATTTATTAAAAAGTTTACCTTTTAATTTTATAGAGCTATATTCTTGAATTTATTAAAAAGCATGTTTTAGTATTCTAATAAGTTTAGAGCTTTGCATTTATTTAAAAAGCATAAGTTGATAATACAAATTACAGATATTCCATATTAAGGTTTTCATTCAATTCTAAACATTTTACGTTTATTTATTACATAAGTTGGGTAAAAAAGTAACTTAAATAACTTAACATGATTCTTTTCGTAAGTAATAAAATATGGGAAAGGTTTTGAGATCTTTTCACAAATAATTCACATTATTTTTTTTTTTTTATTATAGTTTAATAACCACCCTCTTTGACGTTGGTCGCCTTGCCGTGGCGAAGGGGCTTAAGTAAGAGTAAAGTGTGCATCCCATAGGAAACGCACTCTAATCTTACGAACTAAGAGGGACACTTCATAATTTCCCATAATATGGGTGAATAAACCCTAGGTTTTACGCCCATCTCCTATTGTGGAATTGTGAGGATACCCGAACCAACACCACCCTAAGCCAAGGTGTCGAGGTACCCGTGCCAAGGGCTGAATGGTCAGCGGGGGGTAATAAATAGCTGATCGCGAACGGTCCCCTCCGATGCCCGGGCGAGGTCAGAGGTATAAATCGCCTTCTCTCCGTATACCGGCTCTGCGGACGAGTGACCAACCCTTTCCGGATTACTCGTGGGACCAAAACATGAACAATAAAACAACAAAAACAACAACAACAACAACCATGACGACGACAACAGCGACGACCACGGACATGAGCTACAGGAATCCTATAACGGAATCCGAAGAGGACGAACTGCTTGCCTCCAGCCAGGAGACAAGTAAGAGTACTACCGGACGTACCAACCAGAGTACACCGGTAGATACAGCAGACAAAGTATCAAATATACCAACTACCTCCAAGGCTGCTATGAGCACCAACCAAAGTGCACTGGCGGCTAAAGGAGACAGCAAAAAGAAACGCAAAAAATCTCAGAATCAGCTGAGGAAAAACCGGTACCAGAGGGCGGTCTTCATACTAGGGAAGATAGCCAAAGACCAGGCGGCCGGTACAACCTCAAGAACAGAGCAAAAAAGAGAGCACTTCTCAGAAGAGAAATCGCTCCACAAAAGAAGTACGCGGAGCTCAGCCCAAAAAACCGAGGAGGAGCGAAGGAGAGCACAGCAGCACAACAACGGCAAGGCATTTCAGCGATGTAGCCAGAGATAGCCTGCAGGTGGCCATTATAGACGGGAAATCCTCCTCTCCGAACACTATACAGGAGAGATGGGTGGAGATCGACGTCAGATTGTCGAGTATGGTGCTAAGCTATGTACTCGACAATCCGGCGAGTCCTCACCCGGAGTTTGACTCCTCTGAGACCCTCAGGGGCTAGAGGGTCATCAAGTGCGCGGACCAAGCCTCGTTAGATTTCCTGACGGGTAGTGTTGCTAAAATTAGCAACGCCTTTGAAGGCCTCCAATTGAGGCTTTTACCCGCCAGCGATATTCCGAAGAGGCCTCGGGCTCGCATTTGGCTTCCCCCACTAGAGGAGCCAGGCGAAAAACTCCTGAGGTGCATTAAGCTGCAAAACAAATCTATACCTGGTATAGATGAGTGGCAGCTTATCAAGGAGGAAAACCCAAATAAATCAAGCAAGCCAATACTAGTGGCCATTTGTGAGGAGTCCATTGAGGCTCTGAAGAAGACTGACAACAAAATCAGCTTCGGAATACGCAAGGCCAGATTAAAAATCTTCCAAGGCGACAAAGCGGCTGACGAAGACGACACGGAAGATGTCGACGACGCCAGCCAGTTGCTAAGGAATGTGGGCATTGAAGAACCCCGGGATGCCCAATAATAACAGCATAAGGTGTGTACAGATTAACCTGCAGCACTCGAAGAGTGCTACAGCAAATCTGACAACCCTCGTGAACGAGGGGGGCATCGACATCAGCCTAATACAGGAGCCCTGGGTCAATGAAGATTCCATAAAAGGGCTAAACAGCAGCAATTATAACCTGTTTTACACGAGGAACAGAGGTAAACCTAGGGCATGCATTCTTATCAATAAAAGTATAAATGCATTTCTTTGTCCTAATTACAGCACAGCAGATATCACAGTGGTGAAGGTGGAACAGAAGACCTTCTTCTTGGTCTCGGCCTACTTGGCCCATGACGAAGACATACCACCGGCCCCGCTCACCAGGCTAGTAGAGGAGAACAAGAAGGATGATGTCCTAATAGGGTGTGATGCAAATGCAAGGCACACCGTATGGGGTATCTCCAGCATAAACCCCAGAGGTGAGTCACTCTTGCAGTATATTTTGAATAGTAATCTAAGTATTTGCAACAAGGGCGATAAGCCAACTTTTATTTTCCCAAGCTCAGATAGGTTCCCGGGGTGGGAGGAGATTCTTGACCTCACGCTATCAACAGACACAGACAGTCTCGTTGTGGATAACTGGAGGGTATCCGTCGAGCCTTCCATGTCGGATCACTCCTGGATACTCTTCAGCATCCGCGAGAGGTACAGTGCGCCTTTCACATACCGGAACCCTAGAAGAACGGCATGGGGAAAATTTACCAGTATAGCAACAAAATGCCTCGAAAAGGGAGGCAATAAGAGTATCAGAAATCCAGAGGAACTAGATTCAAAAGTTGGGAAGTTGGAAAAAATCCGAATCACAACTTTTAATAAACCTACTCCGCTAACAGTTTTGAAAAAGAGAAAGTCTCTTCCTTGGTGGAACAGTGAACTCAAGAATTTGAGAACACAACTAAGGAAAGCTTTCAATGAAAGTTTTAGAACCAAAATCTGGCAGCCATATAAAGACCTTATGAAGGAATACAAAAAAGCAGTCAGGAAAGCTAAAAATGACTCATGGCGAACTTTCTGCACATCGATTGAAAGTTGCAGAGAAGCCGCTAGGCTGAGTAAAATGCTATCCAAAGACCATATTAATACTGCCTACATTAGAGCGGAGGGTAGTGATTGGACCTCCTCGGCAAAAGAGTCTCTGGAGGTACTAATCACAACACACTTCCCCGGGAGTCAGCAAGCACCTTCAACGAGGGTTCACCCGGAACCACCGGTGAACGCAGCTGACTATCGAAGCCAAATAATAGACAAAAGGAAAATCAAATGCCATAAATAGTTTTGCACCATTTAAAGCGGCAGGTCCTGACGGGATTATGCCCATAATGCTGCAGAAACTGGTAGAACCCATGGTTCTGAGGCTTGAAAATATATACAAAGCAAGCATTCAACTATCTTACATCCCAAGAAGTTGGAAAAGGAGCAAAGTTGTGTTCCTTCCGAAACCAGGCAGAAGAACACACGAGAATGCCAAGGATTTTAGACCTATTAGTCTTACCTCATTTATGCTGAAGGTACTAGAAAGGCTAATAGATATACACGTAAGAACAATAATGGCGGAGAAGTTATCGAAGACCCAACATGCGTACATAAAGGGCCGATCAACCGAAACCACCCTTCACGAGGTGATAAGTGTGATTGAGAAATCACTACACCACAAACAATACACCATGGCTGCCTTTCTAGACATAGAGGGCGCCTTCAATAACATAAAAGTAAATTCGATAATTAATTCTCTGGCGCATGGGGGCATAGATGACACTGTGTGCAGATGGATACTATCGATGCTTGAGAATAGGAAGATTATAGCTTCAAACGGCGCTGCAACAAACAAGTTATGTGAGTAGAGGGACGCCTCAAGGGGGGGTCCTCTCTCCGCTTCTATGGGTTGTAGCGCTGAACGAAATACTCCTCCAATTAAACGGTGGAGGAGTGAAAGCAGTAGCATATGCAGACGATATAGTGTTGTTGGTATCAGGAATGTTTCCTTCTACAGTCAGCGAGATTATGGAAAGAGCACTTCGTAGGTTAAACCTATGGGCTAAAAGCAATGGTCTAGGAGTTAACCCGAATAAAACAGAACTGATGCTATTCACTAGCAGAACCAAAATACCTCAGTTTCAACTTCCGGTACTAAACGGCACAACACTCACTCTATCCCCAACAGCTAAGTATTTGGGGGTGGAGATTGACGCCAAACTGTCCTGGAAAATAAATATAGAAAAAAGAATAAACAAAGCATACATGGCCTACTATACTTGTAAGAAAATCGTCAACAGGAATTGGGGCCTCAAACCAAGTATAATCATGTGGATGTACACGGCGGTCATAAGACCCATACTCACATATGGAGCTCTGGTATGTGGCCAGCGCTAAATAAACAGTACAACATTAGAAAATTAAATGGAATACAAAGAGCAGCATGTGCGGGTGTTACGGGCGCAATCAGGTCATGTCCGACTGATGCGCTCAGTGTGATCCTGCATCAACTACCAATGGACATTTTTATTCAAAAAACAGCAGCTATTGCGGCGATAAGAATAAAAGAATTGGGAGGTTGGAATCAGCAGAACTACGGACATAGTGTAATCCTGAATAAGCTCACTATTAATAAATCAGACTACATTCTCCCAAAGCTGGATTTCAATAGACACTTCCAGGTGAGGATACCATCTAGACGAGAATGGAGAAGAGGCTCAGTTGCAGAGGAGGGTACCACCTCAGTCTATACCGACGGGTCCAAAATGGACTGCGGAGTGGGCACGGGGGTATTCTCCGCTGATCTGGGCATATCTCTCTCTATACGTCTACCGAACTCGGCTAGCATCTTCCAAGCAGAAGTACTAGGCATAGAAAAAGCCTGCGAAGTTCTATTAGAAAATCACGGGAATATACATAAAGCAACTATATTTACGGATAGCCAGGCGGCCCTCCTGGCATTGTCTTCACCCATGACAAATTCCAGTATAGTTCACAAGTGCAAGAGAGCACTAAGCACAATAAAAGACAAGCTCCAGCTAAACTTGATCTGGGTTCCCGGCCACAGGAACATTTTCGGTAACGAAAAAGCAGATGAGTTGGCAAAGGCAGGAGCTTTCCTCAATGAATCCGAGGCGGAGCTCATACCGAGCCCGCTAGGATCGATCAAAGGAGAGATCAATAAACAATTTCAACAAATTGCAAACAACAGGTGGAAAAACAGTACAAAATGCGTCATAACTAAACAATTATGGCTAACATACGACAGGAAAAGAACCAACGACCTATTAAATAGGTCAAGAAAAAGTATTTACAGAATAACAGCTACCACAACAGGGCACTGGCCATTTGGGGTACATGCGTCCAAAGTGGGTATGCCCTACAACGACATCTGCCGAAGCTGCGGAGTAGCAGGGAACAAGGAAACAATCCTCCACTTTCTCTGCGAATGCCCGGCTCTGGCACAGATACGACACAAAACACTCGGAATCCACCAAGCACCAAACCTTGAATGGATTTCCACCAAAAGCATATCGGACATAAGTTGTTTCATCGAAACCTCAAAATGGTTTGAGAGAGAGGGTGGAACGTAACAGCAGATACAGGAGGTTCTACGAATAGTGTATCAAAATGGCACATCAGTGCTAATTGAGCCCGATAGGGCTGCACTCCTACCTACCTACCTTAATAACCACATACCATAAACCATACATACAAAAATTTTATGAATTATCAAACTACAAACTGATAAAAACTTTTTCTTAAAATTCTGAAACTTAGGTTTATAAGTATGGGTTTTGTAATAGAATGTATATAATATAAATAGCAAATAAAATATATAATTATTATACACATTAAATAAGAAATCAATAAATTAAATTACCAATACTTCTTGTGTCTTAAAACTTTAAGGCCATTATTAAGCAAATAAAAGTGAATAGGTGGACCATCTAACTTTGTCAAATTTATGACATCATATATTTCTGTAACGGTCCCCATAAGATATGATTGAAACCATTCTGAAAAATTTAGGTGTGTCCATTTTTTTCCAACAATTTCTACATTATTTTCTTTAATTACAAAATCCAATACTTCATATATATTTATACTTTCATTTATAGTTACAGTAACTATGTGGCCAATTTTAAATTTAACACCTCGGAACATAATTTCATTTGTTCTCTTGTACAAGCTGAAATTCAAATTTATAGATGACAAATGTTCATTGCATCCCATTTTAATTTCTTCAATATTTGTAAAACTATATTCTGGCTGAAAAAAATTGTTTTTTAAAACACAGTGAGCGAATCGTAAGGAGGATTGAATTGCTAATGTTAATGGAACATTTGTTCTGGAAGTAACTGGTGTTCAGCTTCGAACCGAAATGTCCATAAAAGTTTTATTGGCCCCAATTTTTTAATTATTGTAGGATAATGCACTAGGTTATGAAACTTTGGTTTCAGATGTTCCTTAAATAATTTTTGGTACGTAAAATTATGCTCTTCAATTAATAATGGAGATTATTTAAAATTGTATCCTTGTAATTAGATAACAAAAGCAGATCAATTAGTCTTACGAACAGAATAAGGAATTTATTTACTAAATCATCTCGATCAATTAGATCACCAACCATGAGCAGTATCAAGTGAGAAAATGTTTTCATCTGTCTCGCGTTCATTTTGAATAAAGCGTTTTGTATATGGTGCTTTTGAATGGGTGGACT
The DNA here is from genome assembly GCA_027475135.1 of Bactrocera correcta. Classification (NCBI taxonomy): domain Eukaryota; kingdom Metazoa; phylum Arthropoda; class Insecta; order Diptera; family Tephritidae; genus Bactrocera; species Bactrocera correcta. The sequence goes on from CM050326.1 coordinate 40,689,367, forward strand.
TATATTGCCAATTTCTGTATCCCCATACTGAAACATCTGTTTCCTGTAATTCAAAGTTTCTAAACAAAGAAAACTTTTTTTCATACACAAAATAATGTAAAATTTTGGAAAAATTCGTGCATTATGTCACAAGCAATGTTATCGGTTATATGAAAGTTTGACAAGTAATTAAATATCGAAACATTTTTAATGCCACTAACAACAGGATTGTTCAGTAAAATATCGCTATTATAACTACTTCTAGTTCGTAATGAGTTCGGGACTTCAAGACAATCTGTACGAGTTTGAAGTTTTTGCCTTTTGCAAATTCTGCACCAAGAATTCGCAGAAAAAGAACTGACATAGCCTAATGCAGTGTTAAGACCAAGATTATCGCCTAAAATTTGTACTAGTTTAAAATGTATTATACAGCTTTTGCCATCTACATTTATTTGAAGGACATTAATTTCCAATGTTTTTAAAATATTCAGAAGTGGTGTAAGGCAAACAGTAAATCTACAATCTTGTAGATCTCGAACTTTAACAAACCCTGCTACAAATATATTTGATAATTTGCTAAGTTGGTACTGAGGTACGCTTGGAAAGTTATAATATATACCGCAAATTGTTTGTTGGCCAGATTTACTGCCCAAAGGATCATTAATTTCGAAGTCATCCATATACAAAAAAAATGGAATCGCTACATTATTTTTCTTTGAATTTTGCCAAAAGCAAATGATGAAATGAGTATAAGGAAGGTTTTCTGAAAAGTTTTTCATATTTAAAAGCGTTGCCTCTAAGATCCCTTTACTCTCCAAAATTTTTTTTAATTTGAAAACGAATGTCTGATAGGGTTATTTCGGTTCTAGCTGAGGTTAAAGTTGGGTTGTTATTAAGTATGACTTCTGAGAGGCCGTCGCTAACAATATATTTTTGCGGATGTTTATACAGGTCTAGTTTTTCTATTTCTTTGAAAAATTTGTATTCGGTGGTTAAATCATAAAATGGCTGAGATATAATTTTAATTACTTCCTCAAGTATAGAATTATTTTCATGAAAATTACTAATGGCTCTTAATATTTCACATATTGGGGTTGAAATTAGCTCTGTTACGGAATTTTGAATTTCGAATACGTCTTTCCGAGAAAAATTCGTATTGGAATGCAGTTGAAGTAGAAACGAGAACATTGAATCTTTTAAAGAAGTAATATTTTGAATTGGTACTAGTTGATTTGATGAATTAGTTGTTTGAATTGCAATATTAAGAGCAAGAGAATTTTCTTTACAAGATTGGCTATTGCGAATTTCTATTTTCAAATATTTTTTGAGGTAAATTTGAAATCTGTGAATGTTATAAAAAATTTGTTTGCAATTATATTCGTTACATTGAAATTTCCCAGCTGGTGGAATACCATGTGCTGACTTTAGATATTTAATCAGCTCTATAGGATTTAAGTGAGCTTTTTGACAAATGAAAAAAGCAAAATTGGCCATTATAGCAAAATTAGACGAAATTAGTTTAATTTACTCAAAAGATTTACCACTGAAGAAAATTCTTCGGATTTCTAGTCAAAAAAATATTGTTCTAAAAATGCCCATACTTGCTTGCTTCTTTGTGAATACTCTATCTTATAAACGTACGATAGTTTAATAATGCAGTCAACGCACTTCATATACGTAGTACATTTCCATTGCAGACCATCGCAAAAAACATAAAACTCTGAAATGGATGACCAATCTGATCCAACGACGATAATTCTCGGCTGTAGTTTCTCCTACCGCAAACTGGTTCTTCAATTCAATTATTGTGGGTTGAATATCATTACGTGTTGCAACAAGTGTTACGAAATCTGTTTGGGCATCAGCTATGGTTTTTTGTCCTTATTAAGCCTCAAAGGCTGTAGCAAAGCATGTAGAAGAATTGTACTTATACAATATTTACATTCTGTAAAAAAATTGTGTAAATAAAAATTTTATTATTTTAAACGTGATATTCAGGATTTCGTGCATACGATCCGGCATCATTTCATTTCTAAATCACCGCGACAGCGCAATATAAAATTTATTGTTGTACATATACATACATACATATCTATATGTAATTTGTGATTGCACTGCCATGGTAATATGGTCGTTTGCTTATTATATAGCACGAAATCCTGAATACCGCAATTTCATTTGATAAAGCACTTTACCATTTGAGATGTTGTCAATGTGCAAATACTTTAAGAATAGTTCCCTTCAAACACGGTCTTTTATATCTCTATCAAAAATTTTGAGGATTTCTTTATAAAACTTTTCCAATTTCAAAAATAAACTATTTCCTTTCCCGGGGTAAAGAGTCTCAAAGTCTATTTCTACCTATGGAAAATAAAATATATTCATTATAAAGTCCTTTTAGCGCGGCCATTCACTAAAAATGCAGCTTAAAGAACTGGCGTTATGGATATCTATAATTCTTTGACCAGATGTCTCCTTCCAGTAATCAATAACCTGTTCCTATGGTGTGCAATTATTCTGCAGCCAGCACTTCTTTTCGTAATACTTATTTAAATATTCAGAAATAAGTATATCTTGTGAGAGTAAACAGTCTATTTGTTTATACCGTTGGATAAAGCTACTGGCGAAGCGGTAGTTGTACGATCGGTTGAAAACTTTTTATAATTGGTTTTGTCAGCATTCGTCCAGCGTGAAAATAGCTTTCCCGTAGGATTATTCTTACCATATTTTCTTGCTAGAAAATATGTTTCCTAAATATTAAATAGTTGCATTAAAAAAATAGACCATGTTACAATTAAATAAATTAATAGTATTGCGCAAAACATATGCAACAAAATTAGTTTTATTTTGGTTTGGCACTATTTTTATTTATTAATTTTTAATAGTAATAGTTTTTACAAGTTTATCCTTCGTCATAAACTGTACAAATCTAACTTCATACTTAACTCCTAATTTGGTTGTTTATGTTTTGCAGAACGTTTTAAATGTGCCAAATGATTTCCCAAAAATAATTAAAATAGTAAGCATAACTGATTTTTTTCATTTTGAAACATGAAATGATTACATATACGTATGAATATACATACCGGATTCTCTTTGGGGAATACACCGCAGATGATGTTGGCCACTTTTGCATTTCTCCATATGGCAGTTTTTTCCGCCTTCCTATATAGTTCTCTATTACGCAGTGACACAATGTATTCTGCTGCTTGGCGTCGAAGAAACCATTTTTCTGCTGAAAGTGAAGCACAAGCTGCCCTTTAACCGTACCTTTTAAAAGGTCGGTTAAGCTGCGACTGTCCATGCAGTTATCATACGTTGGCTGGAGTACTGGTGAAGAATCTCTTGAACTTTTAGCTGCATTTAAGTCGTCAGAAATTTTCTCTAACCACTCCAAAATTCGACTACTCGCAGATAAGGTGCTTGCATCACGTACAAGCGGTATATTCTAAAAATGCTTGCATAAATGTACACCAAAGAAGTTATTAAATTATGCTGCACTTACCATGTTCTTCCTCCATTCTCTTAATCCCGCTTTAAACTTGATGCATTCGCCAAAAAATTTTGTTGGAAGCTTTTCAAATAAACAGTCGATATCTTCCCAATCCATTTTTGTTAAAATTATCGTTGATGTCACTCCGTAGTCCACAAGAATGGAGCAAATATCATCATTTAACTCCCATGATTTAAAAATGGGCAGCGTTTCAATTGCATCTAATGTGCAAGGAGCGTTACTATTTTCATCCGAACTGAATATATCCATTTTACAAACTTGTCACAATTTTTATAAGACACGCCCAATAATTATTGCATCATCTTAAGCATGCAAAAACACGAGCCGATAGAAATACAGTTATGATTGGCGACATTCAAATGCTTATGCTTGTGAATAGTCTGTTTTTGTTTGTGCATTTGCTCTTTTTTTTAACTAATATACGCAAGGCTACATCCCGTGCACTTCGACGCGTATAATGTATGTTATGGTTGCGTGCTCAACACATATCATTATGTTATTGTTGCTTATAGTGATTTACATTTCGTTTTTGTTTTCTATTTTCTTTCATACACTTCAGTTACTTTTTGAATTCAAGAGTATGGAAAAAAATGTCAAAAGAAATCAATGGAACCTGCAACGATACGCTTCCCTTCTCTTCTCACCGCCTTCTCCTACATTTATACAGAATTTATCGAACAAGAAGTTTTCTCATTATTTTAAGCAAATAAACTTTTAAATAAAAATAAGAAGATTTTTCACAAATAAATAAGAAGAAATCTCTATGAAAATATCTTCGTCTTTGACTTCTGTCCTCTTCTTGGTCCCTGCAAATGATCATAGAGACAATCTTTTTATTTTTATTAGCCATATTTTTCTCTGTGTAGACATAGAAGAAGGAATTCGTACCTGACTTTGCTCATACAAGATACATGTCTTGTACCACAATACCCTGAATGGAAGAATTTATCAAGGGTCAGATGGTTGTCTTTCAATGCTGCAGTCAACACCATAATTCCCAACAGGGCTCTGTTCTCCTCTTTGCTAGTGCTTTTTTGCGTAGATGATATTGACTCATAGTTCTGTCTTTTCATCTCAATCTCTAAGTTTGTCCATTTTAAAATCTCGTCTACTATCTGATTTGTTATGAATTGTTCAAATAACATTAGTGCATTAGCGGGTCGACAATATCCTTTACTGCGCGAGTTGGCCCCCTGGCTCCACGTAATATATTTATTGCTGCTGTTCTATTCGAAGTTCGCCCTTTGCGCGTAGCCCAAACAAGACGGGACCGACCGAGATAGTGCTGCTTGAGAATGCCAAGGCACTAGGATCGTTACCTGAGCTTACTTCGTTTGAAGCAGAAGGTGTTGCAAGTTCCGGCACATCATCCATCAAAGCAGCAGAAACCCCCTCATGAACGTCTTCATCGCCCGAAAGTAATGATGACACTTCTGACTGATTATCACTTTCAACATTATCCAGCAATACAGTGTCTTCAGTTTCGCTATCGGATAATTCCTCCAATGCTCTGTCATCGTCCTCGTCCAATAACAAACGCATTATACTTTCCTCACACAGCAATCGCCTTGAAGACATAATTAAAACGGTAAAAAATAAAAAACATATATTACATTAAATCCCTAACCATTCGTCGACGACCAGCATTATCGTAATATCTAGAAAAATATCGTACTTACCCACCAAACACGTGTGCCTCTCAGAAAAGCTCAGCGAACACTGAGTTGACAAGCAACGTTGGGATAATCAAACCTCGCGGGCAAGAGAGGCAACGAATATTCTTTCTCGTACTCGTCGAATCGACGAAGGTTAGCTGTATAGGGCTAATGACTAACTCATCCTTGCTTAATAACTGCTACAGAAGGTCATCTGAATTATTTCACTTCTAACGTATAAGACGTATAAGAGCGTATTGAGATTAATTTATTATTTGAGTGAGTGTAGCAATGCCACTCCTCCCAACTTAAAATATTGCAATGTCCTCATTGCAGTTTTTGGTTTTAATTATTTACAAAATGATTTTGATCAGATCTTATTAGTTTAAGTTGGTTTTGAATACGTTCAATGGCCTTTCGGCAATTCTAATAAACTCACCAGAGTCTTCGTCAGCGGAATGGATTATAGCTACATTTAAAGCTGTTACTTCATTGACGTTACATTCTTCAATTTTAACGCGTGATAGCGCATCGGCAACATGATTTTCTTTACCAGGAAGGTATTTGATATCAAAATCGTATTCATTCAACCTAATCCTCCACCGTTGCAGTTTTGCATTTGGCTCTTTTAAATTATGTAACCATTGCAGAGGACTATTTTTTAAGAATTTTCTGCCATATAAATATGGTCTGAAGTACTTCGTAGCCCATACCATTGCCAAGAGCTCTTTTTCTGTTGCCGAATAATTCAACTCATGTTCATTGAGTGTACGGCAGGCGAAACAGATCGGATGTCCATTTTGGCTTAACACTGCTCCTGATGCTACATTAGAGGCGTCTGTCGTTAACACAAACAACTTCCCGTAATTTGGGTACGCCAAGATCGGCTCTTTTGTTATTAATAACTTGATAGTTTCTACGGCTCTGATAAACTCTTTATCTGAATTCATCAGCCGTCAGAAGGTGGCTGGCGCATTTTTCAAACCGAATGGCATTCCCATTTTGTGTAAAAAAGGCTATTTTTTGTCTATCTATTGGATCCATTTCGATTTGATGTAATCCTTGCGCCAAATCAATTGTCGTGAAGTATAAACAACTACCTTACTTGTCCAGTATCTCGTCCATGTTGACGTTACGTTAATCTACAACGATTCTCCACTTGTCTTTACCTGAAGCATCTAGTTTTTTAGGTACCACCGAAATCAGTGCAGAATATGGAGAAGTACTGTGGCAAATTATTTTTTGTTTTAGCATATCTTTTATTTGTTTATTTACTTCCGCTTTATGTACTTCTGGGTACCTATAGGATTTAACGTAGATTGGATCTTCATGAATAGTTTTATTTTGTGTTTAATGCTGTGAGTGAATGTAAGTTTCTCCCATTCCTTGTAAAATAAAGTTTTGTGTTTCTTCAGTAATTTATTAAATTTTTCCGATTCTTCATTATTTAAATTGTTGAGTCTGAATGTGTGAGTAAATTTGTCATCATTGATTTTCAACTCGGTTAGTTAGTGTGTTTATAATTTTTAACAGTGTTGAAAAATTTGTATATACATATGTCCTTGTAAACTATCGTATTATTTTTTAAATCGATCTTAGAGTTGAGCTGACGAAGTGTCTTGGAGCCTAATAATCCGTCGTAAATATCGGAAAAATTATAATGACAAAATGTTAATTTTTTATGGTAATTGCCGAAAAATTCTTGAATTTGTTTAAGTAATACTTTTCCTGTAACTGTTTTTAATAATATTGATTCAACTTCAACGATTCTATTACTAAGAACTTGGGGCTTAAATAGACTAACAGAAGACCCTGTATTATCAAAAACCTTATAAATTTCGAGGCTTCTAATTGAAAATTTGATGACTCAAATTCCATTGGTTGAGGAGCGCCATATCGCCTTATTCTAGACTGATTCAATTACTTTCATTTTGCTTTCTTATTTGTTGCGAATTTGTTTTAGGTACATTATTGGCATTAAGGGCACTAAAATTATTGCTGTTAGTATAACTATTAGGACAATTCAAAACTGTATTCATTTGTGGGTAATAAATCCATCCATTTGGATTTGAATGATAAAATAATTTGCGTTATTAGGTGGCAATGCATGAGAATAGTCAAAAAATCGTCATTAGACGGAGAAAAATGTTGAAACTCGTTACCATTTTCTCTATTTGAATTTACATGAGAAAGGTTGGGAACTATGGGAAATGGGATATTTCTTTGATTATGATTTTGTTTGGTTTTGCTTAGTTTTCTATCATCTTCAAATACATTATTTTCTTTCAAAATTTTTATTGCCAACTTAGGGTCAGTAAGTAAATTTCCGTTTATTAATGCTGTTAAATAATTTGGCAATTCCCTTTTCAACGTCTTTAAACTAATCCGATCTAGCTCTTTATACAAAAATGTTTTAGTGGATATATTTTCAGTTTAATACAATCTTTTACTCTACATACTTCGATGTTAATTTCTAGCACCAATAATTTTACACTATTCTTAAATTTAATTATACTGATTTCCGAAATAAGAGTAGACGCAGGTATATATTCGCCAAATTCATCAATGAGCAATTGTCGTAATGTTGTCCAATCACACGGTTGCTCCCATCTTACAATATCAAGAGCTTAGAGTGCAGGTAACACTGATGAAATAAAAGGCAGCCTCTTCTGAAGAGATAGTTGTGTACCGAAGTATAACGCTATCGATGCTGTCGACATACGTCGCTAAGTAGTTTTTGTTGCCGTCAAACGGTTGAATCAGCTTAATGGTTTGCATAACGAGATCATGCTTATCTTTTCCTTCGGTCATTGTTGTTTCTTTATTTATACTGAAGAAGAGCTCAGACTTGAATTATAGTTGCTATTTTTTAGTAGTTCTTTTTTTTTCAAATCTTCAATTCATTTACGCGCTCATTTTGTTTGATAAGCTAAGCAGTGTATAGATTAAGATCAATTATTTTTTTATGTAGTTCTTTTTTTTTATTCAAATAGTATATTTGAACAAAATTAATGTAATACAGATATCGCGTGAAGATTTTAAAAACTATGTTATTTTAAGTGGTATTTGCTCTAAAACTCTCTTTTTATGCACGATGTATTTGTTGTCAAGATTATTATTTGTTCATACACTGTGAGTTTTTTCTCTTAACTACATAGTTAATATTCGTGTAAATCACTGAAACGATTTTTATTTTTATTTTTTTATTTTTGTATTTTCTTTCATGTAAACTGTCACTGTCACTGGAACCGTTCGTATTAATTTTTTTTGTATTATAGATGTCTTTCCTTTGGCATTAATTTGTCGTTAAGTTACATTGACATTAGTATGATATTGAAAGACACTACACTGAACTTTACTTGACATTGAACTGCTTTACTTTGACATTGAACAATACTTATATTGACATCCAACGGCATGAAATTGGAATATACTGTTTTTTTTTTTTATTCAGCGTGTGTATTTATTTTTATTTTTATTAACCTTATTATTATTATTATGATTATTACTAACTTTTTAATGGGATAAGGACCTTTTTCGTAGATCCTACCGACTGCGCCAGTGAAATTTAAATATAAGTTTATTGGATTTTATTTTAATTTATTAACAAATTTAAGTGTAACAATAGTTAATTAATACGTCACATTTCAGTGTTTGCTTAATGAATAACTCATCCTTGCTTAATAACTGCTACAGAAGGTCATCTCGATTATTTCACTTCTAACGTATAAGACGTATAAGAGCGTATTGAGATTAATGTATTATTTGAGTGAGTGTAACAATGTCACTTCAATATATCAATAAAACTAATTGAGCTGTGACTAATACTATAACGTTTATCACATACCAATTTTGATTCAAGATTTCGTCGAGTCCCCTAAAACTATTAGAGATAAATATACTGTGAGCCAAAAACATAACTTGTGGAGAAGGGATGTTTTGACTTTGAAGTGACTTTTCTTATAAATTCTTTATTCTTTTAACCTGCAAGCAAGAGTAAGACTATGAAAATATTATTATATTTTGTATTTTTATAAAAGTAAGTCAATTTTGATTTTAACCTTTGCAAAAAGCTAAAATTATTGAGTAGCCAATACAAATTTTGGCAATTACTTTGGTAACTTTAAATGCTATAATACTGAAGGAGCGAATTTTTGTTGTGCGGTTATCGTTATTATTATTTAGAAGCTCAGGTAGTCAATATTGGCAAAATAATGTAAACAGAAGTACTCGCGAAATAGTATTTTCGAAAAACCACTCCCGAGACCGAAAGTAAAGTTATTTCGTGTATCATTAAAACAATAAAATATCCAGAGTTGGAAAAAACTGGCCTTGCTCCATCTCATACTGTTCCGAGCTTCTAGCTTTTACTATGTTTTAGAGCGTATGCACCATAAAACAAGTCACAGTTATTGTTGAAAAATATTGCGATACCTTTACTATATCTCAAAGAATATACCACCGTGGTACAAATTTTTGTGATTCTGTAATTTTTATGATGAGTCCAAATTTAATTTATTTGGATCACTATTCATTTTTCTTTAGTGATTAAGTTAAAAACTTAAAAGGTCACATCCTTCCCAGAGTACAAACCCAATTCCTTACTTACACAAAATTTGGTGCATTCTATGGATAAGGCAAACCATGATAGAGGTCAAAGCTGCACATACAAAATATTTTAGGTAATAAGACACCAGAACAGTACAGAAAAAATCGGCCCACTCCGGGAATAGCAGGGATAGTTGTCAAATTAATTAAAGTTTTTTATTTGAGGAAAAAAACAGAAAAAAAATGGCGAACGTAAAAAAAAAACGACTATTTTATATAATTAATCGTGTTTATATTTTTTTCGTGTATTTTTTCGAAAATTTAATTCAAAAAAAAAAAATTAAAAAAAAAAGAGGTCCCCAAAAGTCAATTCCTACAAAAGTTATGACTATTTGAAAATAGAAAAGCCATTTTTGTAGCAAAAAATAGCACAATTCATAACTTTTTTTAAGTTGGACAAAATATTTTGTAAAAATTCTCAAAAATGTTATTCAAAGGGTTGAAAAGGATGGGTAAGTTTCAGCAAAATCTAAAGGGGTCGAGTTCAAAAGTGGTCGAATTGGCATGGAATACCCCATATGGATATTAACGGAGAATTCTTAACGAAACTTTTACTATAATCAGCAACTTGAAACCTGAGCGCAGTAGGTAACATACAACGGCGCTTAGGTCTCAAGTTAACTCTTACGGCCTCTACCTGCCAATAAGAATGATTATTGAAATACAACTTTATAGTATTAAAACAGAGAACCTTTCATTAAAAATAAAACTAAAATAATCGTCTCTTAATTCGCTGAACTATGTCAATGTCGTCATATAACTCGTTCCATCGAATGCATTATTCGCCGTGGCCAATGCGCAAAGGACCATAAATCTTTAGCAGAACTTTTCTCTCGAAAACTCGCACCGTCGACTCATCAGTTGTTGTTATCGTTCAAGCCTCTGCACCATATAAAAGGACGGGAATTATGAGTGGCTTATAGAGTTTGGTTTTTGTTCGTCGAGAGAGGACTTTACTTCTCAATAGCTAGCTCCCATACACCAATCCAACACGAGCGGGGTCGTCGGTCCATAGCTGCGTGATGATACGCCACCGGTAAAAGTAGTACAATCGGTTGGAGTTTATATGATTGAGTTAGGAGACGAAATAAAAAAGCTGACCCAAAGACGAAACATACGGAGCATTCCCTGCAGCTGAAACTCAACCACTGCGAATCAGCTCGTTAGATCTTGAACATACTATGTTTGAGCTGAATGTTGACGTCGTAACAGTAAGAGAGCAACAAACGCACTCTGGCGTAGCAACCTGGATCTCTGACCCAACGCACAAAGATTAACCTTTATCAAGACAACCGCACTACACTCGGGCAGAAATCTGTCGTGTTGGCATACCGACCACCTGGCCAACCTGTTTGAAACTGGACAACATGGCACATATAAAAATCGATCCCGCAAAGAGAGTCCAAACTAAGATCTTGAGAGTCGAAACACTTGATAAGGAACTCTTCAAAATAATGCTACACAACAATCCAAAGAACGGGACGGATATAGACTACTGTCTCAAGTATCTTGAGAAATACTATACCTCAGCATGGCCTTGTGAAAAAACACGGAACAAAACGAAAGCTGACATTCAGTTGGAACACGTGAATTGAGGAAGTAAGAAGCAAATGTCACAACTGTGTCAAAAGCTTCTACACTCAATGGAAAACACAAGGCTATACGAGTGCTTCAAAAGAAATATATAACAATAGACAGATTGCTAAGAAGACCTCTGTAAAAATCGATGAAAACTTTTGGGTGCGAACACTCAACAATCGTGATTAAAAAGTGAAAGGGGTAAGCACCAACCAGTCCTAAACTAACAGAAACAGTCATGCAAATTTTCTTCTCCTGCCAATCCCAGATATTTCAGTCAAAAGAAATGGGTACAACGTACATACTAGTACTCTCCGACGAAGAGATCGCAGGAGTTTGGGAAGGTTTGCTATTACCAAAGCCCCCGGGCTGGCTAGCATACCAAATAAGGACCTAAAGATTGCCATTAAGTACAATTGTATACGCAGTGACTAAAAGAGGGCGTTTTCTCTAAAATAAAGGAGAAACACCATTTGGTTCTTATACAAAAACAAAACAAACCACGTGGGGATCAAGGCTCGCATTGACCATTATACATGCTAGACGCGATGGAAAAATTGTGAAGGCCTTGAACAGCACTTGGAAAAAGAATTACCAAATCAAACCGGAAAAAATACGGAATCCAAAAAGAGGTCAACAATTGATACAATAAAAACACAGCGGATGTTACAAAAAAAGAACATTAAGAAAAAGGTGGATCTATGCTTCTGAAGAATACTGCGCATAAACTTTTAAGATAGTTGAATTTTGTTGAAATTGAGCGAGTAGGTCCTAAGAAATGGGTTTTCACCTAAATGTAGTCGGTGCGATGCTCATCGATAAAAATTAAAACCGTTTCATCTGGGGTATAAAACTGTATCTGTCTGGCGCATTTACATATTTATAGATATACATACTCGTATAGCACTTTCAGTATTTTTTAATAAAACCATTGTATAGGGCAGTGTTTCCCAAAGTGGGCGATAACGCCCCCTTGTGGGCGCTGCAGATTTCAAGGGGGCGGCAAGAGAATCAGAAAGAAAATGGGGGGCGTTGTGTAGAAGCCTGGGGGGTTATTTGTATTTTATTTAGCTAGGAGGCCTCTTAGACAACGATCAGATGAGCTCTCAACTCTCAACAACAACTTGTGAACATCAACTAATACATATGAATTAAAAGATTGCTCAAACTCGGTTCTACATTTCTCTCCGCGTAGTTCATATATCTGTTATATTTTATTGAATATAGAAAAAATGAAAATTATGTCAATCGGTCGCTCCGTTTCATAACGGGGCATCACGACAGGATAGAATTTATAGAATACTAACTGTCAAACGTATTGCTATTGCCATTGCCAAATCTGTATGTGGCAATATGACACGTGACAATGTGACACATACGAACCCTTTGAAGGTTTTACTATACTGACCTAATACCATCACCCTGACTTGGAATTTCTCACCCCCCAGATTAGCTGTTGTACTGTGTAATCGAAAACTTATAAAGTGCAATAACTGTTTTTGTTTTTAATATTTCTTTATTTATTGGATCTGCTAAGTAAAGCCTAATAAATAGTATTCAAATCTTAAATCTAAAAAAGATCAAGAATGTGGTTGAGCTTTTTGGGTAAAACCTTGCTGTCTAGAGGCTGGTAGATCACCTCTTTTTAGACGTGTTAGATTGCATGAATTTACGAAGGCATTAGCCAATGGGTTTAGATATTCACGATGTTTAGAAATATATCACACTCTGCTCTCCTCCTCTCCTCCTATCTCCTTCTTTACCATAGGAATTTCAAGATCTTTGTGAATATTGTCATAACGCATGTACCATGGTGAACCCTTGATTGTTTTAAGAATTCGAAATTGGAACCTTTGTATCTATATATCAATGCTGATTGCACAGGTCGTACCGCACACTTAAATGCCATACATCTAAGTCGCTTTTATGATTGCATAGATACAGAACTTTGTCGTCTACGCTAAGTTTAGAATTTTGGTTAAAAGCCAATTTAAATTTGATCCTCTTAACTTCATGCAAGTTATTTTAAGGTTCGTATCCAGCTCTCAAGTAATTGTTCAAGAAAAAAATTACATTATTTCTTCAAGTAGTTTTGACAGTTGGTTACGCTTTGTGAATGATCCACATAATAAGAGCAAGAGAGAATAAACAAAGAAAATAAACTTTGTGCGTAATATATATGTATGTATGTGTGTAGTAACATAAATATTTTCCTTGCGATTTAAGGAATGTTGTTGATAATTGATACTCGTAAGTTTTATACAACATTTCAAAATGAAATATACTTCATAATAATGACTTTAGCTAATTTACGACGAATTTAATGATTACTTTGAATTTCCTTCAAGAAACAATTGTTGATTTTATGGGTTTGCCATATTCGCATTTTATTCAAAAAAAGTATTAAAAATTGGTACTAAATTACTTTAGAACTGCATACTAGCACAAGTAAATTTATAGCAGGAAAGTTTCTTGTCCGTTTCTTAAGCGTTTTTTTTTTTATATGAAGTTTTCACATTTCTTGAGAGCTGGATACTAAGCTTTAATCGCTATATGTTTTCGCCACGTAAGCCTTCGATCCAGGTGAATCCCAATATAAGTTACTTCATTCGCTTGGGGTACTAGGACATTTAACTGTCTGACACGTTTCAGGTCTAAGCGAGAATGTAACATGCTTTGCATTTCTGCTCATTAATATTTATAGGCCAATTGGCTAGCCTTTCTTTGACAAAAGTTAAGTGCTGCTCATTGCAAAAGTAGATGTCAATACGTTAATAGCTGTTGGAATGTCTGTTGTATATTTTATATATAGAGTTGAGCCTAGCACGCTACCCTGAGGTACACCAGACCTTATTGTTCGTTCTTCTGATATGAAGTCTGCTAGTTTAACAGTAAATTTTCTGTTTCTTAAATAGGACTCCAAAGTTTTATGCAAATCGTAAGGTAAATCGTCTATGATTTTTCATAAAAGGTCTTCATGTCTGAACTACATCTAGAAAAATATCTGAACAGTACTCTCTGTGCTCGAATGCTTTCCTGATTTCGATGGTAATTCTATTTACTTGCTCTACAGTGCCATGTTTAGCACGAAAACCGAATTGGTGCGTTGGTATTATATTATTTTCGTGGAGGAAGGGAGTAATCTTTGATAATAACACTTTTTCAAATATTTTAGAAATATAGGGTAAGCTACTTATTGGTCTATCATGCTGATCTGCGACTTTTTCCACGAAATTGGATAGTATCCGAAAACAAGAATTGCATTAAAGAGCAAGGAGAGCACCCTTACAGCAATATTTGGTAACTCAATTAACATTTTTGGAGTAATAGTATCGTGTCATGATGCCTTTTTCGGATTTAGCTCTTTTATGATTCTAGTAAATTCAGAAGTAGAAGTCCTAATAGACGCAAGCGACTCGTTAGCAGGATTGAGTAAAGTTGGCTACTTAAATTTGTTCTTTGGACAATTAGGTTGAAATACCTTTTCTGGGTGATTTGCAAAGCAATTTGCCTTTTCCTTATCACTTCGTGCCCAATTACTATTCAACTGTCTTAGAAGAATGTGGGAATCTATTGGTGGCTTAAAATACTTTTGGGCTTTCTAAAGCGAGTTTTGCTTGCTAGAAAATTCTGCACAGTTTCTTAAAAACAATTTCACAAAATTTATTTAACATTTGGTTACGACGTGCTTGAATACCGACAGACAATTTCTTTTTTAATCTTTATACTATATGCAAGACAACCCCTATAGTTTGATGTCGAATGTATGGAAATCCCCACACATCCCGTAGACACTGCGTAGGGTGCAATATGATTTCGAGTGTTCATACTCTTGGCAGTTTGTGCATTGTACTGGATTATTTCTTTGGTGTGGTTCCTCAAGGCTAATTCTGGGGTGAATCAGATATTTTAGGTTGTAAATGAGCCACACCAATTAAGTAGAAGAAGAAGAAATGGGATGTGTTTCATTTTTCTTAAGTTGACTAGAATTTGGCATCAAATCTATTTTGAACATTGGTTTTGGGACTTTGTTCCTGTTAAAAATGTTTATCACTGATTTAATACTAAAACCACATTTTTCCATACCTTTTATGACAACCACTAGGCCTTCAGTTAGTAAGTGTAGTAATTATTAATATTATTTGACAAGCATTATACAACATCCATGAAACTTTTTTCAGTGTACGTTTGAATTTTTGTTGTTTGTGCTCGTACTCTTTGCAGCATCGCACAGTGGTTCCATTTGTATGGAGGATAGCGACAAAAATAGTTAGAATAGAGATACTGACCTGCAATATACACAGCATATTTCTGTTCATGCAAGTACAATATTATGAAAAACTTGCAATTGTATAACGCCCACTTTTCATATTCTACATATATAATTCTAACGTTAAAATACCTGAGCATGTGATAAATTTTGTTCCAATTCCCGGATTTACTATTAATAAATAGAAAGGAAATCAGATGTGCCATTTTATTTTATAAAATTAAACAATTTATTTTTTACAGTTCAAATAAAAATTTTATTAATTTGGAAGAAAAATAAGGACGTTGTAAACCTCAATAAAAAATTCATTTACGTAATTGGTCTTTTCGTTGACCTGTAATAAATGGATCTGAGCTCAAAAATAACATATTAAGCAAATCCGTATTTGTTGCAATACGAGTTGTTTTCGTCGTATGTTGAAGCCTATACCTCTTAATATCCTTGTTTTTGGCTTCCGCAGCTTCCTCTGATAGATCTCCAATGGATATTATTGCACTTTCGATGACTTCGGAACCATGCACTAGGATCTTGTGAACTGAAGGTGGAAGATAGAACCAAGGGTACTTCTCTACAAGCGAATTGCTTAAATTTGTCTGCGTTTATTTTATATCCTGATGACATAGCTTGCAGTAATGCTGCACATCTTAGTAAGAGCTCTTCGTCAACGCCCGTTATTTGAGAAGCCAAACCAGCATTATTAAAAAAGCGTCTAGCCGTGTTGCCATCGTTTGACGTCCCACTACCTCCTGCTTTTGGCATGTCCACTATTAAACCCATTTCTGATCTAAACTTATTTCTAACCTGATTTTTTTTTCATGAAGTGAGTTTTATCTTCTGCCCACCTAATTTGCCATTTTTTGATATCTAGTCTATACGATACATGAATGAAATATTCAAAAAATCAAATATATGAATGTAAAGGTGATAAACCAAACTCATAATGTTCTTTGTGGACGGCTTTTTGTAGACATTTATCTATATCGTTCATCTCTTTTGGTTTGGTTTGGCATATGTAACACTTAGCAGATGATGTTTGACTTAGTGCATTGCATACTTTTCCATCAACCATAGTCAGTTGCAATTTGTGTTCGACGTTTATTTTCTGTCCAGATCTTAAATATTCTGTGCACTTTAACATATCAATTTTGTTCGTGAAATAATTCCTCTCATCAATGCAAACTTCTGTTGTCTCTTTTCTGAAACTAAATTGTATTGGTCTGCAGTATCGAGTGGACGACGGTCGAGGATTTTTCCATATAACTTTAGTATCTTGTAGTGTCGAAGATTTAGTAACTAATTTAAGGGGCACATAGGATATTACAAATAAACTATTGTCTTGTAGAGTATTGTTACTAACACGTTGTTTATATCCACTGTATTTGGAGCTACCATCGAATCCCCACTTGCCCATCAAAACAAGATTGCTTATATTTACATCGGGTATGACGTTCAACACTTCAGTTTGGAGATCTAATATTCGTGAAGCTGTATGTATGTATAGAAATTTAAAAAATAAAAATCTCAGAGAGAGAGAGAGAGAGTGAGACAACAACAACTAATTCTACATTTGTTTATTGACATTACTTGCAAAAACCACTGCTATAACACGCACATTTGATGTACAAAATACATTTTGAAACTAAAAAGTTAGGTTAGTTTAATGAACTTTATTTAGAAACCTGCAAATCCCTGCACATGAACTTAATATTATTTCAAACCATATACTTTTATCAACATTTATACACAAATTCGGTCACTGAATTCGGTTGACAAAGTTACTAAATCTCCAAATACATTTAACAAAGAACAACAAAACTGAATTAAAAAGACACTTCATTAAAATTTGTTATTCTAAAAACGACAGCACAATTTAAGTTACTTGTTATTACTGAAAAATAATACTATTACCATCTTTAATTTCCATTTTCAGTATTTTTATTTAGACACTTTTTTAAATTAAACTTTTGCAGTTGAATGAACACGTTGCTTTCGCTTTTATTTTTGTCAACTATTTACTTCTGTGCAAGGCCGTACATATGTTGCTTTCACTCAAGAAGTTCCGTTAAAAATAATCAAAACAAACTCAAAATACAAAAATTTGATGGCATATGCAACTATTTATTTAGCTACAAGCCCAATATATAAACATAGACTTTTTTATTTTTGTCGTATGGGAGGAACCACCGTGCATCGTTAGGCTTTTTGCTCAGTAAGGCAAATCTGATGCCATTAAGAATTTCTGGCGTTTTACCATTTGGCGTGCCTGGTTGAAATTTTTTTGGTATTGACCGCTGATTTAATAGGACTCGATTTCTTTTTACATTTATGTAGTGATCAATACCAGTCTGAACCGATGGTCCTTTTTTGATTGGTAAGGTGAGAACCTTGCGTTTTGTTTTTCTTTGCTGTACGGGTGATTGCTGGTACTTGCATAGTGATTGCTGTCAGCGTATTTGTTGTTGCCCTGCTGCTACTTCTGCTGACTGCGTAATTTGTTTAATTTCGATTTCAGCTGATCACTGCGATGACTCATCATCGCCGTGTTTGTTTTTGCCAGGCGTTGGTTTTGTTGCCTCGACAAAGCTGAACTAGGCATTTAAGGAATGCCTAAGTTTTACTGGTGAGGCCGGGAAGTACATATTATTGTTTTTTATATATTTATTTATATTTTTATTAACAATTTTTGTGCACTGATTTTTATTCAAAACACGTCCGTACACCTAAAACGCGAAAGTATCATATTATAACTAAACCGCAAATTAGGATAAAGAACTTAAATTTGACACAATGCAACACAATAAGGATACCACAATAAGGACTTAAAATTATTAAAAAATGAGCATGGGCCACCCTCCCCTTAACAAGTTAAATGTACAGGGTAGGCCATTTAAAGTTGACCCATCTGGCAACGCTGTAACTTTTAACAGCGCTGACAAATCGGCTAATGTCATGCCGCGTTAGAAGCGTCATTCGAAGACAATTTATACCATGGAACAGTACACTCCAAAAGAACGCGCTGAAATTGTTCAGCTTTATATTTAAAATAACTTTTCAATTGTGTTAACTCAACGTGCGTTTCGCAAAGAATATAAAGTGAAAAGTGCTCCAGTTAAGAACACAATTAAGTCTTTATACGCAAAATTTGTGAACACCGGTAATCTCAGTAATGCCAGTCATGCATCCAGACAACGCACAAGACGTTCTGATGAAAATATCGAAGCTGTACGAGCCAGTATTGAGGAGACTCCATCGACATCGAGTTATCGCCGCTCTCAGGAATTAGACATCTCTCGCACCACTCTCCGACGCATAATTCATAAAGATTTGAAGATGTTTCCATATAAAATTCAAATGGCACAAAAACTAAACCCAGGTGATTATCCGCGACGCCTTAATTTTGGCAAATGGGCAAATGGGTCAACTTTAAATGGCCTACCCTGTATATATTTTCCAAACCATTAGATCTATGTATATCACCCAAATTTACACAGGACAAATTTCTTTAACCCTTCTTACGATAGTGTGAAAAGTGGCCAAATACGATGATAACACTGCTCACTCCCCCAATAAGACGCTCCTCTAAAATTGCGATATATCACATCATCAAATAACAGCCTTTGAAACATTATATTGTTTACTCTATATGCAAGAAGGTTTTATAGAAGCCAGTATCTCGGGACTTGCTCAATCAGCCAAATTTGGTACATAAGATTTGATGTTACTACTTTGCATGAATAGTGCCTTTGCTTTTTTTCCAAGGCGAACCGAAACCATTCAAGCTTATATGTACTAAATATGTGGACCCCAATTCCTACATTTGATTTTTTACGAAAATATCGGTCGGTCTGGAGATATGTTATAGAAACTCGGAGACGATCCTTACCGGACAATATTAAGTCTGTGTCAAAAAGGATTGAATTGATACAATACTTCCTTTAGCCATTTTCCTAATATAAAGGTTTCCGAATTTACGAGTGACGTTATACCACATATTTCGGACAATATGTGAATAAATATTGCTGAACATTAAAATAAATCAAAGTGCCTAATAACAATTTTTGTTTACAAATGCGTTGAAGAGCTGAGAGTTCTGTTGGTAAAAATTTTTTATGTACTTCCATCGAAAAAGGCTGCGAAGTTCTATTGGAAAGCCACGAGAATATACATCTTCTCGATTATAGCCGAGTCAACAACACCGCGCCAGTCGTTTCTTCTTTTCGCTACGTGGCGCCAATTGGATATTCCAATCAAAGCCAGGTCCTCTTCCACTTGGTCTTTCCAACGGAGTGGAGGTCTTTCTCTTCCTCTGCTTCCCCCGGCGGGTACTGCGTCGAATACTTTCAGAGCTGGAGTGTTTTCGTCCATCCGGACAACATGACATAGCCAGCGCAGCCGCTGTCTTTTAATTCGCTGCACTATTTCAATGTCGTCGTGTATCTCGTACAGCTCATCGTTCCATCGAATGCGATATTTGCCGCGGCCAACGCGCAAAGGACCATAAATCTTTCGCAGAACCTTTCACTCGAAAACTCGTAACGTCGCCTCATCGTTTGTGGTCATCGTCCAAGCCTCTGCACCATATAGCAGGACGGGAATTGTGAGCGACTTATAGAGTTTGGCTTTTGTTCGTCGAGAGAGGACTTTACTTTTCAACTGCCTACTCAGTCCGAAGTAGCATCTGTTGGCAAGAGTAATCCTGCATTGGATTTCCAGGCCGACGTTGTTGGCGGTGTTTACGCTGGTTCCAAGATAGATGAAATTATTTACAACTTCAAAGTTATGACTGTCAACAGTGACGTGGGAGCCAAGTCGCGAGCGACGACTGTTTGTTTGATGACAGGAGATATTTTGTCTTGCCCTCGTTCACTTCCAGACCCATTTGTTTTGTTTCCTTGTTAAGTCTGGAGAAAGCAGAACTAACGGCGCGGGTGTTGAGGCGATGATATCAATATCATCGGCATACGCTAGCAGCTATACACTCTTATAAAAGATTGTACCTGCTCGATTCAGTTCTGTAGCTCGAATAATTTTCTCCAGCAGCAGATTGAAAAAGTCGACCGATAGGGAGTCGCCTTGACTGAAACCTCGTTTGGATCTTTCGGTGCCGCTAAACGTCAGTTTACACAGCCGTATCAGTTTTGCGGGGATACCAAATTCAGACATCGCGGCATAAAGGCAGCTCCTTTTCGTGCTGTCGAAAGCAGCTTTGGAATCGACAAAGAGGTGGTGTGTGTCGATTCTCCTTTCACGGGTCTTTTCCAAGATTTGGCGCATGGTGAATATCTGGTCGGTGGTTGATTTGCCAGGTCTAAAGCCACAATAATAAGGTCCAATCAGTTCGTTGACGGTGGGCTTTAATCTTTCACACAATACGCTCGACTGAACCTTATATGCGATTTTGAGGAGGCTAATCCCACGGTAGTTGGCGCAGATTGTGGGGTCTCCCTTCTTTTGGATTGGGAATAGCACACTTAAATTCCAGTCGTTGGGCATGCTTTCATCCGATCATATTTTACAATGAAGCTGATGCAGGCTCCTTATCAGTTCTTGGCCGCCGTGTTGGAATAGCTCGG
Organism: Bactrocera correcta; assembly: GCA_027475135.1. Lineage (NCBI taxonomy): Eukaryota > Metazoa > Arthropoda > Insecta > Diptera > Tephritidae > Bactrocera > Bactrocera correcta. The sequence continues at coordinate 40,710,544 of CM050326.1, forward strand.
CCGGCAATCCATCGGCCCCTGCCGCTTTGTTGTTCTTCAGGCGGGTAATTGCTATTCGAACTTCTACATGGTCGGGTAATGGAACGTCTGCTCCATCGCCATCGATTGGGGAATTGGGTTTGCCTTCTCCCGGTGTTGTGATTTCACTGCCATTCAGCAGGCTGGAGCAGTCCCTCCATAATTTAAGTAGGCTCTGGGCGTCGGTAACTAGATCACCTTTGGGGGTTCTACAAGTGTATGCTCCGGTCTTGAAACCTTCTGTAAGCCGCCGCATCTTTTCGTAGAATTTTCGAGCATTACCCTTGTCGGCCAGCCTATCAAGCTCTTCGTACTCACGCATTTCGGCCGCTTTCTTTTTCTTCTACTAACGCGTCTCGCTTCCCTCTTCAGCTCTTGGTATCTATCCCATTCCGCACGTGTTGTGGTCGATCGTAACGTTGCGAGGTAGGCAGCCTGTTTTCTCTCCGCAGCGACACGGCACTCCTCGTCGTATCAGCTGTTCTTTTGCACTCTCCGAAAACCAATGGTTTCGGTTGCAACTGTACGTAAGGAGTTTGAAATGCCGTCCCACAGTTCCTTTATACCGAGTTGTTGACGAGGTCTCTCAGAGAGCAGGAGTGCAAGCCGAGTAGAAAATCGTTCGGCTGTCTGTTGTGATTGCAGCTTCTCGACGTCGAACCTTCCTTGTGTTTGTTGGCGTGCGTTTTTTGCTGCACATAGGCGAGTGCGAATTTCGGCTGCAACAATATAGTGATGTTAGGACCTCGGAGCGCACGCATATCTAAAACACTGGAGACCTGTCTTCCCTCCATCACAACATGCTCGGTCTGGTTGGTGGTTTTTCGATCCGGAGACAGCCAGGTAGCTTGATGTATCTTCTTATGCTGGAACCTAGTACTACAGATATCCATATCTCGGGCCTCGGCGAAGTCGATCAACCTCAACGCATTTGGGGCTGTTTCCTCGTGGATGCTGAATTTACCGACCGTAGTGCCAAAGATACCTTCTTTGCCCACCCTGGCGCCAAGCACGATTTTGACATCGTGGCGGGGCATCTCTCATAAGTGCGCTCCAAGCACTCATAAAAGGCATCTTTGGTCACATCGTCCTTCTCTTCCGTCGGGGCGTGGGCGCAAATCAGCGATATGTTGAAGAACCTCGCTTTGACGCGGATTGTGGCTAGACGTTCATTCTCCGGAGTGAATGATAGTACTCGCCGACGGAGTCTCTCATCCACCACGAATCCAACACCAAACTTGCGCTCCTTTATATGGCCACTGTAGTAAATGTCACAAGGACCTACTGATCTCTGTCCTTGTCCCGTCCATCGGGACGGCGGTGATGTCAGCCTTTTTTTTCACGAGGACATCCACCAGCTGGGCAGCGGCACCTTCCCAATTAAGGGACCGGACATTCCAGGTGCATGCCCTCAATTCGTAGTCCTTATTTCGCTTGCCATGGTCGTCATCAAAAGGGGGGTCTCTCATCCGAGGCTTGTTGTTCCTTTTCATTGGGGGTGTTTTTTTACGTGGCGAGTCCCAAACCCAGCGCACAACCCTAAGTAGGTGTTATTTATTTCGCCTTCTAACTTTAGCTCGCCTTCAAACGGATGTTCTTAGGCTACCCAGAGGATACTTGGTCGAAGACCGGAAGTCGTGAGCTGCTTGAGGCATATGTAAAAGAATCGTTTCTGGCCACTCTCAAGTGAATGGCGATCAGAGAACTTTCCTCACTTGCGTGAACTTCTACACATGACTCCATCCTCCGAGAATATACATAAAGCCACTATATTTACGGATAGCCAGGCGGCGCTCCTGGCTTTAGCTTCGCCCATGACAAATTCCAGTATAGTCCACAACTGTAAGAACTGTGGGTTTCCGGTCACAGGAACATTTTCGGTAACGAAAGCAGACGAGATGGCAAAGACAGGCGCTTTCCTTAACGAATCCGAGGTGGAGAAATCAATAGACAATTTCAACAAGTTGCAAATAACAGATGGAAAAACATTACAAAAGCAACATAATAATAAAATTATGGCCAACATATGACAGGAAAAGAACCAACGACAATGTCAAGAAAAAGTATCTACAGAGTAACAGCTACAGCTAAAAGGGATCTGGCCATTTGGGGAACATGCGTCCAAAATTGGTATGCTCTACAATAATGTGAATGCCCATCCGACACAAAACACTTGGAATCCATCAAACACCTAACCTTGAATGGATTTCTACTAAAAGCATATCAGACATAAGTAGCTTCATCGAAACCTCAAAATGGTGTGAGAGAGAAGGTGAAACGTGATAGCAGATACAGAAGGTTCTACGAATATTGTATCAAATGGCACATCAAGTGCTAATTGGGCCCGATAGGCAACAGAGCTGCACTCCAACCTACCTATCTACCTCCATATATGTATGTATTTTGCTTAACTTTTGACAGTTGCCATTTAAGAAATGATCGTGTTAACTAAGACCACGGTGATCAAAGAGGTATACATGAAGTAAACGTGATACCGTCAGGTTTTGTGGATGCTTTTATTTTATTTATAAAGTATTTGAATTGACTTATAAAAATAGGTGATATTAGTTTTTCAATAAGTATAAAGGTATGATAACTGGCAGATAAGGAAATCTTATAGTTTGTTTATATGTTGAAAAACTATAAAGAGTGCCGTTTGTGATACCATCAAAATTTTTAAATCTCTTATTATTCACAATAAATTAATTTCACCTAGTTTTTCTGTTCATACAAACGAAGCATTAGTTTTTCATGTAGACATATGGTCTTACAAACGGACGAAAGTCCCACCGACCCGCATATTTATGAAAACGGTCGTTGAGGACCCTCATCCGGTCGCACCGAACCATCATTTTTGATATTTTAGTATTATTCGAAGCATAATTTATCATTATGTTAACAGTTGTAACCTAGTAACTTGTGTGTCCACACGAATAAAATAAGTAAAGTATACGCCTATGTGGTGGAGATGATAATGCATATGTTTATAACATACATACCTGGCGACGATTAAACAACAATTTACCAAATTAAAGTTTTCAATTGCCGGTAGGTTATGCAGAAATGCAAAACCATCAATTCATTCTTATCATATGATCATTAGCAGATTGTGGAATTCTGATGAAAAATTATAGTCCTTGAGTGCTGATTGCAGCTATAATGAAATTTAAATATTATGAATTAATATTCTGTTAAAAAGTAAGAATAGTAAAATTGGTAGTTAAAAAAGAGTAAAGTTTTAATTTTATTTCTATATCAAATTGGAAAGCCTTGCCTTGAGTTAAGGTAAAGTACGGTAAGGTAAAATAAATAAGCCTGAAGAGGTTCTTTTTTTTATTTCTAAATTGTATTATATGGTTTTTTTAAATTTCGAAATATTTCCAGGATTATCGGTCTGAACTATCTACTAAGTTGTATAATATTTGATGTTAATTTATGCGGAAATTTATTTGAACGTTGATATATCTCATTAACAAATTGACCTTGGCGGTTGAAGGTACTTTTCGTGATTAACATTGGTACAAACGCCCACAGCGGTTAGCTTCAGAACAAAATTACAATTCTAAGAAAAGTCTCAAATAGGCAAACTTGAAAACATACGTCATTGCGCGCCTATACCTGTGCGTTTAAATTGTATCCTTAGGGTAATGTGTTAAAAAATGGGAAATTAATAAATATTTGATATATTTCTAAAGTCTTGTAATTTTCTTACCTACACCACTTTTATAACAAAATGGCAATTTTCTGCTGCCCCTCTCACATGTTTACACTATACATATAATATTATATTAGGTTTAAATTAAAAAATTATAAAAGTTTTGTTTTCCAACAATTTTATATGCCTTCTTTTAACAAAAAATCATTGATATTTCTAACAATGTCTAGTATTCAAACTCTATCTGTTTTTGAGATAACTCTGAGGGTGTATATACAAAATTAAAAGAAGAGACATGAAACTTACTGTTTACTAGTCATGAACGATAATGCGACTTTTCAATATCTGTGTATGTGATTTTATATTGCTATTGTCATTGCAATTGAAATAACTAATATATACAATATAAGTAATGTATGAGATTGTTGCTCTATATTTATGTTTAGTTTTATTTTAACTTTAAATAAAATAAAAGAATTAAATTAAATCCAAAAAATCCTTAGGCAGTTAGCGGCTGTAAGAAATATTGGGCTGGCATTTACACTGTAGATGGCGTTTTTGGACATGTTTCATTAACCCTGGACGGACATTGTTATTTTGCTGCTGTTTACAATACACGATGATTGTTTATCGAAACGACTAACAAAGCACGTCCAGGGTTAAATTTGTTAGTGATGTTTTCTATGAAATCTTTGATTTGCAAATATTACTTTTTGCATATATGTCATGTACCACTTGAAACATATGCCAAACTTTACTTATTTTTCTTGATAAATTTCCTGCCATTATTACAAATCATGGAAACGTTACACTTAAAAGTTCAAACCGATATGATGAAATCTCAAATATACGTATTTACCATACCTTGAAGAAATCTGTTACTTTTCTGCTGTTATCCCATTCTGGTATTGCGATCACATGTAACCCTAATAAACTGTACTCCCTATGCACGAAATCTAACAGCTATCGCAATTCACAGGAATCGAAATGCTATCGCATTTCTGAAGATGGGACTGCTATCTTAATTACAATTCATAGAAATGAATCGCTATTAACAAAAAGGGATCGCAATTGCGGGATGCGATGTTTGACCTTAATCACTATCAGTCTAATGTCACAATTTCAGTCTTCGATATATAAAAATCTTCCAGTATATACATATGTACCTATTTTTGTATGTTTAACAGAATCATTTTCTGAATTTAATTTTGGAGTTATAAAAATACAATATTGTTTTATTTTTACCCAAAGTTTGTAAGAAGTAATGGGAATTACTGCAATGCGACTCTGCCTTTAGTTACATAAATGCAATCTAAATACTACAAAGCACGGAAAAGTTGCAACGCACGGAAGGACAAAAATGAAATAAACCAGAAGAAAATGTGAACAAGTGCTGTACAAATACAACCGCTCCGAAAGTTAACAGTGCAGAAATATACAAATCACCGAAGTGGAGAATGATTCGCCGCATCACCCAGAATGGATTATAAGTTTTGCAATAGTAAAAATTGTGCGCGGATCTCAGTACACAATAACTCTTTCATAACTATGTACGTTTGTACGTATGTATGTCACAGCTACAAAGGACCAACAGCTGCATAAAGACTGCACGCACACAACTCCACACTGAAAATGTTAGAAATCTGAAAATAACTTAACTGGTACTCTGTGAGATCAAGAATCGGCAGGGATGTTAAAGGAAAGTAAGTATAATGTCTACAAGTATTGTATGCCGCTCCAAAATCCTCTGACTGTACGGTTACGGCTTACAAAACTACCTATGTATAGTGTACACTCAAAGCAGTGTGATTTAAATGAAAATGAAAATTGTTCAAAATATTCGATATTTTTATTTATTTATCCATTTAATTACAAACATAACAATTTTGCCTATCGAAATAATTTTTCATTGGTACCAGGCCAAGCTCGAATATACTCGCGTCGTTTCTATGACAGTCGTCACTCTCAAAATAAACGTAACAGCCGCCGTAAAAGTCATATATGTATCAAAACCATTGAAGACCAAAGGCTGTTATGGACGAATAATTCGAAAAATCCATATAATGATTATCCGGCTCTTACTTCGCAAATCTTTTTTTCTGTAAGAAGTAAGTGTATAAACTGCGCAATTTTATTGCATTTCTTTATGGGTTGTTAGTTGCCCAGCTATACTGAGGTGCTTGATTGAGCAATACGAAGTGTTTTGTCATTGTCGTTCACCAATGCGCATACTTTACTTTTAGTTCAACCGGGAAAACCAAAAGAAGAGAATAGGAGAATACATCTGCAATGGGTGCATTGCAGACAAACTACAATAACAAATAAAAATTTATTGCACGGAACTTATGACATTTTAAGTTGTTGCTTTGACAACGAAAAGAAGGAGCGCTTGAGGCAAAATTATTATATACATATGTACATACATATGTAGGTTTATTTCAATGAGCAGAAAAAATCTTCAAGTGCTGTAATGTGAATTCATTTGGAAACTTAAGTTTCTGAAGGGCCCATCATTTTTATATTATGTAAGAATCTGTTATTGAGCAAATTGGGCACAGACTTCAATTAGCATCATGGCATTGACATAAATCAAAACGCCTAAGTGTGGACTACTAACTGGCTGATGATTTAAGTGCTGCTCCTCTTGAGGTTAAAATTATGTGCTGCTTATGGACAAACTCTTCGCACACCATAGTGGAGTTTCGTGTTTAAATTGGCACATACATTAACTTTAACCAATTAAACTAAAAAATTCCAACTCTATTGTTTTGAAAAATAAGCTTCATAATACGAGGAGTTTTTATTTAGTTTGAACTACAATATAAATACATAGCCTCTCATTAATAGCAAATTCTGTTAAATATTTATCCCCAACTTGTCATTTTTAAATAAATTTTTCAACACATAATTTTCTATGGAGCATCAGTCTGGGCTAATATTGCAAATTGTCCCTTAAGAAAACTGCAAGTGATGAAAAACAAACTTTTAAAACTGATACTGAGCCTCGCCTGACGCCACTTCGCTGTGAATCTGCAGTCTTCATAAACTAACGCAAAATTATAACTTCAAATGCTGTACAAATTTTGTCGAAATCGGTTTGGTTTGGGATTTCACCAAAAAGTGGGTGGTGCCACGTCCATCTTCCAATGTTCATATCAGCCTTCATAAAGCTCTCTCATACCTTCTCGGTGGTAAAATTTAATGTATCTGTCGTAATTAGTAATTGATTTAACGAGCTTTTAGCAGTTTTTAACAGTGCCGCTATATGGGCATCCGATTTCATCCATTTTCACACTGTCGATAAAGTTCTTATAAGATTTATACTCTGCAAATTTGGTTGCTTTAGCTCAAGCAGTTTAGGAGATATGTGCATTAAACTTTTTAGAGGGCGGACATTCAATCCCACAAACCCATCCTCGCCTTTGTGTCTTCTACAGTGAATCAAAAATGTTTTGGCACACCTCAGTTTTTCCACTTAGCTTCAATATAACTTTTAATTAACTGAACATACCAAACAACAAACAAACATATTTGTTTAAATAATGTTTTTTTAATACCTATGTATAAAAATTTAAAATAAAAAATTCATACAAGTAGGAAATTATTAAGAAAATAACGAAAAAGAGCCATATTCATATCAAAAAGGTATTGGCACAAGATATGAAAATGGTAAAACAAGAGATGAAGGAACAGAAATTGAAAACGTTTAATATTTTGTTGCACCTCCTTTGGCTTTAATAATCGCTTGCAAACGCCTTTGCATACTTTCAAATCGCTTGAAAGTATACCGACTGGTAATATTGGCCCATTCTTCCTTCACAGCATTTTTAAGGGATTATTTCGAAGTTATTTGGTTTTTGCGAACTTTTTTTTTGGAGAAAGTGCCAAATATGCTCAATGGGATTGTGATCAGGGGATTGTGCTGGTGTTTTCTGGTGCTTGCAGCTATAAATTAACCACTCTTGAACTAAACGCGAAGTGTGTTTGGGATCATTGTCTTGCTGGAACTGCCATTTCTCTCCATTGAAGCCCAATTTAGTTACTCTCGGAAGCAAATTGTTCTTCAAAAGGCTTAAATAAACAAGCTTATCCATTTTTTCGTATATAAAAACAAGATTCCCAAATCGACTTGCCGTTATACACTCCCACACAATTACGTTTCCGCCGCCATGCTTGATTGTTTTTAAGATATTATTTTCCTGGAGCTCCATGTTGGGCTTTCGCCATATTTTTTGAGACCCATCCGATCCAAGTAAATTGAATTTGGATTCATCGCTAAAAAACACGTTTTCCAAAAAGTATCAGGTTGGTGTAGGTGAGCTTTAGCGATATCCAACCGCTTTTTTGTTAGCTTTTGAAATGTGAGGCTTTCGTCGAGGTACACGACCATGATAAACGGCCTTATGGAGGGTATTTCGGACTGTCTGTGAGCTAAATGTTTTCCCCAGTTGTGCCTGCATTTTTTCACTCAATTTTACAGCCGAAATTTTTGGGTCTTTTTCCACTGCGCCAACAATGGATCGTTCCTCCCGATCAGAAAAAGTTTTGCTGTTTATGTAATGGGTTATTACATTCCTTACACTGAAAAATTATCTATTGACAATTTGTCCTATTTCGCGCAATGGCTTTTTTCCAGGTACAGATTCAAAATGAGTTTCCACACTTCAACGGTTATCTCTTTTCCGCGACCCATTTTTTTCAATCTATGTCAAGGCTAAACACATTACTAAAAGTCAATTGCTCTAATTATTCATCAATATGCAATATCTAACCAAAGTCACCAAAAACGGGATCAAAGGAAGTCAACTTACAGAGGAATATGTAAAAAACATGATTTGTGCCAATACTTTTTTGATGTGGGCTCTTTTTCATTAGTTTCTTAATAATGTCCTTCTTGTATGAATTTTTTATTTTTAATTTTTGTATATATGTGTTAAAAAAACATTATTTAAACAAATATGTTTGTTTTTTGTTTGGTATATTAAGTTAATTAAAAGTTATATTGATGCAAAGTGGAAAAACTGAGGTGTGCCAAAAATTTTTGGTTCACTGTGTATCTAAAAACATTTTCGAATGAAGCAATGAAGCCTTCAAGACTGCAAGATCATTTGAATAAAATACATTCAGATAAGAGAGACAAGAATGTAGCATATTTTCAAGACCTAGAGAAGAAGCATAATACTCAGCCAAGTGTAACAAAATTATTTTCGGCGGCTGCTAAGTAAGATGACGACGGACTTCGAGCTTCGTACAATATCTCTTTGTCAATTGGTCAAAAAGACAAACCACATAACATCGGAGAAGAGTTAATATTGCCAGCAATAAATGAAGTAATAACTACCGTGCTTCATAAACCGGCCGCAGATATTATCCGAAAATTTCCTTTGAGTAATAATTCTGTGCAAAGACGAATTGATGAAATAGCCGAAAACATTGAAGAATCATTGTGCGATCACCTGAGGACAAGCCAATTCTCTGAGTCCACTTTACCAAATAATGAAGCATTGCTATTGTCTTACGTGAGGTTTATTAAAGATGAGAAAATATGTAAAGAACTATTATTTGCTAGAAATTTAGAGACCAATACAAAAGCCGAAACCATATTCAATATATTGGAAAAAAATTGCGATGAAGAGTAGATTCCTTTGAAAAATATTATTTCAGTTGCTACGGATGGCGCTCCGGCTATGACAGGGTGCCATAAAAGCTTCATAGCGTACTTAAAAAATTAAATTCCAGATGTCCTTGGTGTACATTGCGTTATTCATAGACAACATTCAGTTGCTAGAAACTTAAGTGAAAAAATATTTCAATCACTACAATATATCATCAAAGCGGTCCGCAACAGCTCTTTGAATGATAGATTATTTCATCAGCTTTGTGTTACCATTGGCGAGGATTTCAACCGTTTGTTGTTTCATACTAAAGTTCGTTGGCTATCAAGAATGATATAGCTTACATGGCAGACCTGTATAAATTGTTCAACGACATGAATCTCGAACTGCAAGGCGATAAACTAAATTAGAATCTGGGCAGACGTGAGTTTCACAATTTTCCAAACTTATCAGTATCATGCAGTAACGACCAATTGTTTGCCTACTGCCAACATTTGGAAAACCTTCACATTGTCTTCACCGAGCGATGCCAGGACATTTTGAACTTGGAAATGCCAGACTGGGTGTTGGATCCGTTTTCAAATGTCAACACAACAATATCACCTCAGCTGGAAGAAGAACTTATAGAATTGACAACAAACGAGGAAATAAAAATCAAGTTCAAAAATGGTTACCAAGAATTTTGGCTACAAAAACCGATCTCGCAATTGTACGCTGGATTGTGGTCAATCGTTCAACGATTCTTGATAGCATTCCCATCGTCATATTTGTGTGAACGTGGATTTAGTGTTGTGGCAACACTGCTTACTAATAAAGGGTGATTTTTTAAGAGCTTGATAACTTTTTAAAAAAAAAAAACGCATAAAATTTGCAAAATCTCATCGGTTCTTTATTTGAAACGTTAGATTGGTTCATGACATTTACTTTTTGAAGATAATTTCATTTAAATGTTGACCGCGGCTGCGTCTTAGGTGGTCCATTCGGAAAGTCCAATTTTGGGCAACTTTTTCGAGCATTTCGGCCGGAATAGCCCGAATTTCTTCGGAAATGTTGTCTTCCAAAGCTGGAATAGTTGCTGGCTTATTTCTGTAGACTTTAGACTTGACGTAGCCCCACAAAAAATAGTCTAAAGGCGTTAAATCGCATGATCTTGGTGGCCAACTTACGGGTCCATTTCTTGAGATGAATTGTTGTCCGAAGTTTTCCCTCAAAATGGCAATAGAATCGCGAGCTGTGTGGCATGTAGCGCCATCTTGTTGAAACCACATGTCAACCAAGTTCAGTTCTTCCATTTTTGGCAACAAAAAGTTTGTTAGCATCGAACGATAGCGATCGCCATTCACCGTAACGTTGCGTCCAACAGCATCTTTGAAAAAATACGGTCCAATGATTCCACCAGCGTACAAACCACACCAAACAGTGCATTTTTCGGGATGCATGGGCAGTTCTTGAACGGCTTCTGGTTGCTCTTCACCCCAAATGCGGCAATTTTGCTTATTTACGTAGCCATTCAACCAGAAATGAGCCTCATCGCTCATCGGACACGGACGCGAAACACATTTCGAACCGAACACTGATTTTGGTAATAAAATTCAATGATTTGCAAGCGTTGCTCGTTAGTAAGTCTATTCATGATGAAATGTCAAAGCATACTGAGCATCTTTCTCTTTGACACCATGTCTGACATCCCACGTGATCTGTCAAATACTACTGCATGAAAATCCTAACCTCAAAAAAATCACCCGTTACTATGTTCGGACCGACAACGAAAACATGTTTTCGTGGGAAAAACTGGTTTTCGCACGAAAACTTGTGTTTTCGTCCATGTAAAATCTGTCAAATGAAAACACAGTTTTCGCTTGAAAACTTACATTCCACTCATTATAATCGGTGCCTGCTCTAGTTTAATCGATTTTTTTGGAAGACATATTTTGCCGGCCCTAAACTGTCACTTGATATTTCTTTACATTCCATATACAAATACAGCTGCTTACTGTTAAGGGGATTCTCTTGGTCTTGCAAAACCCTTGCACGGTGCACCAATTGCAGAATTTTCTTCTTGGGGCAAGAGCACAACAAACACACCAAAAATTTATTTGCAATGGCTGTAAAATATGTCAGACCAAAACCCATGTTTATTTTCGTGACGTCATATATACTAGATTCGCAATAGGCATTTTTCGGTACAGGATTTTTGCATTTTGTGTCATTTTGAAAGAGAAAGATAATCCCCGTATTGATAGTTGTCAGTGAAAAGTCCTCGAAAACACACATTGTCGACCGACCGACTTACATTCCACAATACAATTGTGATTTCAAAATGTTTTCAATGTTGGTCCGAACATAGTATAAAAAGAGAAATCGTTTGCTTGTTACCGAACGTAGCGACTTGCGTCTGTTCTTGAGTAAATTGGAACCTGATATTAACAAACTTATTAAACAGCATCAGATTCATCCTTCACATTAGTTTTTATATATGGATCGATTACTTTAGTTTTATTTTTAATAAAAGATTCTCTGTTTTAATACTATAAAGTTGTGTTTCAATAATCATTCTTATTGCTAGGTGGAGCCCGTAAGAGTTAACTTGAGACCTAAGCGCCGTTGTAAGTTACCTACTGTGCTCAGGTTTCAAGTTGCTGGTTATAGTAAAAGTTTCGTTTAAAGAAAAATTCTTTCCAAAAAAAAAAAAAGGGGGGGTTAAGAAAATATTTATTCTCAAAGTGGGCGGTAGACAAAATAAGTTTGGGAACCACTGCTATAAGGCCTGAATCGAAGCGGGATTGTCCGCAGGAAAAAGTATAACGGTGTGATATCACACGATTTTTATGGCAAATCGGCCATCTTAAAACGTGAAATTACCTGCTCACCGAAGTGTTCTCTCAATAAATCATTTGATTGGTGCGATGTATGGGTAGGGGCTCCCTCTTATTTAAACCAAATGTCACCGAGATTACGAGCTTCATTTTGAAGCATCAAATGGTCTGTTATCACGGCGCGACAGATACATTCTCACCTGCATAATTTTTAAAAAATAAGGACCGATAATTCCACAGGCTACCAACCACGCCAATCCATTGTTTTTTTCTATACGAAATGGCAGGTTTTGAACCTCTTAAGTTTCTTTTCGTTCCAAATGCAGTTATTTTGTTTGTTTACATACCTATTGAGCCAGAAATAAGTCTCATCACTGAATCGAATTTGGTTCTAAAACGTCGGATATTCTTGGAAGTTTTCAAGATCCCATAGGGCGAAGCAATGTCGCTAGGAAATATCGAGCGGCTTCAATTCTTGCACTAACTGAATTTTGAGCGCCTTTAATTTATGATCTGGACGTAAAATGCGCCAAGCCATTCCACATATCCGTCCGATTCATTGCGAACGGCGCCGAGTCGACTCTCCGGGGTCTTTGTGTAAACTCTCAGCTACGGTAACTACATTTTCTTCACTGCATGCTAGGGAAAAGGAAATCAATATATAGTAAGTGACTTCGACCACGGCTTAGACCGATTTCATTCATATTAAGCCCTAAACCATATTATATTTAAGAAAACATATACATATATATATTTAATATAATTGAACTACTACAAACCATACTCACCAACAAAACTCACCCTTAAATAAGCCATAATTCCAAACGGAAATTTGATATTCTTATCTTAAGTATACGAAGGTTAGAATAGAAAAACATGTTTGCTGACTTTCAATAAAATGCCTCACATATAGGTTTGTCTGGAAAGTAATTAAACTGATTCGATATAAAATAATTTATTGAACCTTTTGCGCCGATTCAGCGCTGCTAGAACGATGTTCAAGCATTGAAGGCGTCACGGAAGGAATTTTCTGTAATAGCCTTGAGAGCCGAGTTATATGCTGCCTGTATCCCCTCTGTTGTCGCAAAGTGCTTGGCTTTCATCGGCCTTTTCAGACTTGCACCATTCACAGAACCATTCACAGAAACACGTCGGGCGAAAATGTTTGTTCGCACTCTCCAGGTGCTCGGAAATAACACACCAGCCGCTCGTTCCTATTACTTTTCGGACAAACCCTGTATTGACTTATGTAAAAGCATAATAAGAACCTGTGGTTTAAAAATCCCTTTTTTAGACATCTGGGAGTAGAGAAAGTATTCACCCGATTTCATCCATTTTACGCAAAAAACACACAGGTTTTAAAAAATTATGCTTTCAGTAAGAAAACTCACGTATTTACCAAGACATAGATATAAAACCCGAAGATCAAAAACCTTTAAATGACGAGGGCTAGGGGAAGTTTTGACCCGATGTTAAACCGATTTGGCATACATGAAAACATTCTCTGGGAGTTTTAATAATATATATCAGAGATTTACCCATATTTTCAATTAATTATAAGTTATAGGCAATGAAATCCGCAAAGTCTTATGCCGATAGCTTTATCGATACTTTGTTCTTATATTGTAAAGTGAGAGACTCATTAGAAATTTAAAAATGCAGGAACATACATTTATTTGGTGGAAATTAGTCTCCAAATTTAATAGAAATTCCTACTACACCATTTCATACAATGTCTCTGACGCCTATATTCTAACATGTAATTATACTACTGTGATCAAACTGAAAGGTGAATTTTGTCCATTTCATCTCTTTCAAAGTAGTCCTCTCCCGCTGCGAAACACTTTTACAGTCATCGTAGCACTTGAAAAAATCGTTTTGGCCGTCAGAGCCTTCTTCGATTCAGCTTTTATATACTCAATTGAGTCAAAACGGTGTCCTCGGAGTGGTCATGTGAATTTGCTGAATAACCAAAAGTTACACGAAGGTAAAATGAGGGAATGCGGTGGTTGCGGCACAACATTAGTTGAAAATGTGGCGAAATGATCACGAATAACCAATGCAGTATGATATGGCTCATTATCGCACTTATTTGCTCAATAAATTCAGTCATAGTAAAAATGAAGAATTCACTTTTAGAGCCTCACAAAATGATGCGTATCTCAAATACTAATAAATATTTTGACGTGAAATTTAGCACAGATGTCAATACTAACTTACAGAAAAAATACCAATTCGAAAAACATGCGAAATGCAAATTAAAACTTCCCCTTTCAATTTGATTACACTAGCACATGCATTTTATTACAAAGTAACTAGCTGACTCCGTATGTGTTGTCCTGCTTGAAATTATGTGTTTTGAAATGAAAAGCATTTATTTGCGATTTTTCTACATTTTTTTTTCAATGTAACGCAACTTGACAAGCAATTTTTTGGTTTCTGTTCCGGGTTGTAAATATACAGAGATGATGTTTTCCCAACTCGACCGAGTGAAAAACATAGCAATTCCAGATTTATGCCACACTGTTCTAGCGATTATCCAATGAATTTAGAAATTCCACTAGATAATTCACGGCTTCGTCTTCATTAAGACGATCGATCGATTTGTATGAGCGCAAACCTGCCAGAATTTGACACTCAAGCAATCGTAGTTACGATAATTTGGCAAAGGTTCGGATTAACATTCGTCATCCATCTTTCGTTGAAGTGAATTGACAAAAGGCAAGTGGAAGTATCAACTGAAATTTTCCCATTTCCAATTCTTAGCGAATATGATGTAAAATGTCATCGGCAATGTCATTTTTGTTCATATCCTATAATTGGCGCGGATTTGAAGGCTGATATTTCGAAATGATCTTCGCGAAAAGTGTACGAACTTCAGTGGCATGCCAAGTAGCTATCGCATCGTACAGCGTTGGATTCCAGTGACTGAAGCTAGAAGCAATTGTCGTTTACGGGTGAATTGTATAAATTAATCCTATTGCATTAGTTGAAAACACACCTGAGTGTTCATCTACTACTTGGCCTTGCTTTCTCCGTATTATATCAAGGCATTTCCGAATGGAGCAATGTCCTCGCAAACGGATCACTGACGCAAGATGAGAAACAATTCGTCAATGTCGATTTTTTCTTGGCGGTTTCCGCTGGCTGTGTCGTATTCTCTGGGTTTAAATACACTCTTTGGCCTTCTCCAAATGAACTGCGAGATGCACAACAGTCATAGAACGTTCATGAATTACAAAAGGTCAAACCAACTTTTATAAGTATATAAGATTTTAGTTTCCAACATTTCTTTGTAAATTTCACGCAGTCAAAAAGATTTCTGCAAATTAATTGGAGTAATCTTATGCTTTTGACAGGCATGTCATTAAATCTATAAGGGGGCTAGGCTACCACCGCTTTTCTACGTTTTTATATAACAGATGCATCTCTGTAATACGATACATTGTACTAAATTACAGTTTTGTATCTTATTGTGGAGTTTAATGGTGACACTTTATTGATTTTCGATTAATAGCGTTTGGTGGGCGTGGAAATCATCCGACTTTTACAGTACGAACCTTCTCATGGTGAAATATGTTAACCAAGTCTCAAAAAGAAATATCAATTGTTACTAAAGTTACCGCTTGCACAGCTTGGTTTAGGACACTCGAATTTCAACAAGTATACGATACAATATGATACAGGCAACTGCTAAGTGAATAAAACTAGTTATTAAGGTTGGCTTCACCGGCAATTTTGTCATAAATTCTGACCTGTCTGAGCGTATAATGATTAGTCTGAATAATCTAATGTTGGGTATAAGGGCCTTTGGTGACTATTAACCCTCTCATGCCCGAATTAAAATGTGCGATGCTAAAAAATATATAAAAAATACGAATATGTTTTAATCGCGGTCTTAATATGAAACGACCAAAGTCCTAGGAGTCCTGGTTTGAGAGTTACAAGATGTTGCCTATAGGCAATGTCGTGTTTGAAAAAGTAGTGAGGCCAAACTGGAATTAATGTTTTTGCCTATTTTTGTTTTATTGTAATCTCTTACCTGTATTTATTTACAAAAATTACTTACTATAAAACACAAAAACTCTTTTATTCAACTTTCTATTTTATTATTTTGCAAAGGCTATTTTAAAAAATATTTGTGATCACTTGTAGACACAGAGACAATAAGCTCACAATTGAACAATTACAAGACTTTTTCGTTGATACTTGACATATGCATACACAAAACGTTAGTCTACAGCACAAAAAAACCGTTATCGGAAATATTAGAAATAATGTAACTTGAGTAAAAATTGAGAAGTGGCGATTAAACTTGGCATGTGGGTTCCTTATTACAAACAAAATTTACCATCGTTATGACATGAGGGAGCTTTATGAAAGCTGGTGTGAAAATTGGACGATGGGTGTGGCACCACTTACCTTTTGGTGAAATCCCATATATCGGGACCCGACCAAACCGATTTTGACAAAATTTGGTATGTTGTATTCTTTTCATATTCCTATGTCACCTTGCGAAAATGAGTGAAATCGGACAAAACCACGCCTACTTCCCCTATAGCACTTTTTTAAATTCCACTTGATTCGTTCAGTTGCCAGTATACAAAGAAGCATTTAATATAACAAGCATTTAATTAACAAGAAGAATGTCTTTAGTGTGTGGCATCTTAAGATCAACAATTGTTTAAGTCCAATGAAAACTGTTCACCCCTAGATAGCTATAGTTGACTTTTGATCGAAATGTCGGCCGGTCGGATAATGCTTCTCTTATATTGTTATGTCTGTACGTCAAAAACTTGTTGAATCGGACCAATACTTCCCTTAGCCCCCATATACACCTTATCTTACAAAATTTTGCCTTATATCCGAAATATTTATACTAAAAGTAAAACAACTAACAAAAACAAAAAAAAAAAAAAATATTTTAATCGTATTATTCATCAATTTTGTTGAGATATTTTTTGAAAATAACGATATTTGCGATATAAATTGACTATATACAGGTAATTCCTGTCTGTGTCTACTCCCTGTTTCCCTTATATCTACCAAAACATCCAATATCTAAAACATTTAATTTACATATAAAGAGATCACTTCTAAGATATGCGATATATTCTTGTTGCCTCACTATATTTCATTCTTGATTAATAATAAATTATTTGCTTATACTTATTGTTTGATAAAATTGCGTTATAATATTTTGTTACCATAATTATACTTACATATTAAGTTAGTGAGACATTTGCTTTTAAATTTTAACATAACAGATTATTCATTAAGAGTTCAGTTCTATAATTCCTTTTTTATACATGTACATATTTGAACCCTGAACATTGGCAGCGCCACAGTACATATGCATAATATAAATATGTATGTATATTAGGGTGATTCAAAAAAGTTTTTTGTTTTGATTGGTACTCGGAAAAATAGGTTCCTAGACACCTCTAAGAAAGCCTCTCCAAATAGTTGTTTTTAATTGTAACGGGAAGGTCCACCTACATACAGTTTTCTTTTTTTTTCTTATTATCAGATAGAAAAATTTATATCTCGCTTCCAACTACTTGAAAAAATATTTTCCTTAGGTTTTGTACGAAATTGAATGCTCTACAAAAAAGGTCGTACATGATTTTTTCGTAAACCCAACCGTTTAAAAGATATTAACAGTTAAAGTTTGATTATTTTTGGGAAAATTTTTAATTTTTATTAATTTTATAACTCAATGAAAAAAAACTATTATGAATGATGAAACTCATACAATCCTTGCTCTCCACGCACATCGCAGCTTTACGTCATGTGTAAAGTAACGTGGTCACGAGCAAGTCGTAGCAGTGAAATATGAGCTCCGCAGTGCGCTTATGACTTATACGTACTACAAACATATGTGTGATGGTTTGATTGGTGGTGATTATACACATACTTGTACATAAGTATGTCTGAAAGGCTGGAACTTAAATATTCTTACGCCCAGGCTATCTCCGTAAAAATATGATACATTTGTACATACATATTAAATAGGTTATATACGTAAAATATTTCATTAATGTTATGATAGCTCTTACTTCACTCAAATGTTGGAAGAGCAACAAAGTTACCTATTATCACAATCATAAGGACATAAGTATACTGTAAATTCGAGCTCATATGCTGGAAAATCATGTCATCAAAAACATCTGTGATACATGGCGTATGTGGCACGTACAAATAAAACAAGCTCTTTCCACAAATTTAAAAACTTAACAAATTATAAAGAGCTACAGTTACTATTCTTGTTAAGATAATCATCCTTTGCCTCAAAGTTTAGCAAAGCTCAAGGGCTCCACTTTAAGGACTTATATGGCCTTTTCTAAAATATTCCGTTAATTGCGTATAAACATAAGTTTGATAAAAATTTGATATAATATTAATTAATTTTAAATGACACAGACCCATTTTTATTATTATATTTTATGGCCCGTCAGATAAAATTAAATTAAATACCTATTCAATTGCATTTTTAATGCCCGTTTTCATCTCACGTTGCGTTGGAGACTCTACAGCGCGTGCTGAGAGCAAACTGCGTCGCATCGAGTTTTTGGTCTCTTGAGGACTCTCTGGCAAAAACAAAGGAAGTTTCTGAAGAAAATTACTATGCATAGTATATTAAATTACTATATACATAATATAATATATTAGGTGCTAAATACATATGGCTCAAGCAGCTCACGACTTCCGGTCTTTGATCAAGTATCCTCTGGCTAGCCTATGAACATCCGTTTGAAGGCGAAATAAATTTCGTGAGTTTCGAAGTGAGAAATAAATTCGGATTAATTTTTAAATCTCTCCATTTAAATGTACAAAAAAAGTTGGCGAAAATCTATTCATACATTACAGAATGGTGGCTAAGGCTAATTTTTGTGTTAATTGCAAAGTAAATTTAATACTGTTAATTTATTAAAGTTTAAAATCGTCTTAGCAAAAAAGGAAATCAGTTGCGGGCAGTTATTGAAATTTGTAAATCCCTCTTTAATATATTACTGCATTTTCCTAACAAATGTGTATACGTGCTTATAATTGTAAAACATGAAGACATACATACATATGTATCATATGTATTAATGTATGTATCATGTAATGTTTAATCGCATTCAAAATGTGGTAATTTAATTTATGGTTTATTTGCCACAAATGTTCAGTAAACCCGTAAAACGGGATCTAGAGAGAGAGAGAGAGAGAGAGAGAAAGAAAGGGGAAAAGGCTGAGCGTGAAATGAATGGCCCGCCTGTTCAAAAGTCGAGCATATCTATACATATTTATGTATATGTGCATACGAGTAGCACACAGTAGGCTTGTTCTGAATAGTGGTTGCTCAAAATTAAAATAGTATATTTTTGATTATATAACTAGTTTCTTGATGCTTTATTAATATAAAACTATAATACTAGCTTTGTATTTTAATTCTTCTTTTTGTTACTTTTGATGCGCTAAGTACCAATCAATTTAAAATTAGGATAATAGAATGTATTCATACAGGTATATCACTGCATACTCATTCAAAACAAAAATAGTTACTTGAAAATATAACGGTCGATAAATATACATGCAATATGAAAACATATCTCTGTTATCATTTATTTTACGGGAAACTGTGCAGAATTCCGTACGCTACTACATTGGCTATCGACACTCTTTCTGCATAGCCCATTTATTACACATTTTATGACCATGTAAAATGAAATTGCAAAATGTTGTCAATGACAGCAGAAATTACAACTGTACTAATAAAAGCGATTACAGGTAAAGAGAAGTATGTAGTTTACACCCATTGACAGAAAATAGCGCAATGACCAGGGGTCGCTCATTCTTGAATATGTAGCAAAACGAGTTTGTCAGGATATGTATGTATATAATGTACATAAAAATACTAATGAATCTGAATTACTCCATATGGGACATACTTAAATATAGTCGTAGTGTGAAGGCCGTACTCTGCAAGCCGTGCACTAGGCAGGGGCTATAGCGGCAACACCAAAAGGACATTTAATTTATTATTTATTGCCTAGTGCAACACAACGAAATGGTAATACAAGACTTATTTCGTATTTTACCACTGCGCTCTGCGGAGCGTTGTTATTTCACTTCACGCTATTTGGTTACTCCTTGCGCCGCTTAAGAATGCTTTAAAGCCAAACATTTACAAATAACAACGTTTCCCAAAGAATACTAATTTTCCTAAAATCGCAGTTTTGTATGCGTATTCTTGCTCCGGTCATACTGAGAAATAGTTGACAGGCCAATAGCGAGAAATTTGATTTTATGAAACGCAGTACACTATGCGTTTAATAAAAGGTAATGCACTGCAGATTTGAGGATCATATGATATTTATTATTAAAAGATAATGTTAAACATATGCAATCATATGTATGAGCAACATATGCGTAATCATATGTATTTAAATTAATGTGCCTTTTCAGTTTTATATCTTTTTTACTGTTCAACGCGATTAACTAAATCTTCTTCTTCTTTTTCTTTACTGGCGTAGAACCCGCTTACGCGGTTATAGCCGAGTTAAGAACAGCGCCCCAGTCGATTCTTCTTTTCCCTACGTGGCGCCAATTGGATATCCGAAGCGAGGCCAAGTCCTTCTCCACTTGGTCCTTCCAAAGAGTGGAACCCCTTCCTCTTCCCGCGGCGGGTACTGCGTCGAATACTTTCAGAGCTGGAGTGTTTTCGCAGGGATAAAGAGATGTCCAACTCCTCTCTCACTTCCAGCTAAACGTCAAAACCTCCTGAACTCTAACAGGTAATCGAGTTCAGGAGGTTTAGACGTTTAGCAATTGGAAACGAGCGATGGACAGATTGAAATCTTAGCTAAAAAATATGTAAACGGAGGGAAATTTAAATACATTTCATGAAATGTTTGCAAATTTGATGCATAGTATAATTAAATTTCAGTTACAAATGATTAAAAACATTGATTTATTGAGAACTAGCAGGCCTAATTAACCTTATTAAGTACTGAAAGATTAAAAGTCAGTTGATTTAATATAGCATAAAATCATAAAAAAGAATTTAAATAGTTTCGCCATGTATTAAAAGTCCACTATGTAATAATTTGCAATCGCAATAAATGTTGGGTATTTTAATTTAAATGCCCAAAAAATCGTATTTTGTTCGATCTGGCCATAATGGAAAATGTTATAAAAAACGCTAATTTTGAAGCGCTCTCACACTGGAATAAGTTGGACATCCCTTTATTCCTGGTTTTCGTCCATCCGCACAACATGACCTAGCCAGCGTGGCCGCTGCCTTATAATTCGCTGAACTTGGTCACTGTCGCGGTATATCTCGTTCAGCTCATCGTTCCATCGAATGCGATATTCGCCGTGGCCAATGCGCAAAGGACCATAAATCTTTCGCAGAACTTTTCTTTCGAAAACTAGCAACGTCGACTCATCAATTGTTGTCATCGTCCAAGCCTCTGCACCATATAACAGGACGGGAATTATGAGTGACTTAAAGAGTTTAGTTTTTGTTCGTCGAGAGAGGATTTTGCTTCTCAATTGCCTACTCAGTCCAAAGTAACACCTGTTGGCAAGAGTTATCCTGCGTTGGATTTCCAGGCTGACATTGTTGGTGGTTTACGCTGCTTCCAAGATAGACGAAATTATATACGACTTCAAAATTATGACTGTCAAGTGTCTCAGTGACGTGAGAGCCAAGTCGCGATTGCGACGACTGTTTGTTTGATGACAGGAGATATGTCGTCTTACCTTCGTTCGCTGCCAAACCCATTTGCGTTGCTTCCTTATCAAGTCTGGATAAAGCAGAACTAACGGCGCGGGCTTAGAGGCCGATGATATCAATATCATCGCCATACGCCAGTAGCTGTACACTCTTAAAAAATATTGTACCTGCTTGATTGAGTTCTGCAGCTCTTATTATTTTCCCAGCAGCAGATTGAAGAAGTCGCATGATAGGGAGTCGCCTTGTCTGAAACCTCGTTTGGTATCGAACGGCTCGCAGAGGTCCTTCCCGATTCTGACGGAGCTTTCGGTATTGCTCAACGTCATCTTACACAGCCGTATTAGTTTTGCGGAGATACCAAATTCAGACATAGCAGCATAAAGGCAGCTCCTTTTCGCGCTGTCGAAAGCAGCTTTGAAATCGACGAATAGGTGGTGTGTGTCGATTCTCCTTTCACGTGTTTTTTCCAAGATTTGGCGCATGATGAATATCTGGTCGGTTGTTGATTTGTCAGGTCTAAAGCCACACTGATAAGGTCCAATCAATTTGTTGACAGTGGGCTTTAATCTTTCACAGAATACGTTCTATAGAAACTTATACGCGATGTTGAGGAGGCTTTTCCCACGGTAATTAACGCAGATTGTGGGGTCTACCTTCTTGTGGATTGGGCATAGCACACTTAAATTCCAATCGTTTGGCAAGTCCGACCATATTTTAGAAAGAAGCTGATGCATGCTCCTTATCAGTTTTTCGCCGCCGTGTTTGAATAGCTCGGCCGACAATCCATCGGCCCCCGCCGCTTTGTTGTCCTTCAGGCGGGTAGTTTCTATTCGAACTTCTACATGGTCGGGCAATGGAACGTCTGCTCCATCGTCATCGATTGGGGAATCGGGTTCGCCTTCTCCTGGCGTTGGGCGTTCACTGCCATTCAGCAGGCTGGAGAAGTGTTCCTTCCATAATTTAAGTATGCTTTGGGCATCGGTGACTAGACAGTCTTGAAACCTTCTGTACGCAGCCGCAATTTTTTGTAGAATTTTCGGGCGTTGCCCCTGTCGGCCAGCTTATTAAGCTCTTTATACTCACGCATGTCGGCCTCCGTTTTTTCCGTCTTTAAATGCGTCTCGCTTCCCTGTTCAACTCTCGTTATCTATCCTATCCCGCACGTGTTGTGGTCGATCGTAACGTTGCGAGGTAGGCAATCTGCTTTCTCTACGCTGCGATACGGCACTCCTCGTCATACCAGCTGTTCTTTTGCATTTTTCCAAAACCAATGGTTTCGGTTGCAGCTGTACGTAAGGAGCATGAAATGTCGTCCCACAATTCCCTTATACCGAGTAGTGTAGGAGTGCTTTCAAAGAGCAGGAGTGCAAGCCGAGTAGAAAATCGTTTGGCTTTCTGTTGTGATTGCAGCTTCTCGACGTCGAACCTTCCTTGTATTTATTGCAGTCTGGATGTATTTTCTTGTGCTGGAATCTAGTACTACAGATAACCATATTTCGGTCCCCGGCGAAGACGATCAACCTCAATCCATTTTGGGATGTTTCGTCGTGGAGGCTGAATTTACCGATCGTAGCTCCAAAGATACCTTCTTTGCCTACCCTGGCATTAAAGTTGCCAAGCGCGATTTTGACACCGTGGCGGAGGCAGCTCTCATAAGTGCGCTCCAAGCGCTCATAGAAGGCATCTTTGGTTACATCGTCTTTCTCTTCCGTCGAGGCGTGGGCGCTAATCAGCGATATGTTGAAGAACCTCGCTTTGATGCGGATTGTGGCTAGACGTTCATTCACCGGAGCGGTCAGCCTTTATTTTCACAAGGATATTAACCAGCTGGGCAGCGGTACTTTCTCAATTGAGGGACAAGACATTCCAGTTGCATGCCCTCAATTCGTAGTCCTTATTTCCTTTGCTATGGTCGTCATCAAAAGGGGGGTCACTCATCCGAGGCTTGTTGTTCCTTTTCATTGGTATGATTTTTTACGTGGCGGGTCCCAACCCCAGCGCACAACCCTGCGGAGGGAATGTTTCGCCTTCTCACTTTAGCTCGCATATGTTGACTGTTCTCATATTCCAGGTATGTTCTTAATCCGAAATTATACAGCACGTCCAACTATGCAAAATTGTTCTATTTCCGAATTGGTTATCTTACTGTTTATTTGCTCACACTATTTAAAAAACCGGATATTTATTATGCAAATATATTTTTTTATAACTGTAAGTAAAGCACAACGAGCATAATGACTAACTAGTTTCTTGGCATTCTGTTGAAATTAGCAATGCAATTAGACGAAATCAAACCATTGCTGCGTCTACAAAATGTTACTTATCGAAAAACTATAAAGCGCTATAAATGCAGAAGGCTTTGGCAATGTAAATAGAAAAATAATTAAACAAAATAAATTCATAGTAGATTGAAACCAATTGAAAACGAGAGACAAAATGAAAAAAATATTCATAATTTTTGTTTTTATATCTTTCGCATTTAAAGTTATTCTGTTCACGCTTTATCGAATAACGAATTGATAACGATCTTTTGCAAGTTAATATACCGGTATGTTTCAAATATTGGTTATTTTCAACATCTAAAACTCGAGATAGATAGTTAGAAAATGTTCAGGTTGACGATCCGAAAATATCTTCATGAAACTGTTCTTCGGCACTGGGAGAGAGGATTGGTATTGCAGATAGATATTATTGAAAAATTTCATTCTTCTTATATACTGCCATTGACGCCGCTTACGCGGTTATATATTCTTAATTTCGCTATTTGGCGCTAATTCGAGAAACCAAGTGCAGGCAGGTTCTTCTGCACTTAATCTTTCCATCAGAGTAGAGGTCTACCTCTGCTCCCACCGGCGTATACTAAATCGGAAACGTTCAAAGTTGGAGTGTTCTCTTCCATTCGGACCGCATTACATAAGGATTCTCAAACTTCCTGCTTTTCTTTTCAAATGAGATAGGCGGACAAAAAAACCACATTTTCACGAATTTTAATTCAATTTTTGCCACTTGCATGAGACAAGTTTTCGATGAATTCACGATTTTAAAAAAATACTTCGTGTCATTTAAACACTTGGCATCGTGATAATGCAGACGCTCCCATGATAAAATTCGCATACGAGTATAAACCTTTCAGGTCATAAAAATACAACTGCCAAACACACACTAGTTGACATATAGGGGATTAAACTTCACATGAACACAAAAGGTTTCAGCTCTGCAGCCTGTTTTGATCAATTTGCGCGCGAGTAAATACCAGTATCAACGACACAAGTATATGAGAAACGCTGATAAAGCCAGTTCTGCCCTAATCAAATAAACAAGAGTATCAAACACAAGACTTTGAACTCATACCACACTATACCCGAATGCAAGACATGCATAGGCCGCATAATAAGCCACAAAACATAAATATGTTATCAGCTTTACGAATAAGACATGTTCATTAAGTATGTGAATTTCTAAGAATGAAGATCAAATTCTGCAAAAGAAAATATATATTTTTTAACCATTCATAAGTATATGAGTTAACTGGGGGCTCAACCGCTCTTTGCTGGGAAAGAGAAGATCGCACAACAGGACATCAGCATCCTTAAGAATCTTCAAAGCGCATAAAGAAGGACATCTAAATCTTTAAGCTGAAATCTTTAGTAAAGAATGCCAAAATCTTTTAATCTTCCTTAACGAAGACAGAAACTCAGAAAACGAGTCAAGGAGCAAAACGGACAATGCCAAAAGGGGTCATAAATCCTTCAGATACAGTCCATACCACTCCTGAAAACTACATAATGTCCTACATTCAGACTCGTTTCTCGAAATTGGACGAAAAATGGATGTTCCAAACTACAAATTCTAGTACTAACGAAACTTCCACTCCAAAAATATACCAAGAAGCCACGATGCAATACCAGAATGTAACAGATGTACAAATCGAAGTCAAAAAGGAATTACCTATTTTCCAAGGAAACAAAGAAGATTATACGATATGGAAGTCACATGTAATAAAAGTCGTGGAACCACTCCAAGTATTCCAGAACACACCTCAATTCCACAATATCATTACAACCTTCAGAAGAAGAATCACGGGCATGCAGATATGTAACTTGAATGCAACAACACACCTCGCAACTTCTACAGTATCATGAAAACTTTGGACGCACTATATCACGACCCAAACGCACTAAATACAAGAACAAATGAAGAACTTGGCACAACAACCAACAGAAGACTTGGACATGTATTTTCAATACATATTGACACTGCACAGAAAGATGATTAAAAGTACAGTGGACCTTATAAAAACAGAAATAAATAACAAATATATTGAACAAAAGACTATACCACTATTTATTAATGGATTAAAAAATAAAAATTTGCCAACAGTCTTAGCATCTAATCAATATCAAAACTTAATGCAAACCTATACGAGTACAAGTGCTAAACAAATCGAAATACGATTACAACAAACTAGTGAAAATAAAAATCAAAGACGACCTATCGAAAGCTAAAAACAAAATTTAAATAACTTTTGGCAAAGACTAAATAATCAACATAGAATAATGCCACAAAAGACAAACCCTTTTAATTTTAATCCACCATAATGGCAAAATAATAATTTGAACCAATGGTCAAGAAACCAATATAATCAACCTACATACTAACCTCCACAAGAACGCATGGATGTTGACGAACCTCAAAGAAACAGTGGGTACAAACGAAATCACTCTAACAGAAACATCATCCCACAAAAGATACAGAAGATCAACACACACCAACAACCTGAATCTCAGCCAGAACAAACATTCAGACACATGGAAGAAGCTGGCAATACATAGAGTACTTTTTTAGGCTAAAAGATGGACTACCTTGCCATACACTCAAGAATGGTCCAACACAACGAGAAGTGAATATCATGATCGACTCAGGCGCTACAAACAACTACATATACAAAAAGTGCAGAACAGGTAAGAGTATATCAATAGATTCTGTATAGACAAAATCATTGCATGGATATTCCATCATGACTAGTAAAAAAATAATACATCTGTTAAGCCATGATTTACCATTTTTTGAACTAGAAGATACTAAAGATTTTGATATGATAATAGGGTTTTGTGGATTTAAAAAAATTAAATGTAGAAATAGATTTCACGTCACTACAATTAAAATATACAAATAAAAACAAATATCAAAAAATAAATTACACAAATGATAATTAAGATTATGAAGTGGAGATAAGAGAAATAATTAGGACAAATAATAAAACAGAACAGTTACCATTTACCACAACGATAGAAGCAACCACTAGGACAGAAAGTAATGAACCTGTTTGGACGTAACAATACCAATATCCGTATGCAGTTAACGATTTCGTTAATTCAGAAATAAAAAAAAATGATTAAAGAACAATATAATTAGTAGAAGTACTTACAATTTACCAGTTTGGACAGTACCAAAAAAGGGTCAATTCGAGTATTTAGGATTTATAATAACGATGGAGGATGGAGTCATGTGTAGAAGTTCACGCAAGTGAGGAAAGTTCTCTGATTGCCATTCACTTGGGAGTGGCCAGAAACGATTCTTTTACATATGGCTCAAGAAGCTCACGACTTCCGTTCTTTGACCAAGTATCCTCTGGGTAGACTAAGAACATCCGTTTGAGGGCGAGCTGAAGTAAGAAACATCCTCTGCAGGGTTGTGCGCTGGGTTTGGAACCCGCCACGTAAAAAAACAGACCCAATGAAAAGTAGCAATCAGCCGGGATGAGAGACCCCACTTTTGATGACGAATGGCTGGTTGATAGAGCATACTTAAACTATGAAGAAAACACTTCTGCAGTCTGCTGAATGGCAGTGAACATACAACGCCAGGAGAAGGCGAACCCGATTCCCCAATCGATGCCGATGGAGCAGACGTTCCATTACCCGACCATGAAGAAGTTCGAATAGCAATTACCCGCCTGAAGAACAACAAAGCGGCAGGGGCCGATGGATTGCCGGCCGAGCTATTCAAACACGGCGGCGAAGAACTGATAAGGAGCATGCATCAGCTTCTTTGTAAAATATGGTCGGATGAATGCATTCCCAACGACTGGAATTTAAGTATGCTATTCCCAATCCATAAAAAAGGAGACCCCACAATCTGCGCCAACTACCGTAGGAGTAGCCTCCTCAACATCGCATATAAGGTTCTATAGAGCGTATTGTGTGAAAAATTAAAGCCCACCGTCAACGATCTGGTTGGACCTTATCAGTGTAGCTTTAGACCTGACAAATCAACAACAGACCAGTTATTCACCATGCATCAAATCTTGGAAAAGATCCGTGAAAGGAGAATCGACACACACACAACCTCTTCGTCGATTTCAAAGCTGCTTTCGACAGCGCGAAAAGGAGCTGCCTTTATGCCGCCATGTCTGAATTTGGTATCCCCGCAAAACTAATACGGCTGTGTAAACTGACGTTGAGCAATACCAAAAGCTCCGTCATAATTGGAAAGGACCTCTCCGAGCCGTTCGATACCAAACGAGGTTTCAGACCCCTACTCCCTATCGTGCGATTTCTTCAATCTGCTGCTGGAGAAAATAATTCAAACTGCAGAACTCAATCAAGCAGGTACAATTTTTTATAAGAGTTTACAGCTGCTGGCGTACCTCAATGTTATTGATATCATCGGCCTCAACACCCGCGTCGTTAGTTCTGCTTTCTCCAGACTAAACAAGGAAACAAAACAAATGGGTCTGGAAGTGAACGAGGGCAAGACGAAATATCTCCTGTCATCAAACAAACAGTCGTCGCACTCGCGACTTGGCCCTCACGTCACTGTTGACAGTCATAATTTTGAAGTCGTAGATAATTTCGACTATCTTGGAACCAGCGTAAACACCACCAACAATGTCAGCATGGAAATCCAACGCAGGACAACTCTTACGAACAGGTGCTACTTCGGACTGAGGAGGCAATTGAGAAGCAAAGTCCTCTCTTGACGAACAAAAACTAAACCCTTTAAGTCGCTCATAATTTCCTTCTTGCTGTATGATGCAGAGGCTTATACGATGACAACAACTGATGAGTTGACGTTGCGAGTTTTCGAGAGAAAAGTTCTGCGAAAGATTTATGGTTCTTTGTACATTGGCCACGGCGAATATCACATTCGATGGAACGATGATATACGACGACATTGGCGTAGTTCAGCGAATTGAAAGACAGCGGCTACGCTGGCTAGGTATTGTTGTCCGGATGGACGAAAAGCACTCCAGCTCTGAAAGTATTCGACGCAGTACCCACCGGAGGAAGCAGAGGAAGAGGAAGACCTCCACTCCGTTGGAAGGACCAAGTGGGGAAGGACCTGGCCTCGCTTGGAATATCTAATTGGCGCCACGTAGCGAAAAGAAGGAACGACTGGGGCGCTGGTGTTAACTCGGCGATAATCGCGTAAGCAGTGTCTTCGCCAGTAAAGAAGAAGAATAACAAATAAAGGAACGTTAGACAAGTATCCGATACCTCAAACCCTGAAAGAATTAAGATCAGTTTTAGGTATGGCGGGATATTATAGAAAATTTATACCACGATATAGCAAAATGACAAAACCGCTAACCATACATCTACACGGAGAAAACGGTATAACAGGTAAAGAAGATGTCAGCTAAAAAAAATTTCAACCATATTTCTCAAAACCTTTTGATTTAACTACAGATGCGAGTATTTTCGGCATAGGAGGAGTTTTCTCACAAGAAAAGAAACCTATATTTTTTATATCAAGAACATTTACAAAAACAGAAGAAAATTATTGTACAACGGAAAAAGAATTATTAGCAATAGTATAGGCTATAGGAAAACTTAGGAATTATGTATACGGTATAGCAGATTTAACTATACACACTTCACTAAGCATCAGTAATTTCTGTTTCGAACAAAAATCCAAATATAAAACTAAAAAGATGGACAAATTTTATACAAGGATCTGGAGCAAAAATACTATACAAACCAGGAAATCAAAACGTGGTAGCAGATGCACTACCAAGACAAAAAATAACACTTCAACAACAGAATTGATGCACTCTACACGTAGTTCGCCCTATACACACGCAAAACAAATGATAAATTCACTTAAGAATTAAATCATATTAAAGAAAACTAAACGAAATAAAAAAGAAACACAAACGACTTTTCCAAAGTATCACAGACACAATGAATATCAAAACACTGACTATTTAACAAAAACCTTAAAAGAAATTTTTACACCTAATTTCAATAACGCGATTAAAATTGATGAACAAAAGCTATTCACAATAAAATCAAATAAGTAAACATTTTCTAAACTACTAGCTCTTTATAGCACAAAATCTAGTTGAAGACAAAATAGACAAAAACAAGCAATTGCAAATTATAACAAATACACATAACCGAGCGCATAGAAATGAAAAAAATAACGCAATGGAAATTAGACAACCATATTTTTGACCCGAAATGGTGAAAAAAATCAAAAACTTTGCACGAAACTGTTCAAATTGTTATGAATAAAAATACGAACGTAGACCAACAAAACAACTGATAGGGACACCAGCAACAATTCTAGCAGGAGAATCTATAGGTATCGATATATTCCACATAAGAAATAGAACATATATAACTAGTATTCAAAATATATATTTATTAATGAGAGAAATAACAGATAAAGTCAACACTATAACACATAATCGTACGCCAACAGCGAAATTTCGACATTCGACATCAAACCGCTCAGTTGAACGCTTGCATAGCACACTGATAGAAATCGCAGCAACATTAGCTAAACAAAATAACACCGATCCAGTTACGGAAATAAGTAAGTGGAATTATTTTTCAATAGAAAATAAAACAATTGATTGAAAAAAAAACAAAGACAAAATTTTAGATTGTCATAATAAAAGAAGAATATAAAAAGTTTATGAACCAAAAGAAATAATTTACGCACTGCCAAAATTGCGTACAAAAACTGAAGAAAAGTATTTAAAATACATAGTTATAGAAAACCGTGAGGACACAGTTTTAGTAGAGCGAGCAGGAAGACAACATGTCTTACAGATAACATTCGTAACATTCCTATTGAATTTAATAATAAACATAAAAGCATATACAGTGAACAATCTAAAAAATGAAAATTTATATTCACCGAAAATGACGAAATATGAATATACCGAATATTTATACCATTTATTTCATTTAACGACAACAGTGGAAAAATATAAACAGATAGAATATAGATCATTTCATAAACGAGAATAGAATCTCAAATTTAACAAACTATTTCACAATCAATACAAAAGAGATCAATAATTTAATTTTAGGGACTATAATAAAATTTATAACTGGGACTCCAGATCATGACGATCTTATTGAAATAAAAACACATTTAAATGAAATAATAGAAAATAATAATCAGTAAAGGGTCATTAACTCGCACTTTGAACAATTAATCTCAAAGGTTGATCCTCAATCAATCTTAACAAGCTTGGTCATATCAGAAAATTTAAAGGAATTAGAAACCCTATTTGAAACTATAAATTCTGTAAAGACAGGAAATTACTTGTCTAAATATTTAAATTTAAATGATATAAAACAAACAATAAAAAACGAAAGTTAGATATTCTAGTTTTAAATGTAATGGAATACTCCACAATAAATGTAATTAGAGTTAAGGATACAAATGTAATCATTTATAAATATCCTCTAATAACGCAAAAAAGTAAATTATTTAAAATAACATCGTTAACCTATCTACATGACAAATATATAGCTCAATGTAATATAAATAATATATGTAAAACCAACAAGGATAATGAATGTATGTATTTCCAAATTAGTGCTAAAAGAAAAAGCAAATTGTAAAACTATTGAAGAAACAAATGCAAATATCACAATAATAGATTATGGTAATATAATATTAGATAGAAAATATGAAATTAATAACGAACCATATAGGATACAATAAAGCAGATAATCCAACATGAAGGCAGAACAAAACAATTGGTGAAGTAATCAACTCCAATGAAGAAACTAAATTTACGAATATCCGGAAGTTACATAAACTACTCATTCCAATTGAAGATCACCCGATTCAAACTTTATGCTACACAATCACAACCTTTGGAGTTCTTGTCCTGATAATTTGGACACTACTCAAATTAATCAAACTACAAGTTGCTCAAGAAAGAAAGAAACTACACGAACTTCAACAAAAATGAGGGCATTTTTTTTTTATAAGAGAGAGGGGAGTTAATACCAGTATCAACGACACTTATACATAAGTATATGAGAAATGCTGATAAAGCCAGTTCTGCCCTAAACAAATAAAGAAGAGCATCAACACAAGACTCATACCACAAAATACCTGAATGCAAGACATGCATAGGCCGCATGATAAGCACTTATTTACAACAAATAATAAAATTAGACTCTAGACATAAGCCACAAAACATGAATATGTTATCAGCTTAACAATTAATATATGTATAACCTATAGCATAATACGAAAACATGTTCATTAAGTATGTGAATTTCTAAGAATAAAGATCATATTCTGCACAAGAAAATATATATTTTTTAACCACTCATAAGTACATGAATTAACTCACGCAAGAAAAATAATTTACATTTGTGTAAGCGGTGTAGACCACGATTTAACTGTTATAGCAAAACCCTTTAATATTATATAAAAATAATGTAAATTCATAATTAGCACTTCTTATATTACACTTCCTGCACATGCACAATTATTTGTCAATAACCTGAAGCTGCATTTCCGGCACATGCCGATTTTCATATAATCAACTCTTTTGAGTTTCTTAGAATTTGATTACTTTGCATCCACCAACAAACTGACAAAATATGCAATGCAGGCATAGTATTTAGTAATATACATAAATAGAATACTTACTTGAATTAAGCAGTATATTTTGGACATTTGAAGAAGAAAATAACAAAATAAAGATATGTATATTTTCTTATTTAAAAGTTTGGGCAATTTAAAAGTAGCGCCTAGGATACTGTACCCTATCTGTGTAAAGAAGAGTAAGTACGGGTAGTAAAGAAATTTTAATTTCTAATCGGTATAAAAACACTTTTAGAATAAACTAAAAATAGGCAATCAGACTAGAACATAGTATGTGCAAAAACGCTGTAAAAGACAGTTGAAAGAAACGTAATTGTGAAGAGAAAAGCTTTTCTTAAATTGACCCTGAAACAATGTGAGAACAATGTGAAGTGGTTAAGAATGTATAAAAATAATATGTAAAATTTTATGAAGTGTGAAAAATGCAAATGCAATGTTTGTTTAATAACGTAAAAATGCAATTACTACGAACGAACTTCAAAGCAAATGAAAAAAATTCAATAGAAAACATTTTGAACAAAATAAATATCTGACAGCTAAATAATTGTACTAGGCTTGGTAAAGAGAAAAACGCTATCAAATAATGTACTTTGGACTGGGAAAATAACAGAGTTCAAATAAAATTAAAATTGTATCTTGTGGAAGTTGTAAAGAACGCACTCCAGGACACCCCTCAACTCCAGGCCATCCCTCAACTCCCGGACATCTCTCAACTCCAGGAAATCGAAGACTTCGAATAGCATAAGGTATTTACTAATAAACAGTAATAGAAATTAATAGAAGAATAACTGACTTCGTTAGAAAAATTAAAAAGTTCAAAGTATTAAAAAAGAGAAGAAAAAAATTATTAAAAATTAAAATAAATAAAATGGCTCAAATCGATTCGATCACCTTAAATATTCTGAAATTTATCCGAATTCAACGGCGAAAACAGAGACCTGCAAACATTTTTAAAGTTAATAGATAGGGTACAGCCAATGCTAAAGACATATGATGAACTTTCACAAAATTTGTTTTCCGACTTAATTTTTATACTCTCGCAAAAAAGTTGCTAAAGAGAGTATTAAAGTTTTGTTCACATAACGGTTCTTTTGTAGGTCCTAAAACTAAAAGAGTCCGATATAGGGTTATATATACCAAAGTGATCAGGGTGACGAGTAGAGTTGAAATCCGAATGTCTGTCTGTCAGTCCGTCCGTCCGTCCGTCCGTGCAATCTGTAACTTTTGGGAAGTAAAAAAATTGAAGGGTAAAACCCCCGCCACGCCCACAAAATGGCGAAAACTGAAAACTAATACAGTGTCATAACTAAGGGCCATAAATAAAAATATTAGAGTGAAATTTGGCACAAAGGATCGTATTAGGGAGGGGCATATTTGGACGTAATTTTTTTGGAACAGTGGGCGTGACCCCGCCCCCTACTAAGTTTTTTGTACATATCTCGGAAACTACTATAGCTATGCCAACCAAACTCTATAGAGTCATTTCTGTCAGACATTTCCATATACATTTCAAAAATGGAAGAAATCGGATAATAACCATGCCCACCACCTATACAAAAGTTATGTTGAAAATCACTAAAAGTGCGTTAACCGACTAACCAAAAACGTCAGAAACACTAAATTTTACGTAAGAAATGGCAGAAGAAAGCTGTACCCAGGCTTTTTGTAAAAATTGAAAATGGGCATGGCGTCGCCCACTTATGGACCAAAAACCATATCTCAGGAACTACTAATCTAATTAATTTTACAGCAAAATAAAAAAATATGTAAATGACGGATAATGAAATCTCGATTATCACTTTATCATGCGAGAGTATAAAATGTTCGGTCAGACCCGAACTTAGCCCTTCCTTACTTGTTTAATTGTAAGTTAAAAGGCAAAGCAAGGGAGATCATTGAAATAAATTGCTAAGCTATATCTTGGAACAAAATCATGGAAGTTCTCCAAAATAATTTTGATGATCGACTAAGTTGCGATGAACTTTTCGATTCACTAAGTGCAATTACATTTAAAACGACAAGTCTGGACTCTTTTGAAACGATAAAGGAAAACTTAGACGCCTCAACAATAAAACTTTATTCGTCCTCGGGCAAGACGTAGCAGCTGCAAATGCTGTAGCTCAAAATAATTTCCGCACAACTCTATATATTTTTAAATATAAAATCCCCGATCCTATGAAGACCATTATAGCATGTAGAAATCCAATCATTTTAGAAGGTGCAATGAACATCCTATTTCAACCTGGGTATGCTCACCTCCGACTAGAAAACCAACAATTTTTAATACAAAACAAAAATGAACCAAACTGACTCAAAAGAAAAAAACATCTAAACCAACATTTACAAGCATAATTAATAACAACAAAACTCCAATTACAACCACAATAATTCTAACCACAATCGCCACAAGGAAAATAATCAACAAAATCCTAATCAGAATTTCAATAAGCAAAACCTTAACAACAAAAAGTTGATCCACAACAAAATTTTGCAACCAAAAACGAAAATTACAATCGTTTTCCATTACCTGAGCCAAAGGAAATAAATGTTAATTTTCCAAATACTGGAACTAATGATTCGAATTTCAATCACAAAATTAGGACACATAAAATTAATAATTAATCCTGGCATTTGCCATCCTAAATGGATTCAGAAGATAAACTCCATCTACATAAACACATTACAGCATAAGATCTATGAAAAAGCGACAATCAAAGCTTTTGAAGAATTTGGTACAGAACTCGATGTAATCGAATTCAAATAACTAAATTTTATAATTTCTATGTTGGTTTAATAAGCAACTATTTATTAAGGCCTTTAAAAGCAAGCATAAACTATGCGGATAAAATAATAAATTTGGGAAATGCGAATTACCGCTTGTTGCCAAAAGCAAAGATACCCGCAAAATAAATAGAAGAAAACGCAATTCCAGACCTTTTTAACAATATAAAATCAAATTTATTTTTTAAGCCAGAAAGCACATCCACGCTGCTTGAGAACAACTCAAATTTCAATGTTGAAAAAAAAAATACAAACAGTTAAAGGAACTAATTAGAACTCAGAATTTTAATCTTGAAGAAAGGAATAAGCTTATGCTAATTATAAGCCAATATTCAGATATTTTCTATCAAGAAAATACTAAATTAAATTTTACATAACACACTACACTTCTAACAGCAATCATACTTCAAATGCAGATATTGAGAGATTGCATAATACAATAAATGAACACATTATACTTTTGAGAAATAGAAACGATTTTCATGATAATAGGTTTTTCTAATAACACTAGAGGACCCGTCTACGCTTCACTGTGGCTAATATAAGTAGATAATACTGCTACTACCATTTATATGATTTATATTAGTTGGATTATAACTATTAGTTAATGAGATCCAGCATTTTTGTGAAGCAACTTGTGTTAGTTTAAAAAGAAATGGAAAATTTTTTGGGGAAAATACTGTTGAATTTGAGCTCAGGGAAATCCACCGTTGAAAAGATATTTTCTAAGCTGGAAACAGGCGAAATGACCACCGAGGACAATGATGCCCGAAAGGCGAAAGCCCTGTGCAAAGTAAGTGCTTCGCAAGCTCATAATCTAACAAAAACAACGAATAACTGATTCTGTGAAGTGTTTGAGTGCTCTTTAATCGGAATAAAACCAAATTTTTGCGTCGGTTTGTGACAAAAGAAACATAGCTCCATCATTTCCCACTGGAGCCTAATCGACAGTCATTCTAGTGGACTGCATAAGATGAACCGATCCTCAGGCGTGGAAAGAGGAAAAAGTCCGCTGGAAAGGTTATGACATTAGTCTTTTGGAATCTGATTACTGAGCCAGTTATAATCTATTTCATTGCGTATTTGGTTGCAGTTCTTTTCTACTATTCCAAATACTTAGCAATTGTATTATTTTTGAGGAAGAGTGTGTTTTTAATTGTACGCATATATTCAAATGTTTCCTACAAACAGGAATTTTTAACAAATATCTATGATTTGAAATATAACTTTTTGTATTTATGAGTTCTAACATAAAAAGATGGAAAGTATCCTTACCCTGGTTCTGAACTACCTCTCCACCAATTTTCAGCCACATTCAGCTGTTCTTGAGTTATAAATGGTGTAACTAACACGACTTTCTTTTATATATGTACATAGATTATACATACACAGTACCACACAAATTAAACTATTCGGCTTTCTAAATGGAAAAATTTATGAAGACAAATAGCTGCATACAAAGATTAAATAAAACCATAAAAAACGTTGATATCCAAGAAGGACGAACTTTGTAAAATAAATTAGGGACAGTAAAAATCATAGAAAATATAGAAAAGCAAAAAAAAAAAACGTTATCTTCGGCTGCACCGAAGCTAATGTGCACTTCACAGGTGCATTTCTTTTAGTAACTATGTGTCCAGTTTGTATGGAAGCTATGTGCTATAGTAATCCGATCTAAACAATTTTGTCGGAGATTTTGTTACTATCTTAATCAGTATTGCATGTCAAATTTAGTGAAGATACCAAATGCGAAAGTTTTTTATACAAACCCTTGATTCCGTTCATTCGGTTTGTATGGCAACTATAGCTATAGTGAGCCGATCTGAACAATTTCTTCCAAAATTCCATTATTTCTATAAACAATAACTCATACTAATTTCGTGAAGATATCGTCAAATGAGGAAGTTTCCCATGCAAGCATTTGATTCCGATCATTCAGTTTGTATGGAAGCTATATGTTATAGTGGTCCGATATCGGCAGTTCCGAAAAATGAGCAGCTTTTTGAAGAGAAAATGACGTTTGCAAAATTTCAAAACGATATCTTAAAAACTGAGGGACTAGTTCGAATATATACGGACGGACAGACAGACGGGCATGGCTATGTCGACTCAGCTCAACATACTGATCATTTATATGTATACTTTAAAGGGATTCCGACGCTAACTTCTGGGTGTTACAAACTTCGTGACAAACTTAATATACCCTGTTCAGTGTGTAAATATCAAGATAAATATATTTCTCAGGACGAAGTAACATATATAGAGCAAATTTACCGAATAAACAATGACATCTCACTTTAACTTGACCATATCGACGACATTGGATAAATAATATTCTCTAGCAAGCTGGGAATAATTCCAATGAACATTTTAACAAACACGAACTTGACTTAGTAGATGACCTTGACAGCTACAGAAATAACAAAAAAAAAAATATATATATATTAATAATCCTCGCCTTTCAGGACAATAATATTATAATAATTCTTCAGATTCCACAATGTTCAAAAGAAATACTATGGAAAATTACATTTGAACCAATACCCATTGTAAGGAATAAATCAATTATACTAAACACTTACGAAATATTAGATTCCAAAAATATTATTTCTAATGTTAACTTTAAAGACAATCTAAAGAAAAATTTAATTACAGAAGGAAGCATACTGCGATACGCAAACCCTGGAAGAATCAACCGCAGTTGAAGTTTTTTCTGGTTGGCTAATAAATTCAGCCTCTACGAGTAAACATCACGAAATGGGTTGAGGCTGATCGACTTCGCCGGGGCCCGAAATATGGTTATTTGTAATATCAGGTTCCAGCATAGAAAAATTCATCAAGCTACCTGGTTGTCTTCGAATCGAAAAACCACCAACCAGATCGATCATGTTGTGATCGACGGAAGACTCGTCTCCAGTATATTAGATGTGCGTCCGCTCCGAAGTCCTTACATCGACTAGGACCACTATATTGTTGCAGCCAAGATTCGCACTCGCCTCTGTGCAGCAAAAAATGCACGACAACAAACACAAGGAAGGTTCGACGTTGATAAGCTCCAATAACAACAGACAACCGAACGATTTTCTACTCGACTTGCACTCCTGCTCTCGTCAACAACTCGGTATAAGGGAACTGTGGGACGGCATTTCAAGCTACTCACGTTCAGCTGGAAACAAAACCATTGGTTTTCAGAAAAATTAAAAGAACAGTTGGTACGATGAGGAGTGCCGTGCCGCAGTGGAGAAAAAACATGCTGCCTACCACCTAACGATCGATCACAACACGTGCGGTATAAATGCAGAGAGATGAAGAGGGAAGCGAGGCGGATTTGCAGACAGAAAAATAGAGAAGCTGGCCGACAGGGGAAATGCTCGAAATTTCTACAAAAATATGCGGCGACGAAGAGAAGGTTTCAAGAACAGAACATTCGCTTGTAGTACCCAAGGGGTGATCTAGTCACCGATCCTCAAAGCATACTAAAATTATGGAGGGAACACTTCTCCAGCCTGCTGAATGGCAGAGAAAGTATAACACCAGGAGAAGGCGAACCCGACTCCCAAGACGATGGAGCAGATGTTCCATTGCCCGACTATGTAGAAGTGCGAATAGCAATTGCCCGTCTAAAGAATAACAAAGCAGCGCAGGCCGATGGGTAGCCGGCCGAGCTATTCAAACACGGCGGCAAAGAACTGATAAAGAGCATGCATCAGCTTTGTAAAATATGGTCAGACGAAAGCATGCCCAACGATTGGAATTTAAGTATGCTCTGCCCAATCCACAAGATGGTAGACCCCACAATCTGCGCTAACTACCATGGGATAAGCCTCCTTAACATCGCATAGAAAGTTCTATCGCGCGTATTGTGTGAAAGATTAAAGCCCACCGTCAACAAACTAATTGGACCTTATCAGTGTGGCTTCAGACCTGGAAAATCAACAACCGACAAGATACTCACCATGCGCCAAGGCTTGGAAAATTCCCGTGAAAGGAGAATCGACACACACCACCTATTCGGCGATTTTAAAGCTGCTTTCGACAGCGCGAAAAGGAGCTGCCTTTATGCCGTCATGTCTGAATTTGGTATCCCCGCAAAACTAATACGGCTGTGTAAACTGACGTTGAGCAATACCAAAAGCTCCGTCAGGATTGGGAAGAACCTCTCCGAGCCGTTCGATACCAAACGAGGTTTTATACAAGGCGACTACCTATCGTGCGACTTCTTCAACCTCCTGCTGGAGAAAATAATTCGAGCTGCAAAACTTAATCGATCAGGTACCATCTTTTATTAGAGTGTAAAGCTGCAGGCATACGCCTCACACCCGCGCAGTTCTACTTCTCCGGAGGAAGCAAAGCAAATGGTAGTGAACGAGGACAAAACGAAATATCTCCTGTCATCAAACAAACAATCGATCGCGACTAGGCTCCCGCGACACTGTTGTCATAACTTCGAAGTTGTAGATAATTTCGTCTATCTTGGAACCAGCATTATCAGCAACAACTATGTCAGCACCGAAATCCAATGCAAAATAACTCTTGCCAACTTGCTACTTTGGACTGAGTAGGCAATTGAGAAGAAAAGTCCTCTCTCGACAAACATCTGATTAGGTGGCCTTAGGAGTTTTCGAGAGAAAGGTTATGCGACGATATTGACATAGTTGAGCGAATCAAGTACCCACCAGAGGAAGAGGAAGGCCTCCACTTCTTTGGAAAGACCAGGTGGAGAAGGACCTGGCTTCGCTTGGTATTTCCAATTGGCACCACGTTGCGAAAGGAAGAAACGACTATAAAGAAGAAGAAGATTCTAATATTTAAAAGCTTCTATTTCAAAGATGAATATAATCGTAACAAAATTAGTATTAAAATTAACGGAAATTCTTTAATCAAATTCGAAAATTGTGAAATTAACACAAGCAATAAAACATTCAAAAATGTTTAATTAAAATTTTACGATCAATTTGTTTTACCTAATGTTATAACAAAACTTAAGGAAAAATCAGATAATTCTCCTAATTTGAAATTAGAATAATTATGTACATATGTATGTTTAGAACAGAACAAAAAATTTAGGAAAATACAACATCAGAATGTCATCGGTCAAGTGGGGCGAGTTTAACGCATTTGGTATGCTTCAAATACAAGTAGTTGCAATGATTTCAAATGGAGCAATGTTCAAATGGTTCCAAATAGTTTCTTTTTAAATAACAATATGTAAGGCAATAGGCATTTATAAATAATTACTTTATTGATTTTTACTTACCGCAGTATGTCCTTCCACTTTCCTGGCTGATCGAAGAATAAGCTCAAACATGATACGCAGTGGCATACATGTATGCACACATTTAATTGCATTTACCGTGCAGATCAGCTAGGACAGAGGGAAAACATACTGCAGCTTACAAATAACAAGTATATAAGCCCAAATAACTAATTAGAGTTTGCGCCTACCTGCTTATGCTTATGCGAAGAAAGGGAAATGCCAAATACACAAATCGCACAAACAAGTAAGCAGAACGCTGGCTAAGGGTGCAAAGTGCCCAAGTCCATTTTTTGAAATTTTTCAGGAAAGACGAAAAACATTTTAAATATTATTTTTGTTAATATTTTTTAAAGCTGTATAACACAATGTCTTTTTATATTCGTAATTGATGACTCAAATACAATTTTAATTTGAAATAAGCATAAGACACTTGTTTATGCCTATTTTTGGGACTTAGCCCATTTTCTGCAATAGAGTTTTATTTTTGTAATGGACTTAGCTCTTTTTATTGTTAAACACTTTTGTATTTTCTCTTCGAATGAAAAGAAAACACCACAAGTTTTATTTAAAGTTCATAGAAACTTTAATTGTTTAATCAAGTTTAATTATATTTCACTTTCTTTTTTAAATTTTTTAAAACTAAAAAAAAAATATATCCTAAATATACAAAAATCAGTCATATGTTCCAGTTATCAAAATCTTAAACACTTATTATTTAAAATAAAGAACAAATCATTGTCAAAATAAAAAAAAAAAAAATCACTCATACATATGTTCCAGTTATCATATCTTAAGCACTAATTATTCAAAATAAAAACAATTCATTCGTGTGGCAACTCGACGTAAAATTTATGGTAGTCTTTTGGCAATGTTACTTTTAAAGATTGTAAGTCTTCATATTTCCTTTTTGAAATAAGCCTTTTTGATGGTAAAGTTGATCCAGGTTGGACCACATTAATGGGGCTAAATGCATACATTTGCGCTGTGGAAGAATTTTCCATTCATGCGGAAATCTTAATTTAAAAAATATCTGTCACTTTCGAATCACCTGTATGACGACCAGGACGTATGGCTTAAAAAAACGATACATTTTTAAACGATTTGAAAAATCATATGGTTCTGGTTTCTCCCGCGCACCTTTACACAAACCAATATAGTCGGCTGGTACATAAATGTCTTTATTTTTTAATGCACGTTCCACTACAGAATGTACGCTTTCATTTGCGTATGACCTATTTCAAGTATTTTCTGCTCAATCGTAATTTTATTATTTATCGTTGTATTAAGCAAAGCGTTTGACATAGTACAATTACGGTTTTGGTATGTACACCCGTCACTGTAAAAAATAATGTTAACCGGGTTATTTTTGTTTTCCAAATTATGCAGAATATTTTTTTCAATGAAATAAGTCCAAATACTAGCGAATTCATCAGCAGTTAATCCGCCTTCGACCTCGTGCCGTAAAAAGCAGTACGCTTTTTGATTTTTCAAATTATAAAATACTAAGTTATGAACTTGCAACTTAGAGCGGTAATAAAATGTACTGACATTTGATTTCGGTGACATTAAAACAGCTTGAAGATCAGCTGTAAATACGAATTGCGCGGCATTTTTATCTTTGGTTTTTTCTTCTCTGGCTTCTTTCTTCTTTTCCTGATGGAGCAAGTAATCTTCCTCTGAAATATTTCCGACACGATAACGCGCGCAAATATCGCACTGATCTTTTCTCGGCGCATACAAAGATAATTTTTTGTTTTCAAAATTGTCATTCAAAACTGTCATAGAAAGAGGTTGCTTTTCGTGTTCAGTACACCAATTATTTTTATAGAAATCATAAAGCTTTGTCTTAGACTGCCATTCTGATAAAAGATATTTTTTTGTGGTTGTAGCTCTACAATAACGAGATTCTGTGGCTGGAAGACTGTCGAAAAACATACTTAGTTCTTACTGCAGTACATTTTGGGTAGCCATTCCTCGTTTGTGTTTGTTTGAATTGGATACAGAAAAAGGCGTTTTCAACCATTTCAAAACAGTTTTTCCGCTTATGCCCAATGTGTTTAAGAAGAGAGTGCGACACACACGCAAAATTGTATTATTGGCTTTAAGGCGATACTGCAGTGTTTGACTTCTCTTGGATGCGTTTTCTATGCGACGATTTCGAGGTCTTTTAGTTTGAATACACTCTATCAAAGTATTAACGTAATTTGTTTTTTTGTTTCCAACACATTTTCCAAAATTCCTAAAATATTTGTTCTCTACATGATTCTGACAGTTGTGCGCATTTCATGATTGCAGTCTTACCTTTGTCCAAACAATTACATCTTTGCTTGAGAGTTCTAGCGTCTCTCACGTTATTATATTGCCAAACGTTATCTGTTATTTTTGCCGAGGTATTTTTTACCACTTTGGCGAAGGATTTTATTTGTTTCAGAAAAGGAGGAACTGGATTTTGTTTTTAATCTTCGGTTACGTGTTTTACTCTGCTCTGGTAACTCAAATGAATTGTCTGAACTGCTGTTAAAACCATAAGGCACTAGTCCTACAACACCATCATCTTCTTCAATTCCAAAATCAGGGCACTCTACTGCTTTCGGTTGAATATTATTATTTTTATCAGCACACATTATCTGATATAATAACAATAATTAAATATTAAATATTAAGAAGAAATAAGTAACTGCATTCACCTTCCACTTATGAGTAATTTTATAAAATAAATAAACAAACTTTGCTGAATGTTGCGCCGAATTCCTATGAAACAGCTGATGCTGTGTACGTTCAGTGGACTTAGCGCGCGCTTTTTTGACAACTACGGACTTAAGACTTTTGCCAACACTAATACCAACACTATACAACTTAAAAAAAATATCTTTTTTGTTTTTTAAACCATGTATTTTCAAATTATCTTTCGAACTGCATAAAAATCTCATTTTTGGGAAAAATGGACTTAGGCACTTTGCGCCCTTAGCCAGCGAGAAGCTTTACGGTTGGAATAATGTATACTATATAATATGAAGATCGCGACAATTTAAAGAGAGATGAGAATGAAAAATTCAACTGTAAAATAAACATAGAAACTGAATATTACAATACTTATATACGCGGGCAAGTGTTGCCAACACAGAATAAGAAATCAACGGCCATAAAAGTAAGCATAAACATGTAATATTAATTGTTTGTATAACGTTAGCAATATTTACTGCAAGTTTATACAAAATAAATAAAAAACTGTCCTTATTGCATATTTCGTCGGAGCATCAATCTAACGGTGGTGATATAGCAAAACTCTTTAATATACTTGTAATAAAAAATAATATAAATTCATAATTAGCACTTTTTAGACTACACATCCTGCACATGCACAATTATTTGTCAATAACCTGAACCTGCATTTGCGGCACATAACGATTTTCACATAATCAAGTCTTTTGAATTCTTTAGAATATAATACTTACTAGAATTAAACAGTCGAGTTCGAAGAAGAATGTAAGTAAATTTAAGGAAGAGATATTCATACATATGTACATACATATATATGTGTGTATGTAAATGCCGAAAATAAGGTACATATGTTTACATTTTATAATTGATTTCATGTTATTGCTATTACTCAAGTAATGCTGAATAATAAATTGAAAATGTCAATTTTGAGTATGAAATGTCTGTCACGAAGCGACATGAAAGGTCTACAAGTACATACATATATAAATATGGATTCACGCATACATATGCATACGTACATATATGTTAATATAAGCACTCATATGCGCAAATCAATAAATAAAGATGTATTCATCAGGATAAACCAAACCAAGAAAAGAAATCGTCTATATTCTAGAGGAAGCATTTTCCAGATTTGTCATTTATTGTTTTGCTGGTAGATATGTATGTACATACATAAAAACTTCTTTTCGAAGCTATGTTAAATAGAAAATTTTGGGATTGTTAAACTATTGATGTTAGTTG
Organism: Bactrocera correcta; assembly: GCA_027475135.1. Classification (NCBI taxonomy): domain Eukaryota; kingdom Metazoa; phylum Arthropoda; class Insecta; order Diptera; family Tephritidae; genus Bactrocera; species Bactrocera correcta. The sequence goes on from CM050326.1 coordinate 40,755,245, forward strand.
TCATGAACGAAATGGTTATTTTTTTTTAGTTTATGACATAACATAGCATATCACGATCTTGAATCTGCAATTTATAGCATGTAGCTACAGAGTATAATGGTTTGGTTCATCTAACGGTTGTTTAAACTCAAACTAATAGAGGTAGATATTGGGTTATGTACATACATACACATAAATGACCAGGATAATGAGACTAGTCGAATTCCAAGTGATTGTTGTCCGTTCGTATGTCTGTCTGTATACGCTGTAGCTTGAGTAAAAATTTAAATATCGTAATGAAACTTGGTACACGTCAGAACTAAGAACTAAATTAAGATATAAAACTTTAATTTGGCACGGGGGATCGCAATAGAAAAAGACACCTGTGGGCAAAAAATTTTGAAAATGAAGTAAAGCTACAACAACCAAATACGCCTAACGCAAATATTGTAAAAACTTCTACCGACAACGCGAAATGGCCAATATGTGAGTTATCTTAATAAAATTCAGAAAGAGTGTTTTTCTTATAACGATACATCTTTGTGATTAGAAAGAATAAAACTCGCCCTAAATTCCATATATGTAACTAACAAGCCTGTACCTGAATGTCTTACTTCGATTTTAATTCTTGCAAGAGTGTGAAAAGTTCGGTTATATCCGAATTCTGTTCTTCCTTACTTGTATCAACATATTTATTCTAAATTTAATGTGTGGGGCACAATACGAACTGTATTATATTAATGATGTCCAAATTCGGTCCATATAATTAGCGATCCTTATTCAAAGTTTCTTGCGAATCGGATTTCTTTCTCGCGATGAATATCCCGATGTTAATACTGGAAACCGCCGTTCCCTTCTAAATAAAACTTTTTCTCGTCACTAAATGTGACGGATTGCCACCCGGTGTCCCAAAAATATGTAAGTAGTTTCCCTTTTCATGTCTAGTCGTGTCTTCTGCTTTCAGGATTTGTTGGACGCGTCGAGTATTTGCTGGAAGATAATCGAATTTGAGAAGTGCTTACTTTCTTATCAACCGCGAAATGCCTGATCTGCCAACTTTCCTTTTCTTTTATTAAAAGTGGTTGACCTGTGCGAGTTGTTTAATCATAGTCCTTGTGATCCTTTAGAAAGTTTTCAATCGTATTCTTACATTACTGCATAAAAATTTATTTGAGACAGGCATTATTATTTACATTTATGCGTATATTTACCTTCTTTAATATAAATAAACAAACAGTGAACTGTTCCATATACTTATTTCTATTTAAAATTGGACCGAAAATTAAAAAAAATTTCACACCAATAGTATTTACATTTAACTTTGTTTAAAAACTGTTCATAACGTTATTTTAGGTAAGATCACTACAATAATACCCAGCAACAAAACCCGATATTGCACTAAAATCAACATACATATAATTATTTCACGCACCAGAACACAAAGGCGTGTTGCCATAGCACAAACAAATTACGAGTTTGGGCAACATAAATTAGTTCCCACAGGGTCGGCCCGAGACAATTTTCCTCCCCAGATAAATATCAAATTAAGCGGCTTTTCTCAGCGTATTTTACCATAACAACAAAATTTATAACTTTTTAGAAATAACATATACCCTTATTGCGAGTTTCAATTAACATTAATTTTCATCTATATTTCGATGACAAAAACGTTTTGGGCCAAAACTAATGTGTTGCGAATAAGTCAGTCAATTCTATTTGAACTCCCTAACATTAAGTAAGCCAAAGTTTTATTAATATTTAAATGGCTTTAAATAAGGGTTGCTATAGATTATTTAGACATTAACATTGCCGCGATTTTAATTAACTTTGGACTGGCGCAGATTACGATATCTATGGTTTGTTAAAAATGTTTTAAATTTTATAAACACCGTTTTTGTGCAAAGTGGATTGAACACATATGAGAAGCAGAATGATTCAAAAATTTAGTTTAACTCAAGAAGTACTTATATTCTTAGAAATAGTAGATTTTAATGACTTTTTATGTTCGAAACACTTCTTTTATTTCATTTTTACTGTTTCAAAATCGTAGCTTGCCTCGTCAAGTTTCGGGAGCTCTGCAATTGTTTCACATAAGCAATACATAGACAGATTTATACATACATACATACATATGTCTAATATAATAATCCACCGATTACACTCTCGTCCAAACTAAGCTATGATTTAAAAAACGTTATAATTAGTTTTTACTATTTTATTTATTAAGATAAACCAATATATGTAGGTTTATTCAATTTCGAAAAGTGTGTCAGATAAATCAAATGTGAAGGAATGAGAATTAAAATCATGGTACAAGCGACATAATGGTTCGCGTAGTTTAAAATTTTATCTACAAGACTTAAAAAGTAAGGGTGTAAACGAGTATGAGAACCACAACAGATACATTCAAGCATTTCCCTACGACTAGTGTATGGAGGTAAGTTTATCTAGAGCCCTAAGGTGAAAAACAAAAATTGTTTTTGAACAGACTCTGAATTGCAAGAATGAATTTGGTAACTAGGTTTCCATACCATGGATCCATTTTCCAATATATGGTAAGTCTAATCAAAGTTGCAAAAAGTATTTTAGTATCACACGGATCTCTAAACTCTTTAGTCTAACGGTGTACTAAACTAGAACACCCTTTGCATTCAAGACCACGGGTATCAATAATAATTAACCTTAGGGTACATAGTAACTCCAAATCAACAAAGTTAAAAACTTTCTCTTTATTCAATGGCAAATCATTTCAATCACATCAAGGAACCAAGTTGTTTACGAGGCATCTCGACAGGATAAATTTTATACCATACTAACTGTATTGCCGTGCCTATTGCATGTGAAGACTCCATATTGCTTATGGAAAGCAATATATGGAATACAAATTAGTATGTCATATACTGAAAGCAATAAGCTGTCACTTCAGCAGTTTGACAGCGCAGTTTTCATTTCTATGAAAATTTCGAAGAGGCAACACGTCCTATTTACACATGTATACCGACGGCAGTTTCATTTTGATAATATTAAATTTAGTAGAGCTTAAGATAGTTGTGCTAAATTATAAAAGTAAAGTATATTTTCAAAATAATTAAAAATTTTTTCAAACATTTAATATTTAGCTTAATATTGTTAATTTGCGGAAAAATTATACAAAATGGATTGGCGATTGAGCGAAGTCTTAAATTTAATAAACTTATGCAAGCATAAATGAAAATATCATTGCTCATATCAAATTTATTATTTTAATTGGTATATAAAATTTATGGTATAATTATCATAGTCCGAAGATATACATTTTTTTTACAAGAAACACATTTTTAGAAAAAAGTATATTTCTCCATATAATATATATTTTCATATAAATCTTTTTCATCCATATAAAACTTTAAACAGCTCAAGAGCTCAAAACATCAGCTCGAACCTACCTACCTGACGCCATTTCAAAAACGATAAATCAGCTCGAACGTATCTACCCAACGTTTTTTTCGCTAATGATTATGTTATGATAACAAATTCCCACATACAGATTTGGCAATGGCAATAGCAATAGATTTAACAGTTAGTATGCCATAAATTTTTGCCTGTCGAGACTGTTTGCAACGTACACCTTTCATTAAAGTTAATAACATTTTTGTGAATTATATTACAGAAGAGATATCGTTAATAAATAACAAGAACAGAATAGGGCCAAGATGATTACCTACCTTGCCGAACTCCTGAAGAGACTTTAACTGATTCTGGTATAAAGAAATATTGGTTGAAGGTCCAGAAGATCAAGTTCATGTTCAAAAGAGCTTTGCCAAAGGAAGTGTATAAAAAATCCATGCGATTGGGTTACCTAAAACCCTATGATACATGGTTTACAAATTCAAGTAAATTTGTTTGAGTAAATTTCCCTTTAGGAAGTCCATGTTGAGAAGAAGAAATTGACGGAAACATCGAAAAGGTTATATGGTCTGCAATGGTAGTTTCAAAAAGTTTAGGTATAACTGTTATTTTTCAATTATGACCTTTTTCGATTATGACCTTCTTCTTTTCTTAACTGGCGTAGACACCGCCTACGCGATTGTAGCCGAGTTAACAACAGCGTGCCAGTCGCTTCTTCTTTTCGCTACGTGGTGCCAATTGGATATTCCAAGCGAAGCTAGGTCCTTCTCCACTTGATCCTTCCGACGGAATGGAAGTCTTCCTCTTTCTCTGCTTCCCGCGGCGGGTACTGCGTCGAATACTTTCAGAGCTGGAGTGTTTTCGTCCTTCCGAACAACATGACCTAGCCAGCGTGGCCGCTGTCTTTTAATTCGCTGAACTATGTTGATGTCGTCGTATATCTCGTACAGCTCATCGTTCCATCGAATGCGATATTCGCCGTGGCTAACGCGCAAAGGACCATAAATGGAGGATGGAGTCATGTGTAGAAGTTTACGCAAGTGATGAAAGTTCTCTGATCGCCATTCACTTGTGAGTGGCCAGACACGATTCTTTTACCTATGGCTCCAGCAGCTCACGACTTCCGGTCACTGACCAAATATCCTCTGGGTAGCCTAAGAACATCCGTTTGAAGGCGAGCTAAAGCGAGAGGGCGAAACATCCCCTACATAGGGTTGTGCGTTGGGTTTGGGACCCGCCACTTAAAAAATAAACACCCCCAATGAAAAGGAACAATTATGACCTAAATCCAATTTTATGCAAAGGGATTATAAATGAATGTTTCCCTATACGTACGTATTGCAGGAAATGTACCTTGCTTAATAGATGAATTAAATATCCTTGTTCAAAAGCAAGTAGATGTATTTGGCACTATTTCTCCGGAAGCATGAACTTAAGTTAGACGCCTTCCTCAAGAATAAATGGAACGTTAAAAGCAGTATTCGAACAATGCACGATAGCCAAAAATTTTGGTAGAATTAGTTTTCTAGTTTGACTTGAAAAATTCTGAAAACCTATTGGAAGTAATGAAATTTTCAAATGACATGATAGATTTGTATTTCATCGCCGACGGACATTTGGAAATTCTACATTCCAAGTTAAGGAAATATACATATATATAACGAAACAATAATAACTTATTCAATTAATCGATGCAGAGCAGAATTTTCATAATGGTCGCCAAGTTTTTTAATTCTTTACATCTTGTTAATTTACATAACATAAAGACAAAATAACTGATTAAAATATTTTAAAAGTATAAATAATAATCTTTGTACCCATTTTCCGTTTTATATTATTATTTCTCCAAATATACGCAAATATATTGACCTCATTGTCCTCAACAAACGTGCCGTTAGTTCTATTTTCTCATGACTTGATAAGGAAGCGAAGCGAATGGGTCTGGTTGTGAACACCGATGATTTTTTGGCGATGTCAATAATACCGAATTTCAAAACTTCAACCAAAGTTGGGTCGAAAACCGTAATAAGGGCTATAATTATTTTAAAATAGTATTATAAATACCAGCACAATAAAAAAAGTTAACTATTTATATATTTTCTTCCCTTAATTTGAAAAATCAGATTCCAATCTTATTTTCATCTGATAATCATCTGTCTTTCTTGATTGTACAGCGTAGTTAGATTTCAATTAGAGAAACTGTACATTTCACTAGCTACGGACACAGGATGTGTTAGAAACACTAGTGTTGTCGTAATTAAATTTTGAACGATATTTAATAATTCCTTTGAGCAAATTTAACATAAAATGTGCAGTAGAGTGCTGTTATGAGCAATAATATTAATAACATTTCTAATTTCTTACAGTGTTCAACGGAGGCTGCATATGTAGAACTTTACAGCTGATCAATATTAAATAGATATCCAAAAGTTTTAGCAACTTCTTTCAACTGATCATATCTTTCACCAATTGAAGACATTGCAATATCAATAATGTCAAAACAGAAATTATTTTTAAAATTTCCCGCTCTTTTGAAATTTTTCCTCGATAAGGTTTGCCATTTCATCATAGAAAGATATACACGATCCAATAATGAGCTAAAATTATAAAAATTTACTACCGAAATTCGGAGTCAGTGGCCTTAACTTTAAGAGTGCCACGTCCACTTTATGGTCGTCAGAATCATCCTGCCATATAAAAATTGAGCGTCTAGTAGAAAAATTTGAATCCACAAGCACAGTAAAAAATGTTCCGTGCCCGCAGTGTCGAGAATGCAAGCAAACCACACGTACTCCATGGGTCATCATTGTATCCCGAAAAAATTACGGTTTGGTACTTCTCTCGTGATGATCAAGACCCGCACTTTACTGTGAATGGGAATTGCTCCGCTCAATGATACTGAATATTTTTGACCTGGATTGGATGCTATGAACTTGAGCAATTAGTGGCTCCAACAGGACGGCGCCAAAAGCTACACAGCGATTGTCACAATCTATTTTTTAAAAACCAAGGTTGGTGAACGTGTTATCTCACGATATGGTCCCGTCAATTGGCCGCATCGGTGGTGCGATTTGACGTCGTTAGACTGTTTCTTATGGCGCTACGTCAAGTTAATGATCTCTGCCAACAAGCCAGCGACGACTGATGAACTTCGTACGAATGTCGAACATGAAATTGCTACATTATCGGCCAATTTATGCTTAAAAACCGGCGAAAATTGAGTTCAGAGTCTGGTCTTCTGCAAGCGTGGCCGTGATGGCCAGTTCCATGAATAATGGCATCGAATGTACTTTCACAAGAATAAAGAATTTACATAATTGATATCCTAAACCATTTTTGTTTTATTTAATTTTTGTAGCGATCTTATTGAAAAACCCGGTATTATATATTATAAAAAATAAGGTAATATTACTTATTATTTTTTTAATAAAAAATATAAACAAAATATGTAAAGAAAGTTTGCAAAAATGTTCCCTCAAAATCCCATATGTACATAAAAGAGATAAACAATTTTTCGTATTCCCAGCGCTTGATGTACACTATGTCCAAATGATTTCTGTATTTCCATATTGTGATATAAGCAGTTTCCCAATTCATTGACTTTGTACGAAGTGAGTGCAAAAAATAAGAGTTAGTCCAATTATAAATTTACTTTCTTATGTAGATAAATGAAGTAAGATGAAATTTTAGCTGGTTACTTTGTCTTTAGCAGCCGCTAAGGTTGGACTGTTTATATGAACTTGTTGATTTTCGTTTGTTAAAATAAATGGATCAAAGAACTTGTTCGTGACTTCTCGCCCAAAAATAATACTGTAACGATGCCCCAGCCTCTATAGTCTTAGACATGGCTCCACGTGACTTTTTCTTATTTCCAAAATAAAGATAATCTTAAGGTCTGTCGCTTTAAATTTCTGTATAACATTTAAAGCGCATCACTCAACGATATAAAGACTATTCCAAAAATCGAGCTTCAGAAGTAATTCTACGATTGGAAGAATGGGAACTATTTTGAAGCCCACAAATTAATGTAGACAATGAACAATCAATGATATGTAGGATTACCAGATCGGTCCAGCGAAAAATCAGTAAGTCTCCATCAAAAAAGCAAAACAAAAACAAAGTAAAAAGAAAAGGAGCAGGGTACAGATAGATCACAAATTCCAGCGTCTCAAATAGGTAGAATTTAATTATCTTCCAGCATCGTCATACTTATGGAAATCGTTGAATGACATGTTCTATAATTATATTTAGTGACAATCATGTTGCGAACATTTTCAACAAGGAGACGATTGCGTTCATCACTCCATTGGCTATTGATGAGAGAGAAAATTTTTTCACAGTTAGCATTATGTCCGGGAATAGAAAAAAAGTACTGCGCAACTTTCAAAAATCGAAAAAAATGGATAAATTTGCGAAAAAAGGCGTTTGCGCAGAAAATCAGCGCACTTCATTGAAAAATCAGTATCTCAGTACGGAGGTCTAAAAATCAGTACACCTACTGATAAAATCAGTATTCTTAAAAAAAACAGAAAACACGCACACTAATTGTTAAGGAAACTCAAATGTTTTTAATTTAAAGTGAATTACAGTTGATACAATTAAGTTCTGAATATAACATCATTTAAATGGCCTCCACGGCTTATTTTGAAAGAAAGAACTGGTTTCCGAGTACTTTTTCCACTAAATCAAGTCGTATGACCTGAATATCACATTCAATATTGACTTCTAATGCTTGAGGAGAGTCTGGTTTATAGATAATCTAATGGTGTTAAATCACAATTTCTTGGAGACTGTTAAATTTTCTTGAAGTAATCGTATCTCGAAACTTTTCTCGCAATAATTCGATTGTTGTCTGGGACGTAGCCCGTGTTGTTGGAACCAGATGTTGTCAGGATCAACTTCTTCCAATTGCCGTCATAAAAAAAGTTGGTTATCACCGATATATGCCTCTCTCCATTAACAGTAACGGGGTCACCAACTTCATTTCGAAAAAAGTGCGGACCGATAATTCCACCAGACCAAAAACTACTTCAAACTATCAATTTAAGGGAAGGTAATGGTTGTTCATGAATGACTTATAGATTTTCTTCTCACCTGCTTCGACTGCTTTGTTTATTTAACGCACCATTATTGATTAATTATAATTATTTTTATTATTTTCTTAGTCGAACAATTTTCTGCAAAAATGTATCAATTAGTTTCGCAAAAAAAAATTAATTGCAAAAAGTACGAAAACCCCATATTATTTAAATGGGAAATAAATCGTCGTTTCGGCACAGGTTATTATAAATATTAAGAGCTCATAGGGGTTTCATAATTTTTTTTTAGGGCATTTACTAAAAATTTGTATGGCGCTGCAGATTTAAAACTACATTGGGGAAATAACGGACACCCTAATACAGTATAGCCAGTGGAAACAACGCAACAAAATTAACATTGACTAGTTTTTTCTCAACTTTCGTCAGTGATCCGTTTGTGAGAACATTGCTCTATGCGGAAATACCTTGATACTATGCAGGGAATGCAATCGTCGAAGAAATAAATACGCAGAAAGCAAGACCAACCAGTAGATTGACATCCAGGTGTCTTATCAACTAATGCATTCGAAAGAATTTACACAATCCACCGAAAAACGACGATTATTTCTACCTTCGGTTGCTATTGATTAATGTACGCGGTTCAACTTTATTTGAGTCATTGCTTACTGTGAATGGTTCGATGTGTTCAAGTTTTGGACTAGTAAACCAGCAATTACAACTGCTGGAACACGTTAATCACTGGAATGAAAATAAAGTCCGCATACTTTTCGATAAAAACAACGACATTGCCAAAGACATTTCACATCGTCTTCGCTAAAAATTGGAAATGGTGCAATTTCGGTTGATATTTCCGGTGGTTCGATATCAATTCCATCTTCCCTTTATCAATTCACGAAAGATGAACTCATCACAAATGTTCGGACATTCGCCAAATTATCGTAACTACGATTCCTTAAGTGCACGCGCAATGCTAGCTGCCGAAAATACCGATGTTGTTGACTTAAACTGGGAGATTCAAAGTCAAATTCCGGGAGACTTGTGCTCAAATCGATCGATCGTCTTGACAATGAAGTCGACGCCGTGAATTATCCAATGATATTTCTAAATTCTTTGGACAGACTTGGTATGCCACCGCATCATTTGCGTCTCAAAGTAGGATCCGTCGTTATTATGTTGCGCAATCTTCATGCGCCGAAACTGTGCAATGGAACCCGACTGATTGTGATGCGCCTATCGAATACAAGGGGGAGAATGATTGATTCTACGAGTTCCTATGAGTTCTAACGATTTCCCATTTCAGTTCAAACGTATTCCGTTTCCAGTGAAAATTGCATTTGAGATGACAAACAACAGGACCTAAAGATAGTCGCATAGTGTGAGGCATAAATTTGTAAATGCTATGCGCACACGGCCGTGGCGTGCTCACGAGTTTGAAAACCGTCTTTTCTGTATACCGGAACAGAAACCAAAAAATGTTGTTTATAAAGCTGCGTTACATTGAAAAAAAAAACACCAAAAATGAAATGATAATATAACTTTCTTTTCATTTCAAAATGCATAATTTCACGCAGGACAACGGCTAATAAAACCAAATTTCCGAGCATAATGTAAATTTTCATTTGAAACCGAGAGTTATTTCAACACGAAAAAGAAACATCGAATCGCATAGCAGCGTAACAGTTCGAACAAGAAAACAAAGCATGGCCTTCGTCTTTCCTCGTCGTTCTCTCACCTTCAAATACCGGTTTGAGAGCCTAAAAGTGTTTTCATTTAAACATAGTCTTACATACAAAAGACATAAGATAAAAATCATATTTCTGAAAATATTGTAAATACTCTTTTGAAACTGACCGCAATTACAATTATGCAACAAATTCCAAAAGAATAAAATGCGTGTTGCCCCGCCACGAGCGATTCTATGCTATTTAGGTTGTCATTTGGATTAACTTTGACCAAGACATCCCATCGTCTCAAAATCGTTCATTGAGTGTTCCAATATGTTCGAGGCAGTCGGTGAAAAGGTACCATGAAATAAAAGCAATTGTTTTTCAACCCATGGGTAAATACAGAAATATATAAAATGCTGAACATTTAAACACACCACAAATCGTTCCAAATAGGGTATTGTAAACAACCCAGAATGAAATAAGAAATGAGAGTTAAAATGAATTCTATATCTTTTAAGTTTAATTTTCTAGTTTAAACATATGTATGTACATTCGCTCGTATATGTACATATGTCTGCGTACACCCCAAACAATTTTGGGGTGAAACTTTCAACCCGAATTGTTCGGTCATTTATAAATATATTTCTTAAATAATTTTCCAACAACGTACTACATCTTAGTCTTAATTTTTAAATTAATTCTACGAAAAAATGTCACTCAAAAGTTTCCGTACAATTTTTTGCTGCGTGGAATGCAAAATAGTGCGACTACCGATAGGTTGTTTTAGTATTAATTTTTTCCACAATGTCTAACAAAAATATTATATACTTTTGCTTTCATAATAACATGGAACAGAAGAGCAAAGAGCAGAAAATAATTCAAAAACATTTCTTATAATGAAAATCTTATAGAGAAATGGGAGATCTAGTTCGAAGAATCTACTCCACTATCCAAAAAGTAAGCATTTACCAAAGGCTCGATCTGACAGCTCACTCAAGACAGCTTCAGGAGAACTTTTCCTAATCGGTTCCGAAGTATTTCGTCTCATAAAAAACTGGATTGCTACAGCAGAGATGCACGTAATAAGCCCATGATTCCAGAAGTCAATAGGCAAAAGCGCCTATTCATTACAAATGAATCTTAAAGCCAACAGACTTCTGACATCATGTTACATTCTCAGACGAGTGTAAACTCTGTGTGTTTGGAATCAAAAAAAGTTTTGGAATGGAAGAAAAACGGAGAAGCATTTAAAAATGAAAAGGTAGCCGTCACGCTAAAACATCGAAGAGGCGGCATAATGGTGTGAGGTTGTATGGCAGCAAGTGGCGTAGGAAATCTGATTTTTATAGAGACAGTTATGGATTAGAGTAGATACAACAACAATAAAAAACAACGCTTTCTTTGCTGTATAATCTGCTGCGAACATCTCCTCAGAGTCCTGATCTCAACCCTAAAGAGCACTTGTGGGATCTCCTCAAGCAAAAAATAAGGAAGTACACAATAACATAAAAATTGCGACAGGATTTCATTGTGAATTTTAAGCCAAAAAAACTGAGTGCAATTAATTTAATTGCAAGTTAATACCAACTGTACGCAGGCTGTTGCGTGCACATTTTTTCGTGGAGCTAATTATAAAATTCAAACTGATATATGCGTTTGTGAAAAATTCTGGAAAAAGTACATTTTTAAAAAGAATGAATACTACTACTACTGAACCGATTTTAGTAAAATTTAGCACACTGTGCCTAGTTCGAACCAACTTCAAAGATAGGATAGCTAAGACAATTCATACATAAAGAATACAGTAAAAGCCGTCTTAAATGGATGCCCTATTAAGCGGGCATCTCCATTAACCATGGACATTGTTGATATGTATTAAGTACAATCTATTAAGCGGACAACTCTATTAACTGATCAGAAACGCTGGTAACCAGACATTGAGAAAGCAGCCTTAATTTCTTTATTATGAAATTTATTGGTATAAACATATTCAAAACTAGAGTACAGTTGTACAATCCCTTGGATTCTTATTACCGACAAAAACATTTCGCCTTTATTCGTAAATAAAATTTTCACTGTATTGAATATTGCAGAATGTATACCACAGCAATGCGTGGCTGGATCCCCTAGTATATGTACATATGTATGTATATAAATGGCTGAACAATTTGCTTTGATAGTTGCATTAAAATTTTTTTTGGGTGAACGCAGATACTTATATGCGAACGAGTCCTGTACTTTTATGGGCATTCATACGTAAATAAACATTTACTGCGGGCTCACATAGATTGCATTACATATTGCAAGCTATTGGAATAGCAATTGTCTAGCAGGCGTTTGTAAAAAACGCAATTGCACTTTGGAATTATATGTATGTCGCCACTGCTGGGAACTGGTGTCATGCTTGGATGTACGGCTAACTTAGCGAGCGCAATAATACAGTCAAAGCGGAATTTCGAAGGAGGATGACATTTGGTACAACATCGCCCACTAACAAGTGTCATTACAGAAGGACGGTGTGAATATATTTACATTCATATCTGGTTTACTAAGTTCTTGAGCATGATTCGGGCCATGAGTTTGGTTTAGGGCGTGATGGTACACATGTTTTTAATGTACGTAATTAAAGAATGAAGTGTTCTATAAGATTCCACACCCATTTTTTTTTTCAAATTTTACGCGCTCGTTGGATGCCAGGCGAGGTGTAACTTCTGCGAAGGATCATCACTTCATGGTACTCATTCGGAATCTTCCGACCATTCATATTTACCTTATATGAAATTCAAAGTAACTTTTGACTCAGTTGCAAGCGCAAAAGTTCCATTTAAATATTATTATTATTATTACACTTTCGTTGCCACCATAGGACACCTTTTCTTCGTACGCTGCCAAGCTTGTTTTGTTTTCCTATGGTTTTTACATTTTTTCTTTGTTCTTCATTCACTTGTTACTGTATTATTTATCACGTCATAATGGTTTTGGGGGTTTTTAATCCTTTGAATACTTATGGGATCAAGAAGGCATCAGACTGGGAAAGCAACTCACTTGAACTTCCAGAAAGGTACATTTGATAAAGAAGAGTTTGTCAACGGAATATTTTTGATTCTACCCTGGACATGCAAACTTGGAAAAATTTTTAAGCTTGCATAAAAAATGTTCAAAATAATTTTAGTAGAATTAAAGGCAAAACGATTTTATGTCAATTATTTTTCCCCAAGTCGTGAACATGACTAATTTAGACTAATTGTCATTATACATAAGTTTAAAATTATTAATATATCTCATTACATCGAATAATATAAGATCGTTAAAATAACTTTGTTTACCCAAACAGGGAGGACTCAATTTTCGTGAAATATCTATATTACTGGAGCATGAATACTTTATTTGAACTAAGATACCTATCTTTACAAGCATTGAAAGATGTTTAGATAAGGTTTAACCTTTAAAAGTCGTGTTAAATACTGCGTGCTCGCTTAAATTCGAAATATTGGGTAGTCGAAACAATATTTTTGTATTCCTAATAAAATGTCAATTTATTTTTTTATATTTATACTATTAAACAAATAATCATTTTGGTCGACCACATTTTGCCATTTTTTCGCTAGAGACATTATTCCCTCAGTGTAAATCGAAATTTTGAAACTTCCAGAACGGAAGTGAGCAAATCATTGTTGTGCCCGATCTACCCAATACTTATAAAAATTTAATTCTATGTACAGAACACATTGGACGATAATATAATAAATTAATAAGCTTACAAAATAATGATTAATTCCTTTTTGTAGATAAATATAATAGGGGTACTATCTTGCTCTTGCAAGGTTGCAGATTGCAAAAATACTACACCGAAATATACAAGGGCACGAGAGCACCCATTGCAGAATCTAGTGATATATGAGCGACTGATTCAGTCAATTTATTGTAAATGACTATTGTGCATGGCTATTGTAAATTGGCGCACCTTCTGCATACATTTTTAACAAAAAAACTGTAACAAAACTTTATAATTTAAATAGAAATTATAAAATCTAATTAAAATTTACCTTTCTCAACAATTTAACGACGTAATATGTCTTTATGTAAAATGGCAACAACAACAAGGTTGCAATTTTATTTATAATAAACATGGATTTTGGTCTGGCATATTTCACAGCCCTTGCAAATATTTTTCTGCGTGTGTTTGTTGTTGTGCCGTTGTAAATCTGCAATGCTTGCACCGTGCACCGAGATTTGCAAGAGCAAGAGAATACCCGTAATTACTTAACAGCTTTAATGAGTTTTCACAAGAAAAAAGGCTACGGAACCATATTAAATTGCCAATAATTCCAAATCAGGTGCACTTAAAGACTTTACAAACACATTAGGAAGAAGGTAGTGTGGCGGAGCTAGAAAACACGACTGCTACAAAAAAACATAAGACAAGCAATTAAGGGCTAGGCTCGGGTGCAACCGAATATTTTATACTCTTGCAACTTGCAAGTATCAAAGCCACGGAAATACTTTAAGGTGTAAAACGTTAACCTGAGGATGGAAATCCAAGCACTTTTATATATAAATATACTATATATAACTCCTCTACTGACAGACATATAGTATAAGGTTTGTTAGAAAAACGAAAACCATTATATGTATATAAGTAGTAGTATATGGCAATTGGGGTAATATCGACTCGATTTTATATATTTTTCCTAAAACCACATACTATTAACATGTCACATACTAAAACCCCAAACATATAGACTAAAGTAGGCCGAATATTCGAAAATCCTGATATTAGTTATATGGGGGGTAAGTTTTCGCTAAAACTTATATATTTTAGGCTCAAAGATAGACTGTTATGAGTAAAACACGCTTTTTTTATTTTCGTTGAGATAGCTCGCATACTGGCTGATATATGCGGTACAAAATTAACGGGAAGTTAGAAAATCATTATATTAGGTATATGGGGCCTCAGGGAAGTATTGACCTGATTATACCATTGTCAGAGGTATTTCAATTGTAGTAGCTTTAGTGTTTTGGCCAAGCCAACTTTTTGAACATTTTTTTCTCACAGATGCCCCTGGCTACTGCGATCCCCTGTTCCAAATTTGAGTTGTATAACTTAATTAGGTGTTTAGTTATGGTAGACAGACTTTTCGCTCTGATCATTTATATATATATATATATAACCCTCTCTATCTCGATGTGATACGTACAACCATTAGATGAACAAAACTATAATACTCTATACCAACTAGTAATACTCATGCAAGAATATAAAAATAGCAACAACGACAGTGCCAAATTTCAAAGCTTTAGTTTGACTAACTTCCCTGATTGTTGGTTCCAATTCTTGTTAGTGGAATAGGAAAGTTGACAAAAAGTTTCTAAAATGAAAATACGAAAAGAAATAAACGAATTGAAACTTTTCAATGTGCATTCACTAACATTTTACTTTCCTTAGTTTTTTTAATATATTTTTAGCCGGTTCCATTGTTCCAAGTGCAGCTGAGTAAAATATTGCCTCCACCTGCTTTCCCTTGGCAAAAATTCTTACAATGTGCTCCGTTCGAATTCTATTTAGAGCATTTCAACTTCTATGGCAGTTTAATGAGTTTTATTATGGGATCGTCTAGCGTTCGTGTTGCCTTTGTAACATCAAAGGTTGCAAACAGCATTTAAAGCTCATGCAATAATATTTTAGGAGATACATTAATTTTAATATAAGGACGCTAATCATACAAGTCCCATTCTTACCTAGCATACAGTGCGGTTATACGAGTAGCTTAGTAGTTAGAATACTATATTTTTTTATTACAATACATATATTTATATAGTATATTTTTAATCCATAGTTCCCTTTTAGCGAGAGATTTGGGAAAGAGCTATTAAATAATCTTACGACATCGGTGTCGGTCTAGTAATTGAAAAAATGTTCTACGAATTCTTTAAAAAATCTCTTGTTATTGATTTTATTTAAATCGGATATCACATCGTCACTTGGATTATACTATTTCTGTAGGCAAGTTATGTACTCGTTTATACTTCATAAGGCTATTTAAGGAACCCGTTAAATTGCTGGCGAAATTCATGAAACTAGGATCCTGACATTTTTCAATATGCTTTCCGAACTTGAGTTTTCCAGCTTACTTTTTGAAAAAATTAAATTCTAAACTAATAAAAAATAGTTAATAATTTAGAACATATTGTGTGTGTACTGTTTTGCTAATATAACTATATCGTCAGGTCTAATATTTTGCTAAACTGCGTTCGTATTGAATTCTACCTGACTATTGCTTAATATGCCTAAAACTATGCAAGAAGTCAGTGAGCTGGCAACGCCAGGAGCCGGTTTAACACAACCAAGAGCAAACAGAGAGCAAGTTGCATGGCGAAAATGTTTGTTTTCGTAATCTCGAGAGTTAAAGCAAACTGTGGTGCCATCGTCGCAGTCGGAAGTGGCTACCATATTGTCGGGGGTATAATGTAAGAGTTTTTCACATGCTAACAGCACTTGAATGGAAAACAAGACGAAATTGGCATAATTTACATGACAACGGCAACACTAACAATAGCAATAAAATTAAGAGCAAAAACAACATCGAAAGCACATGGCGTGGAAGTTACTACAGTGGCGGAATTACACACCCATATATACTAACTTGTAATGTTGACTTACACATTTTTTATTGTTTGTGCAAACAGAATTCAAAAATGTAGAACTCGACGATTGCAGTTCTCATATGTATATGTACTGCATGTATGTATGAGTGCATAACTATACACGGAGGATATATGATTTTGTCACAATCATCGTGTGTGTGAGCTGCGCAGTTTTGTTTCTGGTTTTCTAGTTCCTGTATGAAATATAAAAACAGATCTGTGTACATACATCGGCAACCGCTATGTGTATTGTTGTTGACATCGACGGAATTAGCATACCAACTACTCAAAGTTGCAACAGCAGCATTTACACCAAAAGTAATATCGTTCTGAGATTTGCCACTGGTGTAGCGTATTATTTTTAACACATTTAAAGAATTAAGTGCTTACTAGTTAGTATTTTAATCTTATCGTTGGCTAAATATTCAATGTATAATTGTGTCAACGAGTTCTAAATTATAAAACTACAAGAAGGTAGAGTTCTAACAAAAAATAGCAATAACATATTTATATTTTATTCATGAATTGTATAATATATTGCAAATTACGTAACCGTCCAACCGAAAATAATCAAAGAATCTTTGTATGTGCAGTTCTTCTCACTTTCCTATATAAAGGAAACATCGGAACACATCTAATTGTCAAAATTGGGTTGAACCGGGTAAATACCGTATTTCTCAACATGTGAATTATGTCAATGAAAATGAGAGAGCGTGTTCCACTGATAACAGTGTATCTTTGTGTTTAAAATTGGGCGAAAATTTGACCTAGCCCCCGTATTACAAACACACATTTATGTATGTAACAATCGGGTGATTGGTGATGATATGTGAGGTTCCTTATTATATCTCATGTTAATAGTATTTAGTCTTGGCAAAAATAAATAAAATCAAAACTACACCCAACTTCCAAATAGTAATTAAAGTCGAATATGTCGGCAAATGTATAAGTTTTATATGTATATTATATATAATTACTTGGATTCCGATCCTCTTGCAACTCTCCCTAGACTTGACTCTTGCATGTAGCAAGAATATAAAATGTTTGGATACACTCGAGCTAAGCTTTTCTTTACTTTTTATGTATGATTTCTGTAGGCATGTTTCTATGTGCTATTGTGTGTATAACCTTGGAATTTTAAATTAAATAAGTGAAATTAAGAAAACAGGTAACAACCCCGTTTACCTCGTTACAAAGTCCTTTGCGATTGATCTAATCGCCCAGCCAGACATTCACTTTGAAATAATTCCCACTCACCTCGACACCTTGTGTTCTGTAAGAAATGAAATGTATTCTAAATTAATATATTTTATTAAGTACATAGAAATTAAATACATATGTACATACATATGTATATTTGTATTTCTTCTATCTAAGCTATCTAAAAATGTTCCACAGTTTTATTCGTAGGGAAAAAGTTCTAACCTTATACTATGTTTAGACCGACACTTAATCACACGATTATGCCACTAATCTTAAAAATTTATGAAGATTTCACCATACAAAAATGACAGTTCCAAATCAATTCATTGAAATGATTTGAAACTGATCCACGCTAAATCTCTCTGTGCGAGTCTGATTTTGCGCAATCTACTTGTCAGCGCTGGAAATCTGTTACATTATCACAGCTGATTTAGACACTACAAAGGGAAAAAAATGTAAACAAACAAATTTTTTTTAAAGCAATGAATCTAATTTCACCTGAAAATCGACTTAACAAATGAAAAAAATGCATCCATTATTTCTATTATATGGAAAGTATTTGAAAAAATACTAGTTTTATTTCAAAATACTATATGACAATCTTTTCTTTTGATAAATATTAAGCGATGTGACTTCATGAATGACAACAACAGCTGTGTTTTGATCTTTCTAACGGCAGTGGGAACACTTTTGGGTTATGAAATGCTTAAATGTAATCTTATCTTTTAAATTTTCGGTCTGAACATAGTATTACTTTCTTATTCGGCTTTCGCATTTGCAAACACGTTGATCAGCGCTTGCGTAAGTCGCCGTCTAAGCGAAGTTCATTTCGTTCCATGAGGGAATAACTGCCAAAAACGAAAACGGAAAAAATGTGTAATAAATATAAAGTTAAAATATTTTTGTCACTCATTTATTTTTTTTAATATATTGGTCCATATTTCGAATAAAACTCTTAAAAATACTTAGTTAGACACAAAGTTCGACAAAGTTGGGAGAATTGTCTCGAAAGTTCTACATTGGATGATGTCTGGATATAAAGTTCTGATAAAACGTCACTAAATATTTAAGCAATGTGTATGTTTAATATGATTGAAAGATCGATCTTGCTGTAGCTACTTGTAATTGACAATTTTTACTGTCTGTCTGTCCGTCCCTCCATGCAAGCTGCAATTTGAGTAAAAATTGAAATATTTTGATTTTATTTAGTAACAAAAAAGTTTGAGCTCGTAGATGGTTGTAGTTTGATATTCTTATAACAATTACGTTAGTAAAGACAATAGTCACTTTCTATGCGACGTGTGTAAAAATTTAACATGAGTATATTTATGTAAAATCGGTTGAATGCATTAGTATAGCTAGAGTAGCTATTGCGACGGGTAAAAAGAAGTTTTTGACTTAAACATGCTTATGTACCATACATATATTTGCTAACTAACATAATGGTAATAAGTAAGGAAGGGCTAAATAGGCTAATAGGGCTTGAACAGTTTTGGTTTAATTTTTGGTGATAATTGGTATACTTCAAGGGCAGTATTCATACAAAGTTTTATCCCTTTACCTTGATGCTTAATTTGAATACTGAAAAGTGAAAAAATCAAATGGTATTTAAAACTGTGTTATATGGGAATTAGCTGTGGTTGTAGACCTATTTCGCCTATTTTCTTCTTACATAGGACTGTAAGAAGAATGCGACGTACTAAATTTGGTCCAAATCGATAGAACGGTTCCAAGATATGTGATTTTACCTGAAAGTGAGCAGTGTCGCGGTCATTGTCGATTTGTACCCCGCCTCCTATAGGACCGTTCCATAGCATCTCTGATGTGAAATTTTATGTCTCTGGCATATTTAGTTTTTGTTTTTGTTTTTTTTTCTTCTTTCTCAATTTTAGTAATTTTTAACAGTACCGTTATATGGGGGCTGGATCAGGTTATCTTCTGATTTCATGCATGTTTACAGTGTCGGTAGGGACGTTTAAGGGATTTGTCTTCAATAAATTTGGTTAGTGTGGCTTAAGTGGTTTTATGGGCAGGTACATTAAGTCAATTAGAGGGATTTTTTGCGCGCAGGTGCCTCTTGCTCCTGCAATCCCCTGCGTCAAATTACAATAATATACATATCTGAATTAAGTGTTTATATATGACACTTTATAGGCTTTCGCTTAATGATGCTTTTGGGCGTGGAAGTGGTCCGATAAGGCCCATCTACGAATGAATTCTGTGCTTTTAACAAGGAACAGGTGTACCAAAATTAATTAAGGTATCTCTACGCTTACTCAATTTAAATCTTGCACAAACAGACTGCAGATGGACAAAAGGACAGACAAACATTCGGATTTCAACTCATCTCGTCATTCTGATCATATATGTATATGTATGTACATAACCCTATATCTAATGAAATATTCATCCGACCTTTATTCATTTTGGGCACAAGGGTACATTATTATTTGAAAAAAAAAAACTCTCCCTGATTTTATGAACATTATTCACATATTGACATATCTGTACTATATTTGGTACAAAAATAAAAAAGATCGAATACTTTTATTTTTTCCATTTTGAACACAAAATCGCACTATTATCAGAAAAATATTCTTACCGTTATTCATGAAGGTATATTAGGTATTGGCGGATATTTATAACAGACGGCTATTCGCACTGATAACTACTTGTTGGGTATCTGGGGACTTGAAAAGTTATGTTAGTTTTATACTTTATTTTTTAGGTTTTATTAATTATATTAGTTTGTTAAAAAAGTCTTGCGATATTTTCGCTAGTTGGCGCTGAAAGCGCGTAGTTCTAGTTTTATTCGTCGCATCGTGTCATGCTATACTTTTTTGGAAAGGTATACACGCTAACACGTGTTTGAATGATTGTAATTTCTTTTAAGTCGTTCGTGAGTTATAGCGTCGCAAACATGGAGCAAAATAAAGAGAAAATACGGCATATTTTACAGTACTACTACGATAAAGGCAAAAATGCATCTCAATCCGCAAATAAAATTTGTGCAGTTTATGAACCCGATACAGTTTCCATTTCCACTGCACAACGATAGTTTCAACGTTTTCGTTCTGGTGTAGAGGTGGTCGAAGATGCGCCACGCTCCGGAAGGCCTGTCGTCGAAAATTGCGATAAAATCGCTGAATTGGTCGAAAGAGACCGGCATAGTAGTCATCAAACCGGTATAAATCATTTGAAGAAGCTTGGAGTCACTAAGAAGCTCGATGACCGCAAGATTTTTTTGACAACCCAATATAATTTAATTTATTAATTTTACTTTATTGGTGTTGGATTTAGTATATTTTGTAAAAGCAGATAATCATATTGAATTTAATATTGTGATATATGGGAAGTAGGTGTGGTGTTGTCCGAGATCGCTCATTTCCAAAATGTAAAAAAAAATTCAACACACCAAATTTGTTTGAAACTAGTGTAGTAAGTCCTGTAGTAGGATTGCACTTAAAAGTTGACGGTGCCACGCCCATTATCCAATTTTGAAAACGGCTCCTCCATAGTGCTTCCACACCATCTTGCGAGTAATATTTATATTTGACGTATTTATTTATTGAATTCTCTCATTTTTAGTAGTTTTCAAAGTAACTGTTATGTGGAGAGTTAGTTATCACCACCAAATATCTCTAACAGACCCGTAAAATTACTGTCTGTTTATGCTAGTACCGTTTAATGAGGGTAAATATCGTGTCGTGTGAAACTTTTTGACATAAATTTTACATCTGTGGTTGGCAGCTCGTTGCGTTTGCAAATAAATGCTAAATAACTAAACAAGACCACTAGGACAACATCATCCAACTTTGAGGTTATCTATGCATATTAATGTAATTACCTGTACAATACATGTGGTCAGTCTGTTGATACATAAAAACCGATTCAATTGGGATGTATTCCTATTCGCCAGCAATGCACAAATAATTGTTTATGTTCTTACATCTCTTTCTTCTATGTAAAGTAGTGTTAATGTAGATAGTCGATTCATGTGTATGATGTTATAATATAATTATTTATTCGTTGCCGATCTTCGATCACTTAGTAGAAGAATTTTTCTAATTAAAAGACATTTCAGATAAGACTTTTGCTGAAAAGATGAAGTAGCAATACCGAACTAAACTTAAGTGCTTTGTAGGAAAATGATAAGAAGAAAGGTCAGTCTAGCCTCAATATCAATACCCTCCCATTATCACCAGATGAGAAAATAGACGAAGATCCCATGACTTTATGTACTATAATTCTTAACATTCTTTGAACTACGTGTCTTCAATAAGTTGTAAAGTTTAAACGGTCATGGCCAATTCTTGAATTTTTCTGGAAAAATGAGATGAAGAATCATCGGTTTGTTTTTTGAACTGTTCTGCTTTCGAAACACTGGCTTTTCATACATTCAAATAAAATTTGTTTTATGAACAGAGTTGGGATAATCTCATGGTACTTTTTCTTTTGATAACTCTCAATTTAACATTTTTATTATTTACTGCGCAGAAGTAAATGCAACTTTATTATTCAAAGCTTATATGAAAATTAATACTTTGCAAACATAAGCCTAGAATTCGGCCACAAAACCGATACTAGCAATTGAGAACAAGTAATTGAAAACGTTCGAAGTCTTCATCTAAGAATAGTTGGTAATGAAAAAACTTATGAGCTGCCCAAGATGGGCGCTCAAAACCACATTAAAAAATATATATTTTCAAATTATGTATGTATTACGTCGAAATATAAACTTGCTAGTATTGAGAGTATAGAGTTAAATATACATATATACAAAACAAGTAAACGCAAGGACCGCTTTTGAAGCCCCCAATAATTTTCAAACCCAAACAGCACAGCAAATATAGTACGTTGTTATAACTATTTAGAAAATATAAAAAGCGTCTACTAAGGTATAAATAAATGATATTTGCTATCAGAACTATTCACAACTCTATGCCAGACATAAGAAATTTTAATTATATTTTATTATAGCTCTAAAACGGTATTATTGTTTTCGGTAGAGCTTTTGTAAAGGGCTGAAAGTCAATTTGTGGCTATCATAGTGTAAACCAAAGTTTGAAGTAAATACATTATAATAATAGTATGTAAACTTTAAACCTTTGGTATTTAATTCAATTCACACAATGCGGGCTCTGAAATGGTGGTTTATGTATTGTAATTGCCAGCCTTGTTGTCCTTTCACTGTCACATATTAATTAATGACATTTTTATATGTATGAAATTCGATAACTGTTTTTAGAGTTCTGTGAACACATACACTTTCATATCTTATAATATTACATAATCACTACGTTCAAAGCGGTAAATAGGATTTCATAAAAGAAAGAGGCTAAGATTTGCCTAATAGTTTAATTTGTCGAAGAATATTGTTATAAATTGGTATTAGATTGAGAATTTAAAAACGGAGTAACTTCACAGTATACAGCTCGCCAATGTCTGTCAAATTGAAAAAAATATTGCACCACTGTCTCAAAACAATAAATTTCAATTACTACAAGCAATTATAGGGTACAGAATGTTTCTTTCCACTGGCATAATAAAAATTATTTCAATGTCTGCTCTGTTTCAAACTTTGTATTAATAATGATCGGGTATATTTGTTTCCCAATTATAAAGTGGCAGAATCCTTCGCTATTTATTTATTGTGAACTACGAATATATAACTTTTGAACACGTACCTTAAACTAAACTGTAGACTCAAAATGCAAATCTACTACTTTCTGTTGGGTATTAAGCTAATGAACTAGCCTATATGAATGTACGTATATAGTTGTTTTATATGTTTAACATTTATATATAAAAGAATAAAAGATCTGAATTAGCTTATATTTAAGGTTACTCACAGTGAAGAGGCTGTGTTTCGTTTCCATCAAGTGTTCATTCTACACCCTCTTTCGAAACCAGCACAACTTAATTTAGCCTCTCCTACTTGGGCTTAAGAATGTCACGTTTGGACGAGAAAATATGAAAGAAAATGGAAAAGCTGCTATCGTTTCCTCTTCATATTATGGCAAACTTTCAAGTGCGCACACACGTTCGCAATACATCTTCCACTCAAAATCCCTGCAAAGTTTTTTGTGCTGTGCTGTGCCCAGGCATCGCTATGAATGAAAGCAACTACGAATGCAAAGGATCCTAGACGAACGAGGTGTATACACTTTATAGCACCTAAAAATTTCTTGAAAAACATATATTATTGCCTGTGTGTGGGTGAAAGGCGGTGAAGTGTAGTGATATGAAGATAAAGAAAAAGGCAAAGAAAACGGCAATATGTACATATGTATATGATGAAGAAAACTAGAGAAAATGCCACCGGCAATGGCAATATTAGTAGAAGGGGAGCACTTGTAAAGCAGCCACATAAGCTGATCAATTAGTACGCATCAATGAGCTTAACACTCAATTTTACTCACCATGGCATAAAACGGTAGGCGCCATTACATGAACTAACAGTCAGATACTCATGCACACACACAGCTATCGCCAACTAGGTACTTTATTATAATATCAAAACATAGATGTTAGCGTTCACGTGATTGCTAAAGGAATGTGCAATTCGAAAAGTAGATGAAAGGGCATTCGGCTTATTACATACATATGTATGTATAAACTTGTAATTTTGTTAAAACAACGGATACTAGTATACATATATCTGAACTTATAATTTATGCAAGAAGTGAAACAGGATGTGTTTGAATGTTGAGAAGACTAGCTGCAATGCAGAGTAGTATTCCAACAAATATTAAGCTATGTATAATAATCAGTTCAGTGGCTTCTTTTCGCTTATTATCAATTGAGTGGTTAAAGAAAATCGAGAAAAGCGCGCAAGAAAAATGTATGAGCTTCTCAAATCGTACGCGCATGGTTCAAAATCAGCGATAAAAACTGTTCCAAATGCATTCACAGAAAACCCCTTAGACAACAGAAAATTAAATCAAAGGTAGATAGATATACATATGCATTTATCTACCAGATCAATGTCAAGACTTATTCA
Source organism: Bactrocera correcta (assembly GCA_027475135.1). Taxonomy (NCBI): domain Eukaryota; kingdom Metazoa; phylum Arthropoda; class Insecta; order Diptera; family Tephritidae; genus Bactrocera; species Bactrocera correcta. Next base: position 40,780,168 of record CM050326.1, read on the forward strand.
AGATGATGTCCCATGAAAGACTGTCAATTGGTTATTTTTTGACAACGCGCTTGAAGCAAATTAGGCACAACAGATAGAGTGGCACGCGGTCAAGTCTTTTCTTTACAGATGCAAAAATTGTCACTTTTGAACAAGTTTTTAACAAAACAAACAGCAAAATCTGCGCAAAATCTTCCAAAGTGTTCTACGTTCAACGTGTTCTCAACTCAGATGTTAAGGCGTTGCTCATATATTTACTGTTCACCGTAATTTGTAGTCTGAAAAATTCTTTGGCTCGAGCAGGACAATTTCTAATAAGATTTGTTCATCGCTCATGTTATACATATGTGCATTATTAAATAAAAATAGTTTTTTTTTAAATCTGTAATAATTTCTTTCTATTAAAGGACAGAAGTTGTAAAAGAACTTATTACAGGACTATGTACATATACATATATCCAATGGTATACACTTTGAAAGTAAACTTTAATTGCAAAGGAAAACTTTCTTAGTTGTGCTTTAAGGCTCTCAAAAGGCTTTTAATTACAAAAAAAATGCAATCAGCTCAGCATTTACTCCTAGCCCCTCGATATAATGATTTATGCCTATATATGAATCTAAATATGTTGTGGTTGTAAATGTATGTAATATTGTAATAAAATAAAATGAGCATTCTTTCTGAGATATGTACATCATACAAGTAGTTTCAAACAAATTGTGTGTGTATATACTCATACATATAGTATTTATTAATGGTAGCTATTAATGCTTGTCTAACCTTGAAACAGTTTTCAGGAATATTTTCTAAAGTTTTAGCGTTCTGAAATCTAGTAACATCTTCACTAATGAATTTTTTAATGCGGCGAAGCTGTTCTAGGTCTTCAGAATATGATTTAATTTCACCCGCATCCTGGAATCATATTTCAATGTTAATAGTATTTCGTCTTAACAATTGGTTTTCCCTTACAAAAGACTGTTTTATTAGCAGGTAGGAAGATCAACTTTATGTCATAAAGGTTAATATGTCGAGAGTATTAAATGGTACACGTTCCTGTTACATCTTATTGTGTTCGTTTTTATTTTTTTTTTATACATGCTTATATGGGGTTTGGTTAGGTATTTCGGCTGTTCGGCTTTACTTACTCCACTTTAAGACCTGATTCCTGACTTTTTCTAGTTAAATGAGTGTCCGCAAGTAAATTTAACTGTATTTAAAAACGCGAGGGAAACACCGATTTCCCTCAAAAATATTTAAATTAATCCTCCTTATTTAAAGACATATATATTTACCAGTAAATACACTAACTTTTCTGTTCATATCATTAAATGTACATATAATTAAGTATGAGCTTGCACATAAAAAGGATACTAAATTTAAGTGGCCTCTGGATGTTAACGAACGTTAAAGGGTTTACTGGGTGTGGCTGACTTTAGATTACCTGAGCTAACGGTGTCGTGCACTTTGAAATTTGTTTGTTTTTAATTAATTGCACGTATAGTGTGCTGTGTTAGTGGTTGACACGAGTTTCAAAGGACATTTTAAATTTTGTTTTATTATTTTATTTTTGTGCGGCGAGTTATTTTCGCTTCGCGTGTTAAAAAGCTATTTTGCCGTTGAAAATACAGTGTTTTGAGAAAAAAACCTGCGGAGAAAATATATGGTACAGCAAATGCACTCTGCAGTCTTCTTTGTTCTTAAGTAAAAAGGTTACATATAATCAGTTTAGTTAGATTACCATAGTCTATGGACAGCTGAAATTTTAAGTAGCCGAAATATAAATTCTTCAGAATGAATATATAACTAAATTTGTTCTTATGCGCTTTCGTTTTTTTGGGTTTCCTTTTTTTCCCAATACTAGAAATATTATATTACTTTCCGGAGAAGGTCTGGTGTTAGCAAAATTTATATAAAATAAATAAGAGAGGTCTAAGCTTGGGTGCAACCGATCATTATGTTCTTTTGTAACTTGCAAGAATACAAGGCAGGGGAATACCTTTAAGTGTAAAATGTCAAACAGAGCTTCGGAATTCACTGAACGACGTTTCGGCATAAACTGTTCATAAACTGAGAAGTGTTCTCCCAATAAATCCATTGATTGACGTGATATGTGTATAGTGATGCCGTCTTGTTGAAATCCAATGACCCCGAGAACACGAGCTTCACTTTCAGACCACAAATAGTTGGTTATTAAGGTTAAGGCGGGATAACGGTCGCCGCCATCACTTTTCCAGAAATATGGACCGATGATTCCACCGGCCCACAAACCACACTAAACTAATACTTTTTCTTGGAACTTTTTAAGAGTCCATAGGGCGAAGCGATATCGCTTGGGAAGTTTGAGCGGCTTAAGTTCTCGCACACGCTGGATTTTGTACACTTTCAATTTAGGATCTCGACCTAAAATGCGCGAAGTCGTTCCATGCGTCAGTCCGAATTGCTGCAAACAACGCCGAATCGACTCTCCACGGTCTTTGAGTACACTCTCAGCTACGGCTGGTATATTTTCTTCACTGCCTGCCGGACTTGATCTATTCATTCGAATATTGTCCTGCCTGATCTCAAGATAAGTGATGGCGTTGCGGATAGTGCGCTCAGCAGGCCGATTAAGTATATTATAAGAAGAGCGAAGGCATACCCTAAAGGCATTATTCGTTCAAAGTTGTATCCCGTTATATTATATATTGAAAATCAAATGAAATTTAAAATTGTGTTATATGGGAAGTAGACATGGTTGCAGTCTGATTTCGCCCATTTTCACTGTGTGATAGAGGAATGCAAGAAGAAGATCGTGTTGCTTGAAATTAATTGAGCGGGTCCCGAGATATAAGATTTCACCTAAAAGTGGGCGCTGCCACCCAAATCGTACATGTTTTACCCCTTCTCACACCATCTCGGGTGTTTTTGTCTCTGTTGTTTAATGGAGGGGACGGGATTATCTTTCGAGTTTTACAGTGTCGATAAGGGTGCTTAAGAGAATTGTTCTGAGCCAATGTGGTCATTATAGCTTAATTTATTTAGGAGGATGGAGTCATATGTAGATGTTCAGACAAGTGAGGAAATTTTTCTGATCGCCATTCACTTGGGAGTGGCCAGAAACGATTCTTTTACATAGAACATCCGTTTAAGCTAAAGTGAGAAGGCGAAATATCCCCTTCACAGGGTTGTGCGCTGAGTTTGGGACCCGTCAAGTAAAAAACTGAACCCAATAAAAAGTAACTATCAGTCTCGGATGAGAGACCCCCCTTTTAATGAAACTATGGGAAACAAACTAAGAATTACGATTTAAGGGTACCCACATTGAATGTCCGGTCCCTTAATTGGGAGGTACCGCTGCAAAGCTGGTTGATATCCTCGTTAGAGTGAAGGCTGACATCACCGCCGTCAAAGAAATGCGATTGACTAAGACGAGTAGGACCTTGTGGAATTTGCTACAGTGGCCATATAAAGGAACGCACGTTTGGTGTAGGATTCGTGGTAGGAGAAAGGCTCCATTGTCAAATACTGTCATTCACCCCGGTGGATGAAAGTCTAGCCACAATCCGCATCAAAGCGAAGGACGATGTGACCAAAGATGCCTTCTATGAGCGTTTTAAGCGACGTTAAAGTCGTCCTTAACGCCTTCAACGCCAGTGTGGGCAAAGAAGGAAATTCAGCCTCCATGAGGAAACATCCCCAAATGGTTGAGTCTGATCGACTTCGCCGGGGTCCGAAATATGGCTATCTGTACTATTAGACAACAGCATGGAGAAATTCACCAAGCTACCTGGCTATCTCCGGATTGAGAAGCCACCAACCAGATCGATCATGTTGTGAAAGACGGAAAAATCGTATCCAGTGTTTTATACGTGCATCCGCTCTGAAGTACTAACATTCACTCGAACCACTAACTAGTTTACAGCGAAGATACACATCCGTCTCTGTGCACGAACGTCAAGAAACACAAGATAGGTTCGAAGGTCGAGAAGCTGCAAAACAGACAGCCGAACGATTTTATACTCGACTTGCAGTCCCGCTTTCTGAGAGCACTCGTCAATAACGCAAAAGATAAAATAACAGCAACATATCGCAGCAGAGAGAATCTGTACCGTTACAATCGACCACAACACATTCTGGATGGGATAGATATCGAGAGCTGAAGAGGAAAGCGAGACGAGTTTGTAGATAAAAAAGAGACTGACCGAAATGCGTGAGTACGAAGAGTTTGACAAGCTGGCCTACAGGTATAATGCTCGAAAATTCCACGAAAAGATGCGGCGTATACCACAAGGTTTCAAGACACCAAGAGATGTCGATCCCGATCCCTAATCGATGACGATGGAAAGGCTCGAATAGTAATTACCCGTCTGAAGAACAACAAAGCGGCGGGGCCGATATATTGCCGGCCGAGCTATTCAAGCAAAAGCTCTGTTAGGATCGGGTAGGAAGTCTTTAAGCCGTTCGACTCCAAATCAGGTTTCAGACAAGACGACACCTTTTCGTATGACTTCTTCAATCTACTTCTGGAGAAAATAATTTGAGCTGCAAAACTAAATAGAGCAGCTAACATCTTCTAAGAGAGTGTAAAGCTCCTGGCGTACGCCGATAATATTGATATCAGTGGCCTCAACAACCATCCCGTTAGTTCTGCTTTCCCCAAAATAAATAGGGGAGCGAAGGAAATGGGTCTGGTGGTGAACGAGGGGTAGACGAAAATCTGCTGCCGTCAAACAAATAGTCGTCGGACTAGCGACTAAGCACCCACCTCAATGTTGGCGGTCATAACTTCGAAGTCGTAGACAATTTCTTCTAACTTGGAAACAGTATTAACACCAAAAAAAAAAATGTCAGCCTCGAAATCCAACGCAAAATAACTCTTGGCAGCAGGTGCTGTTGCGGACTAAAAGGCAACTGAGTAGTAAATTTCGACGAATAAAAACAAAACTCTATAAGTCACTCATTGTTCCCGCCCTGCTATTTGCATAGTGCACAGGCATGGAAAATAACAACACCTGATTAGTTGACGTTACAAGTTTTCGAGAGTGAGGATTTATGGTCCTTTGTGGATTGACAAGGGCGAATATCGCATTCGATGGTATGATGAGCTGGACGAGTTATATGACGACGTTGACATAGTGCACCTAATTAAAGACAACGATTGCGCTGGCTAAGCCAGTCATGAAAACACTTCAGCTCTGAAAGTATTCGATGCAGTACCCGCCAGGGTAAGTGGAGGAAGAGGAAGACCTCCACTCCGTTGGAAAGCCCAAGTAGAGAAGGACCTGGCTTTGATTGGAATCTCCAATTGGCGCCACATTGCAAGAAGAAGAAACGATTGGCGCGCTACTGTTAACTCGGCTATAACCGCGTAAGCAGTTTTTGCGCTAATAGAGAAGTTTAGAAGTTATGAACATTAGGGCGGGGCCACGCCAATTTTTTATAATTTTTAGCCCATCCCCCACGCCTAGTTACAGTTTAATATCTTAATTTACTGCTTAGTTTTGATACTTTATAGGTTTTTGCTTAATGGCGTTTTGTGGGCGTGGCGAAGACAGACTCTCGTTATGCTACTCATTTATATAAACATAACCCCACATCTATTTCGATTATGTTTAGATGATACAGACTAGTATATTCTGTAGCAACATGTTGCAAGTTCGTAACTAAAACATAAATCGTTCATTATCATATTAAGTATTTGATTAACTTATATTATAAGCCATAGACTCCCTTAGTTGTATTATTATATGCATTTCATATCACGTCCGCAATAATTATATAAAAATTAACCTAAACAATTTAATTTAAATATGTGATCAACCACTCTCAACAATAAGATTCAGAAGATTGAAAAACTTGAATTAGGGGTATAAGATTTGGAACAATATCCTTACCAATTCACGGCTAAGCCCCCTTATGTTAAATAAAGCCTATATAAAAATTTTAAAGTCAACAGGAAAGTCGAAAATCATTATATCGCATTTATTGAGCTCACATTAATTATAAAATATTCACGTTGTCGGAAAAATTTGAATTCCCAAGAGCGATCCTTAAATCGCTAATCTCCTAACCTGTAGTAAAATTTATATACGAGGTGTGTTCAAAAAGTATCGCGAATTTTGTGTTTTTTCAAAAATTTTTTATTTATTCATGAATATCTATTTTGTCCCCTTCAAAGTAATCCCCATGAGATATTATACTCTTGTGCCAACGGTTTTTCCATTCTTCGAAGCACTTCAAAAAATCATTTATCTCGTCAAGAGAAGCGTAACGTCGTCCTTTCATGGGAGTCTTCAGTTTAGGGAACAAGAAAAAGTCACAGGGGGCCACATCAGGGGAATGCGGTGGCTGCGGCATCATTAGTGTGTTGTTCTTGGCCAAAAAGTCGCGCACAAGCAACGAGCAACGTGTGAGCAGGGGTGTTATCGTGGTGCAAAAGCCAATTTTTGTTCTTCCACAAATCCGGGCGCTTCTGGCGGATTGCTTCGCGCAAATTGCGTATAACTTGCAGGTAATATTCCTTATTGACCGTTCTTCCCTGTGGCAAGAACTCATGATGCACCACGCCCCTGCATTCGAAGAAAACTGTCAGTTACGATTCGCGATACTTTTTGAACACACCTCGTACATATTTTGTTGTTAAATGAATTTGATGTTTACAAAGTTTAAATTTCTGGGACGGAATAGTCGTTTTTATGTTGATAAGCTTTTCGCCGTCCCCTTTATTCAGTGTCTTTCTACATATACATGTGTACGTATGTACATGTGTACATGTGTATGTAAAAATTAGGCGCTAGAACACACTGGCATGTACTATATTCATATACGGTAATTTATATGGTGTAAGAGAGCCGGCTCTAGTCATGATTTATGACGAATGTGATGCCTACGCAAAGTGACATTTATCGCTCGGAGAAAAATATGGTTGATTTCCTGCGAAGTCATTTGAGTTATTATGCACTCTCTACATACTTACATACTTATATCACTGAGTATAATAGCATTGTTCACCCAACGGTTGTTTGTAGCACTTAAGACTAATAAAGGTATAAATACATATACATTTAAGGTTATACGTAAACACAAATAGGATCAGCATGACGGGACGAGTTGAAATTCAGATGACTGTTTGTGGTCCGTGAACGTTAAAACTTGAGTAAAAGTTGAGATATCCCGACAAATCGGTAAAGATTAAGGTACGATGTTATTATTTGTTTAAGGCACAATAGACCGTAAGTCGCAGTGCAAACCCGCTTTATTCTTATCTGCGGTTTGAACATTAACAAAAGCGGTTATGGTTCTGCATTTAAAAAGTGAAAAACGTCAAATTGAATTTAAAATTATATATATGAGAGGTAGGCTTAGTTGTAGATATGTGGCGGTGCCACGCCCATCGTCCAAGTTTCACACCAACTCCAATAAAGATAACCATTCTCTTCGGGTCTTCTTCTTCCGATCTTATCCATTTTCACACACTCGGTAAGAGTTATTTTAATATGAGTGTTAGGCAAATTCAGTTGTTGTAGCTTTAGTGGTTTAGGCTCATTAGAGGGCGGGTCACACTCACTTTTTCAATATTTTTTAACCACAGGGTTTTCGATTAATGGCGGTAGCAGTGATCCGTAGCAGTGATCCAAGGATCAAAACTGGAGGAAATTTTTCCGAATCTCAAAAATATATTTAACAGGTTGACCGATATTTTTGGGAAAACGTCAACTAAAGATACTGGGGTTCGATATTTTCGGTACCTAAGGACTTAAAAAGTTTTTTGAATTTGAAATTGAGTTATGCAGTACGACTCGCAGCATAACGCCTTAAATGGCGTGGTTATCATCCTTTTTCAATTATTTTCACACCGTCGCATGAATTTGTTGTCTGCAAATTTAGGTGATATGACTTGAATGGTTTGAGAAATACATATAAACATTAAACCTATTAGGTTGCGAAGCCACGCCCACTTTTAGAACTTGTTATTCCGATTCGTTGTGCCAAGTTATAGTTTTATATCTTAATAAAGTGCTTATTATGGCAGTTTAGTGTTTTGTGGCGCTTATTTTCGCTTGCACAGACAAATGCACCAACGAACGCCATTAAACGAAAATTGATAAAGCACTAACTTTAGTTAAGAGGTTTGGTGTACATATCTATCAATCAAGCTACACACATTCGGTCAGAGCAAATCACTTATCCACTCTAATAGAATAGAATACTAAAATACGACAGAACTTAATAAAAGCTGTGGTCAAAAGGGAACCAATGTGAATCAATGAAAATCATTCTGCTGCATCGGATCAACAACTTCTTTAGCCCTCATACACCTAGGTAAAATATTTTGGAACTTCCAGTTGACTTTATACCGTATAAATCGGCAAATATATGAATTATTTTAATAAAATGGAACGTGTTTTTCTAATAATGGTGTACCTTTATGAATGAAATGGATCAAATCAATAATTTAGCTTATAGCGACTATTTATGCTATTTATGTGCTTTTATATTATATTTGCTGTTTCCGAATTGCACCTTGCCTTGTCTAGCTCCGAGACTTTTCTCCAGAGGCTCAAAAAATGTTTCACTTTCATATGTGTTTTTGTACAAAATAACTGATTAGAATCGACACACACCACCCCTTAGCCGATTTCAAAACTGCTTTTGTCAGCACGAAAAGGAGCTGCCTTTATGCCGCGATGTCTGTATGTTTGGTATTCCCGCAAAACTGATACGGCTGCGTAAACTGACGTTGAGCAATACCAAAAGCTTCTTCAGGATCGGGAAGGACCTCTCCGAGCCCTTTCGAGTGACTTCCTCAACATACAGGGTAGGCCATTTAAAGTTGACCCATCTGGCAACGCTGTAACTTTTAACAGCGCTGACAAATCGGCTAATGTCATACCGCGTTAGAAGCGTCATTCGAAGACAATTTATACCATGGAACAGTACACTCCAAAAGAACGCGCTGAAATTGTTCAGCTTTATATTCAAAATAACTTTTCAATTGTGTTAACTCAACGTGCGTTTCGCAAAAAAAATAAAGTGAAAAGTGCTCCAGTTAAGAACACAATTAAGTCTTTATACGCAAAATTTGTGAACACCGGTAATCTCAGTAATGCCAGTCATGCATCCAGACAACGCACAAGACGTTCTGATGAAAATATCGAAGCTGTACGAGCCAGTATTGAGGAGACTCCATCGACATCGAGTTATCGCCGCTCTCAGGAATTAGACATCTCTCGCACCACTCTCCGACGCATAATTCATAAAGATTTGAAGATGTTTCCATATAAAATTCAAATGGCACAAAAACTAAACCCAGCTGATTATCCGCGACGCCTTAATTTTGGCAAATGGGCAAATGGGTCAACTTTAAATGGCCTACCCTGTACTTGTGGAGAAAATAATTTGAGCGCAGAACTAAACAGACTATTTATCTATTTTCTATCTATTTTCTTCTATAATTTGCCTTAACAACCCCGCCGTTAGTTCTGCTTTCTCCCTAATGGATAAGGAAGCGAAGAAGTCGGGTTAGTGAACGAGGGCAAGACGAAATATGTCCTGTCATCAAATAAACAGTCGACGACATTGACATAGTTCATCGAATTAAAGGATAGCGGCTACGCTGGCTAGGTCATGCAGTACCCGTCGGGGGAAGCAGAGTAGGAGGAAGACCTCCACTCCGTTGGAAAGACTAGAAGGACCCGGTTTCGCTTGGAATCTCCAATTGGCGCCACATTGCAAATGTTGTGGTTAACTCCGTTATAACCGCGTAAGCAGTTTCTACGCCAGTAAAGAAGTTTAGGTGAAATGTACATTAAGGGCGGGACCACGTTAATTTTTTTTGTAATTTTTAGCCCATACCCGACGCCAAATTACAGTTTAATATCGCAATTTAGCTCTTAGTTTTGATACTTTAGAGGCTTTCGCATAATGGCGTTTTGTGGCCGTGGCAGAGACAGACAGACGTATGGAAATATAGACATGCGGATTTCAACTCGTCTCTTGATCTTGCTGATTTATATAATTTTAAAACTATCAATAAAGTATTTCTTACCGATTTTCTGTTTCCTATTAATAACTTTTTTTTAAATAAATGAAGTAATGTTCAACTCAATTGCTTGGTACTAGATGGCATTTTTGATGCTCCAGTCAACCGCACTGAAGCAGGGATGAAAACCGTAATACTACAAAAAAGTTGAAGTGAATTATTTGGGCGAGTAAAATGTATATCGGTAATAACGAATTTCAAAACTTAAACTAAAATGCCGTTGGGTTGAAAACCGTAATTGAGACGATAATTCTTAAAATATTATGTTCCGGTTTAACTGAAGATTTTATACTTTTTAATTTGTAAGGATTAAATCAGGGGATATTTATTCAAGTGTTGGCAAAACTTCAGCATTCATTATTCGAATGCAATAAAATTTAGTGTTTTATCAACTTATATTAAGACTTTATTTATTATTTTTTTAGTTTAATTAATAATTAGCCTAAACGAGATGTTTATAACTCAACCAAAAAATTGTTGGAAGAATCCTTGATGCTACGTATTTCGTTTAAGATAAATTAATAAATTCAAGTGAACGTCATTCTGGATGGGATAGTTGTGATATTTGCCTTTGGAGGTCATCGATTTTATGATTACTAAATCCGATGTGGACACTTGGTCTACCACATCTTATCGTTTTCAAGTGAGAATCGTTGCTTGTAAGGAAATTGCTTGAGTTTCTTATAATGGTGTTTAGAATTAATATTAACGAGTAAAGAAGGGCTGAATTCGGGTGCAACTTAACACTTTATACTCTTACAACTCGGGATGCTTTTATGATTGAAACACGCTCATTTTTCTTATGATAAGCGGTAGAAAGTCACCCGGAAGTTCGAAAATCTTTATAACGGGTGATTTTTTTGAGGTTAGGATTTTCATGCAGTAGTATTTGACAGATCACGTGGGATGTCAGACATGGTGTCAAAGAGAAAGATGCTCAGTATGCTTTGACATTTCATCATGAATAGACTTACTAACGAGCAACGCTTGCAAATCATTGAATTTTATTACCAAAATCAGTGTTCGGTTCGAAATGTGTTTCGCGTCCGTGTCCGATGAGCGATGAGGCTCATTTCTGGTTGAATGGCTACGTAAATAAGCAAAATTGCCGCATTTGGGGTGAAGAGCAACCAGAAGCCGTTCAAGAACTGCCCATGCATCCCGAAAAATGCACTGTTTGGTGTGGTTTGTACGCTGGTGGAATCATTGGACCGTATTTTTTCAAAGATGCTGTTGGACGCAACGTTACGGTGAATGGCGATCGCTATCGTTCGATGCTAACAAACTTTTTGTTGCCAAAAATGGAAGAACTGAACTTGGTTGACATGTGGTTTCAACAAGATGGCGCTACATGCCACACAGCTCGCGATTCTATGGCCATTTTGAGGGAAAACTTCGGACAACAATTCATCTCAAGAAATGGACCCGTAAGTTGGCCACCAAGATCATGCGATTTAACGCCTTTAGACTATTTTTTGTGGGGCTACGTCAAGTCTAAAGTCTACAGAAATAAGCCAGCAACTATTCCAGCTTTGGAAGACAACATTTCCGAAGAAATTCGGGCTATTCCGGCCGAAATGCTCGAAAAAGTTGCCCAAAATTGGACTTTCCGAATGGACCACCTAAGACGCAGCCGCGGTCAACATTTAAATGAAATTATCTTCAAAAAGTAAATGTCATGAACCAATCTAACGTTTCAAATAAAGAACCGATGAGATTTTGCAAATTTTATGCGTTTTTTTTTTTTAAAAAGTTATCAAGCTCTTAAAAAATCACCCGTTATTAAGTATATGGGGGAAGTTTTATCCCTTAGTTTAAAATTGTGCTATTTTGTTCGGATTTTTTTTTTTCAAACTGATATATGTAAGAATGTAAGAAAAATGCCTCAAACTAAAATTTTGTTGAAATTGTTTGGTCGGGTTCCGAGATGTTGGTTTTTTTCGGTTCCCACTAAGCCTTTCTATCAATCTCGGTGGTTATTTATCGCACTTTTAGTAATTTTCAACAGTACCGTTATATGGAGAGTGAGCGAGGTTATTCTCCGATTTCATCCATTTTCCCACTGGCAGTAGATTAGATTTGTACCCAGTAAATTTGGTTGTTGTAGCTTAAATGATTAGGAGATATGTTAAAGTTGATAGAGGCCGGGGTCATGCCCATTTAAAAAAAAAAAAAATACAGCTGTCCCTGGCTACTATGATCCTCTGTACCAAATTAAAGCTTAATATCTTAATTTGGTACTTCGTTAAGGCACTTGATATGTTTTCTGTTAATGGCTATTTGTGAGCGGAGCCTACACTCATTTTGGTGTCTAAGATTTTAGACTTGATTTTAGGTATATCAGTCACATTTTTCATATCAGTTCTCGTTCACGCTTTATCTTGATGGCCAGTTTCACTACCAAAGTAAGCAGAATACAAACGAATTACAATGTCTTTAATCGGTTTCCGTGGATTTTTCATTATATACTCGCCGCACATATAACAAAACTTGTCATGATCATTACTGCAACAACTCGACTTACTTTCCATAATAAATTTGTACTATTAATCTCATAAAAGTGATAATCAGATTGACAGACTTTGAATAAAACCGGAAAAATTTAAAATAAGACTTGTAGGTAAACCAGATATCTAGTAGCAGCAATACAGTTAATACTACCTACTTTACCGACTACAGGTATGGACAAAGCTGCACCAAACAAAAAAAATTGTATAGGCCAGTGTTACAACCTGGAAATTTTTTTTGTATTAACTAACCCGCATACTAAGTTTAATCGAGACAAACAGACAGTCCGCCGGATTTCAACTTTTCTCGTCACCCTGATCATTTATATATATGTACATATATAACCCTATATCTATCTCGCTTTTTTTTATATTAAAATAATTATGTTAAAATAATAGTTTAATTAAAAATGTGATTTTCAAAAATGTCTACAATTGCAAAATAATAAGCAAGAAACCAACTAAGAAAGCGGAAATATAGATTTTTGGCTAAGTTAACCTTTTAAGTTACAAACAATAATTGTTAAACATTAGAGGAAGTTTTAAATATTATTATACCGCCGGAAATATACGGTACAGGTAATATAAAATAATATTAATATGCAATACTTCTATAATTTTATATTTGAATATAACCTTTATACTTTATATACATAAATAAGTATGTCTAACTATTACTGTCAAACAAAATGAATGAAAAGAAACGGTCAAACATAGCATACTATATGTATATATGTATATTATAGGAATTGTTATACATATGTATGGATGTGCGATGAAGAACAAATGTTGGTATGAAAGTAGGTGAAATTAAAACCATTGGGCAATCGCATTTGGCGAGTCGAAACCAAAGCGATAAGCATTATTTCATACATGGACCTAGATACCAGACATATTTGCCTACTTAGGTATGTACATATATTTAGAAAGTATGTATGTAGACATTTTAATATGTAGAATAATATTAAGAAGACAAATACAGAAATAAGAATGGCCACTCCAAAAATCAAATGAAAGATCAGCAGCACCATCAAACCGATTGTCTATGAAATTCGTAAGCAGACAAAAGGAAGAATATAAGAACATATGTATGTATGTACATACTGGACATGTATATCTACCATATTCACACACAACTTGTACATATTTATTTAAAAAATTCTTACGCATATCTACAAATATTATATTCTGCCATCCACTAGTAAGTATGTATAGTATATCAGTGGATACGCATAAATCTTATTAGATAAGTCTAGATATGTGCACATATATATATGTATATTTGTATTTTCTGTAGATGTGCATAGGTAGGCACACTTAAGTAGATAAATATGTATGTATCTATCTGTATTTAGTTTCTGTGCCTTGTACAATACAAACTTGTTATTTTCGAACACATTACGTCAGAAATCGACAGAGAAACACTTATTGTATAAGTAAACAATTTTTGCAAAGTCAAAAATGATGCGCATTTTATTTGCAAAATTTAAGAACCGATTCTCATTTATGTAGAAAAATGTTCATAGGATTGGAAAGCGCTGGGTGTAAGGCAGAAAGTACTTTTATTTATGTTAGCAATCCACCTGCCCCTAATACCTACCCATGTATTTGTATCTGTGTTTAGGGACCCACATTTTTAAGGGAAATTTAAGAATATGTAGAGTTTATCTACTTTCTTCGCAGTTTATTAAACCAATAAAATGTGATTGGAGTTGTGTGTACAATAGAATAAGGTGCACCAAGATAAAAGCAAGCATATCGCCTTATTTCTAAAATTATAATTTTTTAATACTAAAAATTAAACCTTAAAGGAACTGTGAAAAGAAAGAAGAAGACGGAATAGAGCCCTTGTGTTACCACTCAAAAAAAAATCACACTGTCTGCCGCCCAAGGTACCCGTACACAAACTATATGTAAAAATAATTGAGTGCATTCTATCAGAATCTATTTATTGACAAATACACTGTAATATATAATATGAGTGTTACGTGTGTAATATATGCATATGTATTTATATATAAAAGTATATTCTATATATACGAAAATACATTTTAAGTTACAGTATGTAGCCCATACTCATCGAAAAAATTATTTTATTCGTATTTAGTTTGTTAAAACCCACCGTACATATTTGATATTATTCAAAGAGTAATATATATTATTGTAAGACTCAATTTTTTTTATTTAGAATGAGCGAGGCTCAAAGAGAGGAGTATATCAGAAAATTGGATGAGGACGATGACGCCGCGATCGACAATGAAGATCCATCGGATGCTGGTGCCATTGAAGCGTCGGACACTGAAGATTACGAACAGGATAGAGCAGCTGAAATTTAAGAGGATACAAGTAATCGTGAAGCTCCAGAGGGTGAAGAAGAAGAGGATGATGACGACGATGAGGAAGAGGGCGACGACGATGAAGTAGCTGCATCGACTTCTAATAGTCGTTCAGGCAGTTCAATTGTTCCAGCCAATACAAGTACAACATTTGAAGCAAAAGATAAAACAGTTTGTAATAAAACCGCACGCTCAAATCACCAGACTCCTGCTATAAATATTGTCAGGCAAAGAGCTGGACCTCATGGGAGTACAGAAATGTTGTCAATCGCTCAAACATTCAAAAAAAAATATTACGTTGGAATTGGTCGATATTATTGTTCGCTACACGAATAAAAAGGTAGAAGCCGTGTATCATGTTTACAACGAACAGCATCCAAAAAATAAACCTCGTTAATGGAAAAGAGTAACAGTGACAGAGATGTATTCTTTTTTGGAGTATTGATATGTGCTGGTGCAAATAATTCAAACACTGATCATGCAAATGAAATGTGGAATGAAAATGCTTATCCGTTATATCGTGCAACAATGGAACGGAGGCGTTTTCCGTCGCTTTTATGATTCATACGTTTCGATGACAATACAACACTCCCGGCTAGAGTAGCCAATGATAAAGCTGCGTCTATTTCTGATATATGGAAGATGCTGAATGCCAGCCTAGCTGCATTGTATAGACCAATGGTAAACTTGACCATCGACCAGCCCTTTCAGAGGAAGAACTGAGTTTTCTCAGTATTTGTCATCCAAGCCTGTTAAATACGGTCTGAAAGTGTTTGGCTTGTGATGCAAGTAATGCTTATCCTCTCAAAGGGATTTTGTATACAGGTAAACAAGGTAATACTCGAGAAGTCAATCAAGAAGAACGAGTTGTCAAAGACCTGGTCAGCGATAATAAAGGATCTTGCCGAAATATAACCATGGAAGATTTTTCACAACTTTACCTTTGACGGAGACTTTGTTATCTGTTATCTTGGAAACTTACTATCGTCAGTACATTGAAAAAAATGAAAGGTTCATACCTCAAGAAATGAAACCGTCAAGGTCTAGAGAAATACTGTCAACTCTTTTTGGATTTCATGAAAAAACTACTATCTGCTCGTACGTTCCAAAGAAAAACAACACATACTTCTTAGTACGATGCACTATGATTATGAAATTTCTGATGCAGCTCACAAAAAACCAGAAATGATTTTGTTTTATAATCAAACAAAAGCTGGCGTTGACACCATGGATCAAATGTGTTCGAGGTACTACACCCAACGGCGAACGTGTAGATGGCCGCTGGCTTTCTTTTTCAACATCCTCGACATTGCAGGTGTAGCTGCATATGTCATCTATTATGAGAATAATAGCATTCTTCGCAAGAAAACAAACAGACGAAAACTTTTCCTTCGACAATTGTCAGAAGAATTAGCAGGCGCCGAAAGACACGGAAATCCTGCGTTGAGTGCGATAAGCCCGTTTGCGATCAGCATTCGGTGAACATTTGTAAATGTTTACATCGCAATGAGTAATTTTTAATTTTTCTTAATTTTTTAATTAATTCTTAAAATTTAGTTATTCAAATTTACTTGCTCAAATTATTACCTATATGTCACTGTGCAAAAAGCAAAAAAATTAATTCATTTTTTTTGTAACTTTATTTCGCAAAATAAAATTAGTATTATTATTATATACAGTATATTTTATTAAAAAATAATGAAAAATGAACATAATTTGTTATAGTTATCATATATGTACCTATTTACTGCTTTTAGATATAAAATAAGATTATTAGGTACCCGGGTGGCTGAGACGTGTTTTTACTTTCAAATGTAACATTTGTAAAGTTAGAAAAAAATTTAGACTATGTATAATGCACAATTCGCTAGATAATCGGTTAAACCATGGGGATCCAAAAGGATTTTAGCTTATCTTTTTTTGAATAAATATTATTCAAAAAAATACATTCCGATGGGTACCCCGGTACCCAATTTGCTTGAAGAAAAATTCGGTTAACATTGCACGATATCGCCCACCATTGATGAATGCGGTTCCTTCTTCATTTTCGAAGAAAAATGAGCCGATGATTCCACCAGACCAAAATCCGCACCATACAGTGATTCGTGCTGGGTGCATTGGCTTCTCGACGATTACGTGCGGGTTTTCTGTGCCCCAAATGCGACAATTCTGCTAGTTAACGTTACCATCGAGGTGGAAATGAGCCTCGTCCGAAAAGATGATTTTTCGGTAAAATTGACCATCCTCAGTCAAACGATCTGTAGAATAGTAAATAGCGACCCATTTCCCCAATAGAATTTTTCTGAATGTCTGTCATTTTCCGAATGGTATTTGGCGTTTCCAATAATTCAAATTTACTTAACTATTACATCGTGAGTGGGGAGGCTATCATCAAATTTCACCTATTTTCACACCGTGGCTTACAAGATACATAAGTACATTAAACTTTTTTGGGGCAAAGCCTAATTTTGAAAATTTATGTAACGCCACATATGCATATTTCTATTAGAATTTCCTGTATCAATATACAGTTATACATATACATATATTTAATTGCGACTTAGTTATGACATCTTACAATTTTCAATTAGCACCTTTTCGTAGTCGATTCTCCCAATTTGCAATACCAACCTTTTAACAGTGTCAATAAACATGTGTACCAAATGTTATCACTAGCGTCTGGATCACTGTGTGATCATCATCATATATTTCTTGAGGAAAATCGTAACGGGGCAACTAACTGTATTGCTGTGCGTATTGCCTATTGAAAGCAATGAACTGTCACTTCAGCAGGTAATATTAAATTTGGTAGAGCGAGTATTAAGACGGTTGTGTTAAATGATAAAAATAAAGTACATTTTTAAATTATTTACTTAATGCATTTTTCCCAAAAGAAAATTAATATTTAATATTGTCAATTTGCGGAAAAATTATACATAATGGATTGGCGAATGAGCGATGTCTTAAATTTAATAAATTTATATAAGCACAAATCAAAATATCATTGCTCGTATTAAATCTATATACATATGTATGTATACATATATAAAACAAAGACGGGTTTGTTCAAACACTTATAACTCGAGATCTGCTGAACCAATTTTCATGGTTATTGATTCGTTGGATTTGTCTCCGCCCCGAATAGCAGAATACATATTAAAAACAATGAAAACTCAGTAAAATTGGATAATTCCAAAAAGTAACTTTTTTCCATACAATTTTTTTTTTTTTCAATTTTTGTTTGTTTTGTTTTTCAATATTTTGATTTTTAAATTATTTGAATAGTTCAATTTCGGTCGCTTGCTTTTTTATTCTGGCTATTTAAAAAAAAAATTATTCAAAATTATTCAAAGAAAACTTTACGTGTGTTTCACACAAAGATGTCAATTGCAGATTGAAATTTGTTACGAAGTCACCAAGAGGTCGCCCTAATATCGGTCGTTGTTCTTTCTGCCATCAAAGTATGGCAGCCCAAGGCAAGGCAAGAAGTACTCCCAGGATGCGGTGACATACCTGCGGAATTCGCGGTCAATCAGCAAGCGATCGTTACGATGTCACAGCACGCCTTTTCAAACAACAGTAGCGATGTAAGATTGACTTTATCTTGAAGGAACGTATATATGGTGCTGCTGGATGCTAGATGTACTCTGTTGAGTGGCAAAATAGAGGTTTTCCGCACGCACACATTCTTCTTTGGATGGTGGATGGTGGTTACACCAGATCAAATTGATGAAATCATTTCTCCGAAAATTCCTGATGTAGAGAAAGATTCAGTATTATATGAAGTGGTGGAAACCAATATGGTTCATGGACCTTGCGGACAATACAATCCCTTTTCGGTTTCTATGTCTGACAATAAATGCACGAAACACTATCCACGTGCTTTTCTTTCGGAAACACAAACTGGAAATGATGGATATTAACTCTATCGGCGTCGCTCAGCAGATAACAGAACATTCAGCATTCAACTTAGAAAAGTGAATATCGAAGTTGACAACACATGGATCGTACTATATTCACCATTATTGTCTAATTCTTATTCAAAACTCATATCAGTGTTTAGTATTGCAGTTTGGTGAAATCAATAAAATACGTTTGTAAGTACGTCACCAAAAGAAGCAATATGGCGATTATTGGTCTTGAACGATACGGCCGATACGTGAACTGCAATAAAGCGCTTTGTAGGATATTTACTTTTGCAATTCATGAACGTTTTCCGACTGTTGTGCGTCTCGCAGTTAATTTGGAGAATGGGCAAAGAGTGTTTTTCAATCCAGAGAATACAGTATAGCCAGTGGAAACATCGCCAGCAACAAAATTAACATTGTCGAGTTTTTTCTCAACTTTCGTCAGTGATCCGTTTGTGAGAACATTGCTCTATTCGGAAATACCTTGATATTATACATGGAATGCATCGTCGAAGAAATTGTTACGCAGAAAGCAAGGCCAGTAGATTGACACCCAGGTGAGTTCTAAACTAATTCCTTAGGACGAATTTACATAATCCACCCGAAAAACGACGATTACTTATACCTTCGGTTGCTATTGATAAATGTACGGGGTTCAATTTCATTTGAGTCATTGCGTACTGTGAATAGTTCGATGTGTGCAAATTTTTGGAGAAGTAAGCCAGAAATTACAATTGCTGGAACACGTTAATCACTGGAATGAAAATGATGTTGGCATACCCTTCGATATAAACATCGACATTGCCAAAGACATTTTACATCGTCTTCGCTAAAAATTGGAAATGGTACAATTTCGGTTGATACTTCCGGTGGTTCGATATAAATTGCGGGAGACTTGCGCTCATACAAATCGATCGATCGTCAGGACAGGCTTGGTATGCCACCGCATCATTTGTATCTCAAAGTAGGATCCGTCGTTATTATGTTTTGCAATCTTCATGGGCCGAAACTGTGTAATGGAACCCGACTGATTGTGACGCACCTATCGAATACAAGGGGAAGAATGCTTGATTCTACGAATTCCTTTGAGTTCTAACGATTATCCATTTCAGTTCAAACGTATTCCGTTTCCAGTGAAAACTGCATTTAGGATGACAATCGACAGGACCTAAAGATAGTCGCATAGTGTGAGGCATAAATTTGGAAATGCTATATTCTTCACACGGCAGTGGCGTGCTCACGAGCTGGAAAACCATCTTTTCTGTACATCGGAATAGAAACCAAAAAACGTTGTTTATAAAGCTGCGTTATATTGAAAAAAAAAAAAAATGAAATGATAAATCTAACTTTCTTTTCATTTCAAAATACGGAATTTTACGCAGGACAACGGCTGCGGGGTCAGCTAGTTTATTGTATTAATTGGTATAGAAATTTATTTACTTAAAGAAAAATAATAATACAATTATTATCTTACAGAGTAAGAAGCACTAGCTGCCAGGGCTTACGGTATAGAAAATTTACACTAAAATTATTATAGTCCGAAAATATGAACACATTTGTAAACAAAGTATATTTCTCCTTTTTTTATTTTCCATACACATTTTTTTCATTTATATAAAATTTAAACGGTTTAAGAGCTCAAAACAGCTCGAACCTGTCTACCTGACGCCCTTTCGCAAATGATTATGTTATGATAACAAATGCCCATATACACATTTAACAACGGCAAGACAATACAATTGACAGTTAGTAAACAATAAATTTTTGCCTGTCGAGTTGCCACGTAAGAACATTAAAATTGAAAAAGTCTGCGAAGATTGCATCGATTTGTTAGAGCATATTTTTGCACATTTTGGGCAATAGAATATATTTGAAAATTTTGTCTAAAAATATATTTAATTGCTTAATTTTAGTATATTTTGTTAATTTTATAACGAGTAACATAGTAGCTTTAGTTGATAATCACTGTGGTTTTATAAAAATGCAAGGAACTGAATCTGCAATGACTATAGCTATTTCAAAATGTGTTAACGAATATAAGGAAGAATTCATAACTGATGGAGCGATTTTGTTTTGCAAAATGTGTAACAAAACGGTTAGCTGTGGAAAAAAGTCTCTAGTTGACCAGTACATAATAAGCCAAAAGCATCTCAATGTATCTCAAGAGCCAGTTAACAAAATATCTCAAGGCTTTCTTACAAATTCCACATGCAAAAAATTAAGGGGTTTGGAAGATTTCTATAACACATTTATTCAGCTGGCTTTCCATTATGGAAGTTAACAAATCCACATTTAAGTAGAATTTGGAAAACTTACACCCAGGAAACAATTCCTCCCGAGTCATGGTACATATATACAAATGTTGATAAAGCTGAAATGGAAGATACATATATTAATATAAACTAGGATCACAGCTGCACACTCAAAGGATTGTTTTATATTCTGAAGAACCCAAATAACAAGGTTTTGTTAGTAATTCTGATTTATCAAAAAATTCACAATTTATATGTATATGCTATATAAAGTTTAATACATTTGATATATTTTTCTATTTTGTATATAATGAGCTAACTTTGAAAACGTCAAATATATATCACTTAGTTTACTGCGAAAGTAAACTTTACATTTAGAGTGTTCTGTAAGGTCAGATTATATAATGTATCACTTTGCAACGTTGTTTGGTGTTGCATACTGACGATGTATAAATACTGCAGTCATATAATACTGCATTTTCGAAATCAGCCATATTTACAACTATTGGAATCCTATAAATTCAATAACTCTATAAACTAACCTACCTCGGTTTTTATTAGAGGCGAATAATTATTTTATATATATTTATGTTAGTTTTTAATATAAATAAAGTTGGTGAACTAAAAGCACTTCTTGCTAACTATGAATTTGGGAATAAAAACGTATTCAAGTTACAATTTTTTAACACAAGCAGCAGGGTATTCATTTACAATTAACTTATCCGTTATATGAAAACTGTCTCGTTTGAGAGTTTTCTAATTCACTATGAAAAAATATATTTCTTTAGTATATTGTACTGGACTTCATAAGATCCCAAATATTTTTGTAAATAATAGAATAGACTAAAAGCTACGACTAAAATTTTTCAACAAAAATTGTAACCTGTGTACAATCACTAATTAAATTTAATTGATATAGTCGAATATGGGTCTTGGCTGAAAAGAGAGATCGCAAGAACTCCTCACCTGGACATGACGACATTGTGTGTATAAATCATATGTCATTTAATTTAATATTTACATATATATCGTAGTGTGGATCGCGAATATAATACAAACCAGGAATAAAGGGATGTTTAACTTATTCCAGTGTGAGAGCGCTTCAAAATTTGCGTTTTTTATAACATTTTCCATTATGGCCAGATTGAACAAAATAATAATTTTTGGGCATTTATCAACCCAATATCCAACATTTAGTACAAATAAAAATTACTATATAGTGGTTATTTCTTATATGGAGAAAATATTTAAATATTTTTAAAGTATATTAGAACAACTGACTTTTGACCTTTCAATACCCAATAAAAGAATTTAAGCTTGTCAGCTCTCAATCATTAAATGCTTTTAATCATTTTCCATTGAAAATAATACTATGATGCTTCAAATTACAAAACGTTTTATTAAATAGCTTTAAATTTCACAAGTTTATTTAATTTTGATTGTTTTACATTTTTTATAAGTGGTCTTGAACGATGCAACAAATCCCTCCGCTTACATATTTTTTTGGTAAGATTTCAATCTGGCCATCGCCCGTTTCCAATTGATAAACGTTAAAACCTACTGACTCGATTAGCTGTCAAAGCTCAGTAGGTTTTGACATCTCTTTATCTCTGGTACAAACTACATAATTTTATACAATTTTTGTTGCCGTTGCCATGGTAACAAATTTAAAATTGCAATGGCAACGGCAGGAGTAGCGCAATGAGCCAAAAGCTTGGCTATCGTTGTAGAATCCGACACTTTAGCGCCTGATTAAAATTAAACAAAAACAAGTGCAAGTTGAAATATGTATTATAAAAATATTTATATATTTATTGTTACATCCTACAATCTCACTCCAATTAAATGCTTCTAACCTGCATTCCAAAAGATTTCCCCAAACACATATGTTTGACAGTACTCTAGTAACATTTCAATTGGTTTTCCTTTTATGATTGGTGGCCACACTTTCCGGTATTATAATCAAGCCCCAATTAATATAACGGGATAAAAATTTTCACAAATTTGCCTTTAAGGTATGCCACTTCAGATCTAAAAATTTACCAAATCGGACCATACATACCAACATGTGCATCCTAGTTGATATGCAGAATTTTTCGTAAACATCACGCAATCTATTAGATAATTTATGGAAATTCGCTGAGATTGTGAGAAAAGAGTTGAATCGGATAAAACTCCTTTAGTGCCGTATATCGCCAAATGTAAGTTATCTTAATGAGATTATGAGACCGTATTTTTCTTGCATCTTTGTGCCTAAAATGCATAAAATCGTGCGGAAACCTGTGCTAAGCCCAATGTAACGAATATCAGGATTTCCAGACATCTAGTTGACTTTATATATAATATGTCAGATATGCCTTATTTCATAATAATTTTAATATAATTTTTGCTAACAAGTAAGAAAATGTATGTAATATACAAAACTTATTTAGTCTACGACCTATAATATTACCTATAATATTATAGTTAATGAGATTGGAATCCATTAACAATTTCGTTGAGCAATGAAGTTTAACTTTGTTTTAAAGTTTTGCCAAAAGCTTAATCAATTTTCCCGGCTTTGATCCTAGCAAGTTGTAAAAGTTTTTGTTTGGTATATCTGGCTGCATCCTGAGATATTAAAATATGCCTATGATTACATGAATAAACTCGTCATAAACCTATTCGAGTACAAAACAAGGAAGGATATAACTAAATATTTCATACTCTGGCAATTTTCACTGTTCAAAGTTGAGGAAATATATTTAAGTGTTGGCAAAACTTTATGTTAATAAATGCTTAAGGATTCAATATTCATTATTTAACGAAGCAGTGAATGGATTACAATCACATCTAATTAACATATTATAAGTCATTGAATCACTTAGTTCCTTCACCATATTTTGCTTCGGGTCCGAGGTGTGTATATACTATATTTAGTACTAGTATATATGCATACCCATTCAGGAAAAAAACAAAAATACGATCGGGAAATTATATTAAGGATATCATGTCATCCATTTTCGGCACAAGAACTCAATATTTTTTAAGGGAGAGTCGCTTTCTGAATTGTATTATACGTAGTATAAAGTCAACCGAAATTCGAAATAGCATATATAAAGTGTTATTGAGCCAATTTTTATACTCTTGCAACCAGTAGCTACAGATTTTTATAGTTCTGTTCAATCCAATTAAGATAGATATAGGGTAATATAAATGATCAGAATGACGAGAAAAGTTGGAAACCGGGTGACCGCCTATCTGGTCGTCTGTCCGAGCAAGCTGTAACTTAAGTAAAAAAGTGCAAAATCCATAACTAATTATGCCAGAGGCATTAAATTTTACCTCGGATGGTATGAGTAGACTGGTGTGAAGATTGGACAATGGGCATGGCACCGACCACTTTTTGGTGAAATCCCATCTGGAGATCCGACGTACGTATCATTTTTCTAACATTTCTATGATACTGTGTTGAAGGAAAATCGGACAACAACCACACCCACAAAATTTAGAAGTAATTAGTATAACGGACCCAATTTTGCAGTAAAAACTATCCCCAGTAGTTGACTTTTGACCGAAAATAACGATCAATATATAATTGAAATTCAGGCATAATCCTTTTCTGACAATGATATGACTGTATGCCAAAAATTGGTAGAATGGGACCAATACTTCCACGTGACTTTATGCTGGATATATCAACCAATATTTGAGTTATGTCAATGAAATTAGCGTAGCGTGTCATGACAGTGTATGCTAAAAATGTAGAAATTTGAACTAACACCAACCAAATTTTTATATATAAAAATTTCAAATTCCATATGAATCTTTCGCTTAAAGAGTATGAATCAGGAACCAGGGTGGAAATTTAACCTTGAGCAAATGCTTCCCCTAAGGTCATGTCCAAACATAGTTGAAATCGGACCGTAGCTTTTTAAGTCCCCAGACACCGATCTCAGTGTTTCTCTAATAGTAGTTTGCCCTTGTTCTTAACAGGGTAATAAAGGGTTAATGCTTACATTAGCCACCATGTACCTAATATATATAAAAATTCGGATTAACATTTTACAGAATATAAATGTTAACATGTGAAATACCTTAAGGAAATTTAGAGAGCGTGTCTCTCTAATAATTCACATATATATTCACGTGATATGGCACCGTGCGACTTCCTCCTTTTCGGAAAAATGCATTTGCCCATGAAAGGAAAGTGTTATGCAGACGTAGAGGCTATTAAAAAGGCTTGTATCGGCACACTGGCGGCCATACAGGCCAACGAGCTAAAATACTCGTTCGACATGCTTTTGGACCGTGCAAAAAGCTGTATTGAAGCAGAAGGAGGCTATTTTGAATAAAATAAATTGATTTTGCCGAAAAACCATTTGTTCTGTTTTTTTAAGTTCTGTTTACTATGGAACACACCTTGCATTGTAAATTCACTCTGTTTTAGAGTTGTGAAATTAAAGTTCTTTTAATAGAAGGTGAATTAAGTGCGACAGCTAACTAGAAACAGTTGTAAAATTCCTTATGGTGTTGATTTTTGTTAATATTACTGATTTATAGTAAGCGTGTGTTTCAAAGTTGTGGTTTAAAATATATTAAAATGTATTATTCACATTTTTTAATGAGAAAAAGCTACAGATGTACATCTGCCTTATTTTTGATCTTCGTCAGTCTGGAAAGACGTACAAAAAAATTCGAATCAGGTCAAATGCTCAATAAAATGTTTTCAATGCCTTTAAATATAGACAGAACTTTGAAACTATACGGCAGGGCAGCACGCCGGAACCCACTTCTGACTAAAATTCGTATAAACGACGCGTAGTCTTTGCTAACTTCTATTGGCCTAAGGCAAAAATTCGACGGAGGTATGACATTTGGAACGATGTAACAAAAATTAATCGCTTAGGTCCTGATGGTCGCCGTCCAATAATTCAAGAATGTGATCCGCGCTATGTTCCACGCGTAGTTTAGTATGGTGGAGGATCAATAATGGTGTGAAGATTTTTTATTTGGAATGGTGTTGGTCCACTCCATAAGATTGATGGAAAATAAAAAGAGAAATATGTCGACTTCCTAAAAAATGTCATGTTGTCATGAGCTGAGGAAAATGTGCCTGTGATAAGGAAGATAACAATTCAAAGTATACTTCTAAGTTGACACAAAAGTTTTTTAATGATAATTCTATCAATGTTTTGGAGTGGGAATCGTCCAGCCTAGAATTAAACTCTAGAACATTCTGGATGATGTTAAAATAGCTATATGCACCAAAAATATCCCAAATATGAATGTTCTTTGTGACAAGATTAGAACGGCATGACAAGCTACACCATTGGTGCGCTGTTAGAGTTTTATAACGTAAATTCGGAATCGATGTGAAGCAATATTAAGGTAAAAGAAATAACCAACAAAACTAACTGAAAGTAAGCAAGCTTTTGTAATATCATTATATTTGGTTAATAAAATACATATTTACGTTTCTAATTAGTTGTCGCACTCAAATCGTTGATTCCACATGTTTTTGTTAAAATCTTCAAAACGAAAACGAGTTTTCAACAAAATGTTTACTATTAGAGTTTAAGTTTTACATAGGTTTCAATAAAATAATTTAAAATACAACAAATATACGTGATTTATTGGAAAATAAGATCATTTACTTCGAAATAGGTGTCGTTTCTACTTAGCTGTCAACAGCTGTATATATTATATCACGTCGTTTGTACGAGGTAAACTCCGATTTTAGTACAATTTTAAGTACGTGTCCATTTTGACCCAACATAAGAGATATTTTAAATCTCAAACATGTTACAAGTCAAAACATGTAGATGTATTATAATTTTAAGAAAGATGCCGAAAAATAAGTAAAGCCTCCACAAATAGGGACCAATGTAAAGTTGAAGGGATCGTCTCAGTCCGAAATACAACATATATCTTTAAACGCGTTTTTCTCAGAATGGTGTTTTTCAATGGTGGTTTCCACTCTCAAAGGAAAGATTTTGAAGATATCTAGTTCTAATTTGGAAGAAAATTGTTAATGTCATTCTTTATCGTGCCATGGAATTTTTCTTTTTTTTTTTAATCTTCCTATTTGTTTCTACGAAAAACGATGGAAGAAAGGGTCAAATTCGCTACTTTTTGTTCAGACCGCCACCATTTTATTAAATTTAAAAAACAAAAAGAAAAAATGCCTCCATAGCACGATAGCGACTTTCCTACAGATTAATAATCTTTTTGAAGTTTTTGGTTTAGATAAAAATTACGGCCGCAATCGTCTACACACACTCAACAAATGTCTTACTATGCCTGTTGATTTCCGATAGATCTTGCTTAGCATTCCTCTGTCTACGTTCGCTGATGAGACATGTAAATGGATGTAGGTTTGAAACTACATATATATGTATATAAGCATGCGCGTACAATTGCAATATTATACATCAACACATATATTTGCCGAACAATTGCTATTCGAGAATATAGCAAATAAATATTTGGAGTAGCTCTGTTTCAGGAAATATTGGCAGAAAAAAATGTAAATGTTGATGAAGGTAATTTCGAGATACAACAATTATTGCCAGGCAATCTGATGTCTTTTAAATTAATCGAAATTGTTTTTGAAGAAAATGGTACCATAAATTTTCAAGCTGAATTGATAATATTTTTAGGTATACCTGCCATCTAATAATGATAGGCTAAACATTTGTTTACTTATTATTCTACTGATAGAATGTAGCTAGAGGATAGAAAGATTAACTAAGAATATTGAGCAAGTGAATTAATTAACCCGTGAATCAATGCAGCCATGATCTTTGTTGTTCAAGGGTTGGTTTCCTGATGGATATGTTTTTAAACTCAAAGTTTCTGCTACAAACATTACAACAACAACATAAAATTTTACCTTAACTTTAAAGCAGTAAATTTCCATGTTTTAGGTCGTAATTAGACGAAAAAAAATATATGCTATAAAAAAGTTTGAGTTTTTACTAAGGAAACCGCTTAAACGATAGTATAATTATATAGTATTATTACTAAAACTTTTACAAAAGCAAACTTTATACAAAAAAAGGAATGTTCTTATCGTTTTTGTTCATAATTAATCAGAAAATCATAAAATAAACTTTAGGACAAAGAACGAAAATTTTTCTGTAGATTCGTGTTACATAAAGCCATTTAATGGACAAAAAAACATTATTTTCTTAGTGTTAAAAAGTATGAATGGACTTGAAAGATCTTAAAAGTATGTATACGTTTTGACCTCACAATTTTTGTCATTATAATATAAATCAAAAGTAATACCCATTTTAAAAATTGCCTACTTTATTTTATTAATTTCTTGAGCAATAACAGAATTGAATTGTTTTGATTTATGTTTAAAAATTTTCAAAATTATCTCTCAAATTTTCTCCAATAAGTTGACCAACGAAACTTCGACTGAAGATAGTTGAAGTTTGTAATACCAAAAAAAGTTTGATTGGTTTTAGTTGAATTGCTTCAACTCGAATTCATCAGAATGGACTCGAACCCCGTAATTCGATTATTAGTTTCGATATTATTTGCAACGCACTTGAAACCAAGCGGATGCCAACATAACTCACGTTGAGTTAATTCAGATTCACGAAATAATTTTATCTGTCCAATTACCTACTTATATACATAAAAATCAATTAATGCTTTGTATGTGAACTATGCCAGAAAATTTACGAAGAATCAGCTTTTGAATTCGGCGTATATGAAGATCTTAATTTGATGAAATTTTAATGTTCTCTGGGTTTGAATTAACCGTTTTCTCTTCGTTATTATTTACTAACCTCTTTCTTCATCACTTTTCTACTTTCTTCATCATATCCCTACAAATATTACATGCATTTTAGTAGCTATTTTGGTGGTTAACATTGTCATTGAGACTTTTATAATTACTGTCTGGTTTCGCTTCGAACTTAGATTTCTTGAACAATGACGACAGAGGGGCGTATACGCGACACTACATATATTTAATCCAATGAACCTGCCTAAGGAAATCACTTCATGGTACACATTGGATGTATGTATGTACATATTCTTTCCAAGTATGCGATATCGTGTATTACATTTATTATCTAAATATGTTTGTACATACAGTATTCCATATACGTATGCACACATACGATCCCTCACACGAATTACCTGGCGCTATTGTGCGGACTAATTTTTACTATAGAAGGTAAACATATATACAAGTACATATACTCTTACTGGTATGTGTTTGCCTGGTTCTGCATTTAGGAACTCAAAAACGACATAGTATATACGAATTCAGTGTTGATACATAAGTATATATATACTGTCCACATGAATGTTGATAGGTGTCTTAAATAATTTACTGCACTGGGTGTCTCGTTCGACCACATATTCTTAATTCCTTTTTATGAAAAACAAAACTTTCTTTTAATTCTAAGCAATTTTCATTTGGTACTATTAATTATTGTTTATGAAATCTTTTCACTTGTTATATTTATTAAATCATCCTATAGTTTCGCTAAGATATAGGAGAGCCAGTTGTTGTAGTGCAAACTTATACGTTTCTTTTAAATATTACTGTACGTCTATAAATCTTTAAGTTTTGTGTTGCTACATTTTACTTGTCTAGTGGGATTTGTGGAATTTACGAGAGTACCGTTACGTGGATTTGCGAAAACTATGTCGGCAGAACAGCGGAATGCGAATAGTGACGACCGACAAAGCTGAAAACTGCAAGATCATCGCAGTAAATGGAAAAATCAACACAAATATAATTGCTTGTACACCTATGTACATATGTATGTGAAAATTGACGAAAGCGAAGTTCACAAAACGAGTGCTGAAACACGAATTTTAGCAATCACGTTTACGGTTTAAACTACAGTCCACAAACTGTTACTACATCTGCAACGATAGACAGTTGCTCCGCGAATGAATGCCAGTCGCAGAACAACGGTTTGTGCACCGCATTCGGTCGAAGCAAACTTGCTCTCAGTATGTATCAACATAATTTTATTTGTGGCTATCTTTGTAGCTGAAGTAGTCATGGAGAGCCATGAGAGAACAAATCAAAAATTAAAAATGAGAAATGAGAAATGAGTAAAATACACACTTAAAATCTTACCTTCAATGCCATGCGCGGAGGTTTTGGGTGGGAAGTAGGCGTCTTGGTGTCGACCGAATCTAAATAGTTACACACCATAACGTGAATACACAGACAAGTATTGAATTTGTAAATGTTGACAAGTAAACATGCATATGGAGATATTATGGGTATGACTGCTTATGTGAATTCACAAGAGTTTCTTTCTGAGTCGCGCTCCTCATACGGAAATACGAACGAATTTTGTTAATGTTGTAGCTGTAGTGCGTGTAGGTCGTTTAAAGGCCGTTTAGCAACCAAACGAAACTTGCTTCAATACGCCCATATTTTATGCGTGGCTTTATTTGTGTTTTATATACATATGTACATAGTACATGCATATACTACATACATATATGTATCTGAGATGGTAAAGTAAGTAGTATGGGAAGATCTTCACTTTGCACTACTAGTTATCAATAAATATAATAATATATGTATGTTCATTTGCTCCACTCTGTTTTTGGTCAGATTCTCTTTGGCCTCTTTTGTTTTCTGTATATAATGCCCTGAGTATGGTTATACTTCGTTCTGCTATTTCATTTGGTCATAGAGTAATAGTGGATTTTGTTCTCTTTAGCTGGCACAGAAAGCTCGGTAATTCTCCTGAAATACTTGTCGTTTCCATGTGCATAGTGAGTACCGCAAATCAAAGTCGAGGTCGTTGTACGACTGATGAAATGCTAGGAATGGTATGCTTCTGCTTACACCGGTACTCGCACTGTTGTCGTTGATCTCTCCCTCTTGTACACCGTTAGCGCAGTAACTGTCATGCGGTGACGATACCGTTGTCATTCTAATATAGAATTGCAATTTACAATGAATTCTCAATACTGTTGTTGTGCTGATGCTGCAAGTGCATCAAACCGGACGAATTCTTATGTTGTTAGCAACTATATTCCAACCAGATAATAGAAAACAATTATTGTTCGCCTAAATGTTTCTTTTGTTTGCAGTTTCTGATATTTCTTATAATTTCTCCATATTGAATATATTAAATATTATATATCAATGTTATTTTTGGTCATGGTTCAGTTGCACTGCTCTACAAATCAAATTAAAAATTTTCGACTGATGTGCCAAGGGGTCTGTAGAGTATTTTATGTCTCTGACTACGAATTTGAATTAAAAAAATTTCGACCACTTACAGCTAGTTTTGTCATTTTAGTGGTAGTTTGAATCCTGCACCTCTTGACTACAACACAAAAAATCCTAAGTGTTACGAAATTTTCAATTTTAGCAATCTAAATGCGGTGTTTGTTTCTTTCATTAATTTTTTATTCGTATTTAGTTATCACTCACAAAAAGCATTTTATTTGTTGAAATCTTTGAAAAAATACTCTTTGACTCACAAGAACATAGCAACACAAAAGAAAACGACTGCTTTTGACATTATGGATTCAAACACAAATTTTTGTTTTTGGGATATCGACACAACCTTATATAATTGAATCATGGGTTTTGGCTTAGCAACGGAAAAAAGTTTTTGGAATGAAAATATAGCTTTATTCTTCGATCAAGGCTAAATATCGGTTTGATGGTGTGAAGCTCAAGGCTTTCAAGCTAGGCGATTATTTTTATTTTAATCTTCTCATTCGAGTTAAATATTCTTCCACCAAGCCAGGTGCTGGAGACCAAATCTGTAGAATGCGGTGAAGAGAGAATTAGCTCATAGCATAACTTCTTTGGCATGAAACTTTGACGGTTTACCAGTTCAGCTTAGTACTATAAATCAAAACCAGAGAAATTTGTAGGTTAAAAGGCTCTAGGGTATGGTGGCCTTGGTTGTGTTTAATATTGAAATGACACCATTATTTCCAAAATTAACATCGGTATTATCGACATCGAATAAGTCTCGTTTGCAGAGATTCTCCTATCGAACTCAATTGGACTGATTTCTCCACTGCTCTGACTTGTTTTTTACCACCGTTACTCGAAAACTTCTGTCACAGAAATTTTGTGTTTAGAAATTTCTGTAAAAACGCTGTATTTTCTAGCATTCTATGTCTAAACGCTAATGGGGATATCGAGTTGATATTTTAAAATTTTAATTTAAGGTTGTCACATATTTCCCTTCAATTATTTTTTGTTTTTTCTAGTCATCACACTTATGAATTTCCCTTCACTGCCCTCCGTTTATTGATTTTATCGTACGTATGTAAAAAGGAAATGAACTTAAACACTTAACACTAAAAGAGTAGTATAAGTACATATATATACATATGTATATAGTACATACATATACATTTTGACAGTTACCTGAAATCAGAATAACTCTAGTTTCAAAAGTGTTCAATATAAAACAATCCAAATCAGAGTGAGTATAACTAGTTTAATATCTTCCGACGAAAATTCGCAAATTAGTTTCAACCAATTTAAATACTCCGTATATACATACATATGTACAGTGTGTACATTAAAAGTCCCATTTCTATTTAAAACTACACAGAAAACTTTCTGTTGACAGTAGTAAATCCAAAAATATTTTTGTTCTTACCTTTTTTGTGAAAGTTTAGAATGCTTCAAGTTCTTCAAAGTGCACTTATTATTCTGCTTGTTGTTGTGCAGCCATTGCTTTAATCATGCAGTTTAAGTTTAAATCACTGTTCTATAATGAAAACATGTGCATGTAAATACACATGTTCAACATTTACACACTTATATTATATTTTTGGAACTGTTTTTCAAAAAGTTTGATGAATAATTTTTATTCACGATTATCACAACGAAACAGGAGCAGCACTCACGATCTTCTGGTGCAATTGAATGCAAAAGTTTGATTAGCTTAAGTATGCAACGATGTAGCCAATTCTGAAACGCAAAAGCACAGTGACCGATATATTGGCACTGTCATTAGCGTAAGCTCAAGGTAATGGTAATATAGTAACATTACTAGTATGTGGTCTGATCTTACAATTTTCGATAAAATTTGTGAGTGTTGCGAAACTACGACGTTCAACGACCATTGCGCGAATGAACCAAGCTGAGGCAAACGTCAGTCGATTAAGCCATAAACATGATGAAATGCTTCAGTAAAGGCTGTTGGTAGGTCGCTCCATTGGCTTGTTTTCTGCCGTGCTGGTTTGCATGCGAAGTTGTTGCCTGGGCTTGGGAACAGACAAAAACGAGTTGCAAGTGCACGCGGCTAAACACGACGTGGCGTTGCTTAAAATAGTTGAAGTAAATTGCACTGCAATAGAAATAACGGTGTTGATGAGTAGTTTGAAAGAGCGTATCCCAGGCAGAAAGAGAGCAAGAGAAATAGAGCACCGAAAAATTGCTAACACGAATAACCTAGAGTTGGTGTAGCCGATGGCGATGTTTGCATTTGCCAGGGTAGCCAGTGTCTTCACATTCCCCAAACATAATACTTTCGACGAAAGACTTGCCACGATCATAACTTGCATGTTTGATTTTTAAGTACACACTTGTATCAAATTTAAGGGTATGGACGTATATATGGATGCTCGAATTAATCGAAGTAGTATTAATCCTTTGGAATACAAATTCATATCAAGAATAGAGTATTTTACTATTACAGCTTTATAAATTGAGTTCTTCATTGTTATTTATACCACCTTAATAGTATATATTTGTACATGTACTATACCATATTTTACTAACTGTATATTCAAAAGCGCCTGGAACAACGTGAGCGGGCCAAATGCTTTTTTACTCGTTTAACGGATTAAAAAGGAACCGTTCGTGGCGAATGTTCTGTTTTAACTGATTTGCTTATGTGGTCTCCCAATAACGTTTGGACTATCGCAACGTAAAATATCGTATGCAGCTGATGATACAACGTTCCTTAGTATGTGTTTTTTGAAATATGTATGCACACGAGCACGAGCTTACAAGATTTTTATCGACAACTAGTAGCCGGTATTTAATTTGCAGTGGATTGGTAAAAGTAGACGAAACAGTTGTCGGTATTGCTGACTCTGATTATACATAAGTTTGAGTCTTTCTGCTCTGTGTATGGTTGGATCTCCCATTGCCGAAGCGTTTCGAGCTCGCAGAAATATTTATTTTCTATCGGTTTGGATAACAACAACGCCAATGATGTCGGAGATTTGGTTGCCGGAGCAAATACTATTTGTGAGTATGTTGATGGGAAGTTTCGGGTTTGCTATACAAGGCATTTCCGAACTTGCCGATGTGCAAGCTCATGCGCAAGTCGCGTGCATATTAATATATTTATGCCTGATTCCTTTCAGGTTCGTTTGTATTGTAAGAAACTGAGAGAGCTTTCTATTCACACATTTGAAATCTGCAGTTCAGAGCCACATCTGACTGAACTCACAGCAATTTATGTGAAACGCGTCGCATTCATTCTAATTGTCATATACATGTGTTATTATGTGTGTGCATGTATTGTGAGTGTATGCTCTATATTAATGTGTTGTGTTCCAATGTACAATATAGGTATGGCGCTAACGATTTAATGGGCTGCATTCATCCACATTTCCGGCCTTACTCGCATACTTTCGTGACTAGGTATTCCCCGAATTAACGTCTTCATACCACCACACATATACATACGCCTGTGTTTTTGTATTCGTAAGAGAATGCTTGTATGTAGATATATGAATACAATTTGAGTCGGCTCGGTATGTATTATTAATATTCTGCTAAAGTTTCGATTTTGCATCACAACACTCTGACCACTGGCATATGTTTTTAAACCGACACGTGATGCGTCCACTACTCTTATTCGATATAAGCGCTCTTATTATGAGAACCTCTCCCCATATGTTAAATCTCTTTGTTTTCATTTGGAACACCGTTTTAATATTAATCCCTGGGATTTCTTGGAATGATGCCATTAAATATATAATATTTGAGTCCTGCCTCAAAATAAGTTAATTGTCCAATTCACACTGCAGTTGGTATTCTTTTTCACTCCCACATTGCATATTGTCAATTTACCCCGAGAAAAGGGAATCCAATGAAATGTGCAATCAATGACATGGTCTCCAATGAGATAAACAAATATTTAAGTGCGAAGATCTGGGTAGATCTCCTATAAAGCTTTGCGCCCACAATTTGCTGAAATGGATATTTCAGTTTTATTTAATCACTATTTTTTATGCCCTAAGGTCATATAGAAATTATAGAAATTTAATTTTTATTGATTCGACGATATACTTGTATGTACATATGTACTTTCCTTTGCTTTACGATAGCCCTTTTACAGTTCTTGAGTAAAAGTTGAAAATAACATAATTTAATTAAAACTCGAACTGGCTAATAAAACCTACTAGCTTGGCTAAAATAGCCATATTTTTGACAATAAGTTAAGTTGTTCATATTTAGTATTACTCGGTTTTAATCGATAATAGTAACAACAGTATTGTGACGCTACCCATCATAAACAAAACAAAGTACGAACCTAAAGCGATCTACCATTATTGAATTTGATAAAGAGAAGGTAAACATTATTAATATTATTTAACTTTACAATAAATTTGTATCTTTTGAAGGTTAGTCGACAAAAATGTATGAATAACATCAATATATTAATGCATTAATAGCAGTAAATATAATTTGTTTTTAATATTTTATTGGAATCGACTTATTTGCATTTTATCAATTGTCCACTTAGTCCTTTTGTATGATTTAAATAACTGAATTTTATTTATTATAATCTACACCAGATGAACTTAAAAATAACAAAGCTATGTAAAAACGGAAGCCCTAAAACCAATACAAAGAAAGCACACAAATCTGTCACATGATAAATGCTTTCCATATACACATACTTTTTCATACATATACTACGATAAATGAAAGAATGTCCAAAGGGTGCGTTAAAATAATCCGAACGTTTGCACAATCATTTAAAGAGTAGCCGGCATTTTCCAGTTACTTGGTTTGAAGACCGAAATTGCTCGTGTAATCAACTACCCCATTCCAAAGAGATTTAATGGAAATACTGGAAAGTTTTATAATACACATCGTTCGGAATTAAATGCTTTTCTAATGGGTAAATAAATTTTTCTCTGATGTAGGAAGCATGCGCCAAACGGAGTCTCCGTTCTTTTTAAAGAGAACTCTTGGCAGCGGACAGTAATACTAACGCGATATTCTCTTCGCCCTCAGAATTCACTGCTAAAACTGCATTGCGCCAGCACCAATGTCAAAATAACGGAGAGTAGAGCCCTGAAATCATCTATTTATTTCTTCCAGGGCGATAAAAGCCTCTGCAACGTTGTGACATTACGCTGAGCTGTATTAAGGCAGGTCATGCCCATGATTTGAGTTTCCTCATGAAAGAGA
The DNA here is from genome assembly GCA_027475135.1 of Bactrocera correcta. Lineage (NCBI taxonomy): Eukaryota > Metazoa > Arthropoda > Insecta > Diptera > Tephritidae > Bactrocera > Bactrocera correcta. Next base: position 40,816,563 of record CM050326.1, read on the forward strand.
GGTGAACAGTTGAGCCAACGAAAGGTGGTCTGGATTTGGCTAGTCCTGTCGGCGGCAATGGTAGCAGCTATGAAATCTCACACACATTTAATTTAATTTGCAGTCACATTTATATACACTTTTTTTTTAATGCTACTACAAAAATCGCTAATTCGCAGGCGTACAGCAAATCACGCAAGCAAACGGATGTCTCATTCCGAGGTATTTGTGGTGAATAATTTCTATGCTCTATATTTATATTGTAGACACACCTGCCTATTTTAACTTGCTTGCCGTCACTTTGTGTATTCTACTTAAATTGGTGGCATATTTGCACTCATTCGTTAAACTTTTGCTTCGTTATAGTTTGTGTGTTCGTACATGTGGCAGCACTCGATGTGAACTGCAATTGAAGTAAGATGTTTCCTCAACTAAGTTTTCGTACCAACAATACACGCACTTATTACTTGGCGTGTATTTTTTATCTGCCAAATTTCTTTTTGTGAACTTAAACTTTTAGCAATTATTTAGTCAGTCTTATTCGATTTAAAAGAGCTTGCAATAAGACTACACCTGAAGTTTTAAAATCATAGAGGAGGGGAGACTGTATTGGTACTAGCACATACATACATACATACATATGTATATTTTACATTTTTTTTGCCAATCTATAAACAATGTACTTATGTCATTGTTGACACATTTAGTGGCCAGAAACGATTTTTTTACACATGGCTCACGCAGCTCACCTCCGGTCCTAGACCAAGTATCCTCTGGGTAACCAAAAACACATCCGTTTGAAGATGAGCTAAAGTGAGAAAGAGAAACTTCCCCTCCATAGGGCTGTGCGCTGGGTTTGGGACCCGCCACGTAAAAAAAACCGCCAATGGAAAATTGCAAACAGCCTCAAATTTAAAGGTGTGCACCTGGAATGTCCGGTCCCTTGATTGGGAAGGTGCCGCTGCCTAGCTGATTGATGTCTGACAACTGAATCCATTGGTTTTTCGGACATGCTAAAGACCAGCTGGTACGATCAGGAGCAGTGGCGGATTAAGTATTTTGCCGCCCTAGGCCCTGTCCGATTAGCCGCCCTTTTTAAAAGATGAAATTTTATTTCTTTGAGTCCGTTCCTATTATTAAGATATAATATTTATTTCATAAAAGCATAATTGTTAAACAGTACAAATAAATATTAACAACATAAATAACAGTCAGTTTTCTTAAACTCTAATGTATAACTTAATTTTTAAATATCTTCTTTCTGGCTTTCGTCTGAGCAAAATCCTAAATTATGTCGTTGTAATCAATTTCTTGAACTAGTTGGGCTTCAATTGACGTAGTGCTAAAGCATTGAGTCTCTCTTGCCCATATTTGCGCGTAAATACGTTTTGACTCTTTTCAAGGTGGAGAAAGATCTTTCCCCCGAACAGTTCGTACCCAGAATACTCAAAAAAATACGTAGAGCAATGTCTACATTTCTTGAAGATTTTGAGAATGCAAAAAATTTTATATTCCTTGCGCGGAACGAATATCTTTTGTGTTCATTAGAGAATCTTTGAGTTGACAGTGCAAAGGAATACATTCATTCGCGAAAGTATCTTCCAAATCATCAGAATACTTAGTAACTAATTCATCTGCGCGAATTTTTAATTCATTGGTATTTATTTCATATAAATTGTCAAAAAAATTAAATTTTTCGTAAAGATTATAATAAGCACTTTTACGTCATGTCAATTGTACACTTAAAGTATCTAAAATTAGATAGTAAACGTTGGTTCGAAAATTTTCTTCTCCAGATAAAGCTGTTCTTTCATTTTCGTGCGACTCGTCAGCCTGAAGTTTTCGGAGTTTTTTACGACGGGTGTCATAGTAGTAATAATTTTGAATTCCAGATTTGGCTTATTTTTTTCATAATCAGAAAATTGTTTATCTCTCATATCTTGGAGAAATAATGCCAACTACTGAACTATATATTCTTATCAGATGATAAATCTGCTTGAGAATCCTGAAGCTTCTTACTCGCAGCATTAAAGCGATCTAAAATTCCATTCCAAACAATGAATAGAATTGCTGTTTCTAGATGTTGTAATTTTTGCTGCAGTCCCTTAGCTTCAGCTCGCGTAGTAGGTTTTTCGTCTTTGTTTTCACCAATCAAGTTTAGTGCAACAATTATTCCAGGCCACTCTTTTTCTAATGTGTAGCATCAACGAGTTCGAGAAAAGCTTTTAAGTCTTAAGCTTGTATGCTGTCTTGTAATTCTTGCAAAGTAGAAAAAAAAAGTCAACTGCTTCGGTAACAGATTCAGCTGCACAAGTTCCCACTTTTAAAGAACTATTTGTCAATTATATAAGCTCTTATTGCTTCTTATGACAATGCGTGCTATATGCGTGACCACAGCTGTATACGAGTATATCGACATAAATATACACTTGAATTTTAACAACATTTTATAATAATTACGAATTATTGCTTTACGCTATAAAAGTTCGTTAATATTCGTCAATATAATTCACAATATTGCGAAAATGAAACATCAATGTTATTAAATTTTTATTTTCTTCAAATTGTTTCTATTTTTCAAATTGGCTATAAAATGAATATATTTATTTATTTGATTTTATAGAAATCATTTTTAAGAATAAAAATATTTTTATATACAAACAAAAAGATGAATTTTAAATGAATACTTATATCAATTCATATATGAAACACCGGAATCATTGAAAATAAAATAAGAAAACATTGTGCAATTTTAGAAGCGGCTCACTTGTAAGATTAACTTTACTAAAGATACAACTAGTCAACAGAGCTTTGAAAATTCCTCAGAAAAAGCTTATCAATATTCAATTATTTCTGTTATAAAACATTTTTTATCAGTATTGCACTCACGAATAAAAAACTTATTTGTAAATTTATATAAAAAAATCAGAATAAATCCTTAAAATGTATTGTCGTCATATTATATCAGATTTAAAATTTCCACATTCTGAAAAATTTACCGGCCCCCAAATTGTGCCGCGCTAGGCCCGGGCTTCGCGGGTAATCCATCACTGATGAGGAGTGACGTGTCGCAGTGGAGAGAAAGCAGACTGTCTACGTCGCAACCGACAACAACACGTGCAGGATGGGATAGACACCGATAGTTGAAACTAGAAGCGATACAATTATGCAGACAAAAAAAAGACAGAGGCCGAAATACTTCAGGTAGTAGTCTGGTAACTTGGGTTCAAAAAACCGAAAGAGTTTTTGTTACTTAATTTGAAAGTACATTATTTTGAGAATATACTGTTAAAATTTCAAGCAGAAGTTCGAAATATTTCGGGAGTTATAACGAGTTTTCTACAGCGCCTCGGAGTCCTCTCTCTCGGAGTTGTTGAACTTTTAACGCGTTTTTCTCAAAACATTGTGCTTCTGGTCGGCCCGGGTCCTAACTTTTTTTCTACTATACCGATTAAAGGACATTTTTTCAAAGTCCGCCATTTTTTTTATTTACCATTGAAATTTAACTTCAGTAGTTCCGACCAGAATGGCATGTCAATAGATTTAGAATAATCAAGAATATTTTATTTCAGATAACATTAAGAGCCAAAAGCACCCGGGCCACCCCTGCATTTTTTTTTTTTTTTGAGGTTCCAACTTCGAGTGACAGTAATAATAATAAAGTATTAAATTATTTCAAATAAATTTCTTTCATATTTTCAATATGTAGATAGAAACACTCTAAATATTCAAGATAATTCATTTTTATTTTCCTATAAAAAAAACCACCCTCCAAAGAAGTCATGAAAATAGGAATAAGTTACCAGGAGAAATACTAGAAAATTCTACGAAAAAATGCCAGGACTAACAGAAAGTTTCAATACCGGAGCTTACCCTTTTGGAACCCCCAGAGGTGATATAGACAGATGCCCAGAGCATACTAAAATTATGGAGGGAACACTTCTCCAGCCTGCTGAATAGTTCCGAGCTATTAAAAAACGGCGACGAGGGACTGATAAGGAGCATGCATCAGCTCCTTTTTAGAATATGGTCAAACAAAAGCATGCTCGACGATTGGAATTTAAGTGTGTTCTGCTAAATCCACAAAAAGGAATAAAACGAGGTTTCACACAAGGCGACTCCCTTTCGTGCGACTTCTCCAATTTACTGTATTCGAGCTGCGGAACTAAAACCAGAAAGTGCCATCTTCTATAAGGGTGTAAAACTGCTGGCCTACGCCGATGACATCGATATCATTGGCTTCTGTTTTTGACAGAACAGATAAGGAGGTGAAGCAAATGGATGTAGTAGTGACTGAAGGCAAGACGAAATATCTCCTCTCATCAAACAAACAGTTGTCGCGGCTCCCACCTCATTTGTAACAGTCATAACATCGAAGTCGTAGATAGTTCGTCTATATTTGAACCAGCATTATCAGCAACAATAATGTTTGCGTTGAAATACAGCGCAAAATAACTCTTGCCAACAGGTTCTTCTTCTCTCGACGAACAAAAACCAAACTCTATAAGTCACTCATTATTTCATGGCATGGTCGCTGACAGCAACTGAGGAGTTGACATTACGAGTTTTGCAGAGAAAACATCTGCGGAGAATTTATGATCTTTTTCGCATTGGCTACGGCGAATACCCCATTCTATGGAACAATGAGCTGTATGAGATATATGACGACATTGATATACAAGGTATGTCGCAAAAGAAACAGGACTGTTAAAAAAACAACAAAAAATTAATATTTTTCAAAAGTTATATTTTTTTTTTATTCAAAGTAGTTTCTTTGTGCTTCGATACAGCGTTTAGCCCGGCCAATTAGCATTTCAAATCAGTGTTTAAGGTAATTTTTCGGAATGCTCTTGAGAATATCGGTCGTGGCCTTTTGAATAGCTGAAATGTCCTGAAACCAGTGTCCTTTCATGCTCAAATGAAGTTTTCCAAATAGGTAAAAATCACAGGGTGCCAGATCAGGTGAGTAGGGCGAGTGATTAATGATTAATATGGGGTTTTTTGTCAAAAAATTAGTGACAAGCGTCGACCTCACGGTATTGTAGTCGTGCACAACGAATGCCTGACAAAAGACGCTTCATAACACCAAGGTAAAACACAGCATTAATCGCTTGGCCAGTGGGACGAACTCTTTTTGTTTATTTTTGACTTCTGAAGACGACTTTTTTTCGGTAACTTCTGATCGTCACAGAGGTCCTCACGACCTTTCTGGAATCGCTTAAACCACTAATGCACATTACTAGGATTGGCACTGATGACCATAAACTTTCTTATACTCTCGCAACAAAGTTGCTAAGGAGAGTATTATATTTTTGTTCACATAATGGTAGTTTGTAAGTCCTAAAACTAAAGGAGTCAGATATAGGGTTATATATACCAAAGTGATCAGGGTGACGAGTAGAGTCTGTCGGTCCGTCCGTCCGTGCAAGCTGTAACTTGAGTAAAAATTGAGATATCATGATGAAACTTGGTACACGTATTTCTTGGCTCCACATGAAGGTTAAGTTCGAAGATGGGCAAAATCGACCCACTGCCACGCCCACAAAATGGCGAAAACCGAAAACTAATAAAGTGTCATAACTAGGCCATAAATAAAAATATTAGAGTGAAATTTGGCACAAAGGATCGTACTAGGGAGGGGCATATTTGGACGTAATTTTTTTGGAAAAGTGGGCGAGGCCCCGCCATCTAATAAATTCTTTGTACATATCTCGGAAACTACTATAGCTATGTCAACCAAACTCTATAGAGTCGTTTCCTTCAGACATTTCCATATACAGTTCAAAAATGGAAGAAATCGGATAATAACCACGCCCACCTCCCACACAAAGGTTATGTTGAAAATCACTAAAAGTGCGTTAACCGACTAACGAAAAACGACAGAAACACTGAATTTTACGGAAGAAATGGCAGAAGGAAGCTGCACCCAGGTTTTTTTTTTTTAAATTGAAAATGGGCGTGGCGTTGCCCACTTATGGACCAAAAACCATATCTCAGGAACTACTCTGCCGATTTCAATGAAATTCGGTATACATATACAATTTTTTTAACACCCTGATGACATATACGAAATATGGTTGAAATCGGTTCACAACCATGCTTTGTTCCAATATAACAATATTTTGAATTCCATCTGATGCCTTCTCTGTATAATACATACATATAAATGAAAATACAATTCAATACTCAAAGTACACAAATTGATCTAATCTTATTAATTTTACAGCAAAATAAAAAAAATATGTAAATGACGGATAATGGAATCTCGATTATCACTTTATCATGCGAGTGTATAAAATGTTCGGTAACACCCGAACTTAGCCCTTCTTTACTTGTTCATCATTTGAAATATTTCAGTAAACGTTTTCCTAAGTTCAAAACAAAATTTAATATTTGCCATTTGTTCAAAATGCATTTAACGACTGATGACCAAAAGCCGCTGTCACTTTTTGATCGATAACATCGATTGTAGTTATCCAATTGTCTTAAAATTTTTACGAAATGTAAACAAGAGATCAAACTTTTTATTTCATATACCCACTAATAGGTGGCGCCACCAGAAACAGTTATATTTAAAAGGTTCTGTTTCTTTTGCGACAGATCTTGTAGTTCAGCGGATACACTGGCTAGGTCGTGTCGTCCGAATGGACGAAAACACTCCAGCTCAGAAAGTTATCGACTCGGTACCCGCCGGAGGAATCACTCCGTTGGAAAGATCAGGTAGAGAAAGACCTGGATTCGCTTGGAAACTCCAATTGACGCCACATAGCAAAATGCAGAAACGACTGTCACGCTGTTTTTAACTCGGCTATAAACGCATAAGCACATAATTACATGTTACAAGGTTTAAATAAATTCCATATTATTCCCAGTCGGGAAATATTATTAAAACCAAAACGTAGCAATCGGCTATGATGCATATATTCATTACGATACTTAATGGGGGTAAGGATTGCTTTAGAGATTGAGAAAATATATACGTATTTTTCTATGTATTTCCCATTACTGTTACTACCAACCACACACAAACTAAAAAAATTTCTTTTAAATGTACTGATACCAAGAAACCATGTTCAAAAGGCTTGCATTTTTGGCAATAAAATATTCTAAAAATTCGTTTAAAATGAAAAATTAAAAGGGAATAGATCGAAACACCTAAAAATTCAGTCCCCAAACATAAGGTTCCTACTACAAAAAAAAAACCTTGGGAAACCTCGGTGTTGGATCGGCCAAAGTTCGAAAATATTTTTATTAAGTTTTAGTAACATATATCACACATTGACGGATATTTTCGAGCAAACGTCAATTATAGTTACTGGGATTTAAATATTCGGTTCATAGGGGCTTAAACATTTTTTATTGGATTTAAACAATTTTTGGTCATAAGGTGGCATGCACTAAAGAAATTATTTGCGCAAAGTTGTATCTCGTTATATTAATTGCTTCTTGACTGTGTACAGGAAACTAAACGAATCAAGTGGAATTTAAAATTGCTATATGGGAAGTAGATGTGGTTGTTGTCCGATTTCGTCCATTTTCACAATGTGACATAAGAATGTAACAGAATGCCACGTATTCAGTTTTAGTAGATTTTAACGATACCGTTATATGGGGAGTGAGCGGAGTTATTCTCCGGTTTCATCCATTTGCACACTATAAAAGTTCTTATAAGATTTGTACTCAGCAAAGTTGGTTGTTGTAGGTTTAGTGGCTTAGGAGATATGTATATTAAACTTGTTAGAAGGCGAGATCACACCAAAATTTGCCGACAGGTGGCCCTTGGTACTGCCATCCTCTGTACTAAATTACAACTTTTTATCGCTTAGTTATGGCACTTTATATGTTTTCGGTTAATGGTGATTAGTGGGCGGGGCAGTGGCTCGAACATGCCCATCTACGCCCATTTTTTTTTTGTACTAAGGAGCCCACAAACCAAGTTTAATCGAGATATCTCAATTTTTACGGGCGGACGGACAGTCAACCGGATTTCAACGTATATATATACATATACATAACCCCATATTTATCTCGGTTAGTTTTAGGTGATACGTACAACCGTAAGGTGAACAAAACTAAAATACTCTGTAGCAAGTGGTTGAAAAAAAAAAATTAAAATTTATAGTTACAGTCAAAAATCAAATACTAGCCACAGAAATATTTTCAGATAGGGCGGCTCCCTTTCGTGTGACTTCTTCAATCAACTTTTGGAGAAAATAATTTGATCTGCTGAGCTTAACAGAGAAGGTACCATCTTCTATACCGTGTGTACAGCTGCCTTTACAACCGCGCCAGTAGTGTCAGCTTCGAAATCTAATGCGGAAGAACTCTTTCCAACAGGTGCTCCTTCGGACTTAGTAGTAAGAAGTAACGCCTTCTCTCGACGAACAAAAACCAAACTTTATTAGTCACTCATTATTCACGTCCTTCTATATGGTGCAGAGGCATGGACGATGCCAAAATCTGATGAGTCGGCCTTAGGAGTTTTCGAGAGAAAGGTTCCGCGAAAGATTTATGGTGCTTTGCGCGATGGCCACGGCGAATATCGCATTCAAGGGAACCATCAGATGTATGAAATATATGACGACATTGACATAGTTCATGTGGTACGTACAGACGAAAACACTCCAGCTCTGAAAGTATTCGACGCAATATCCGCCGGGGGAAGCAGAGGAAGAGAAAGGCCTCTACTCCGTTGGAAAAAGTAGGTGGAGAAGGACCTGACTTCGCGTTGAATCTCCAATTGGCGCCACGTTGCGGAAAGAAGAAACGACTGGCGCGCTGTTGTTAGCTCGGCTATAACCGCGTAAGCGGGTTCCACGCCAGTAAAGTAGAATGGTTATTTTGTCTCAGTTCGTAGAGAGCTAGAAATCATGTTACCTTATATTTTAAACTTGGAGTGTCAGCCAGTGCGTGTGAAGTGTCGAATTATTTTCTCCAGCAGCAGGTTGAAGAAGACGCACGAGAGGAAATCGCCTTGTCTGAAA